>PKRV01000225.1:1208204-1465089 GCA_003709505.1 Hyphantria cunea
AAAAAAAAAAAAAAGACCCGAGCCCCGCAGTGGGACATTATGGGTTGTTGTTGTTTTATTTCTGAAGTTCACTATGTCGTTTTCCTTTTCCCGGTAGATGGGAGAAGTCAGGCCGCGTCCCCCACCTGTGGACGCGGCCGTTCGGTCGCGCGGTGGAGCGCAACTTGTGGCGCGTGGGCGGCGCGCTGCAGCTGCGCGCGTCGCTGCTGCGCGCGCGCATCGCCCCGCCGCCACGGGCCTGGCGCCACGACATGCCCACCTGCCACGCCCTGGCCGAGGTACGCGCCCCCCTGGCCCCTTTGTTCTTGAAAGAGAGCACGATCCTTTCCTATCTCCTGATTCAGCACCCACGAATATGTGCTTGTTCCATTAAGAAACATTCCAAAGGCCGACCTCATCCTACTCTAGAAAGAACTGGACTGCGCGATTTCAGGTCCTCCATCTGAAATAGACACCGCGTTATAAAGCTATGCCAAGTGATGTGTTTCATAAATATTTTTTCTGTGTTTAGGAGAATTTTGCAGTAGTCAATCTTAGGCCTTAAATATTTACTATTCTCAGAGAGCGAACTCTAGCGGACTGGACTCGCTCATATGTCAAATATATTTGACCTAATCGATGCGAGTAGGCCGAGAGGCTTTTACTTATTTACTTTCATCACTTTTTAACAAATCATGCCCAAGATTTCAGAAAAGTGAATTAAAAAATGAAACCAAAAATGTATGTTTTAAATACTATCGAAAGCGGATATTCTGCAAAACTTGATTATAAAACTTGTTCTGTCGTAGATTTTAGACCGAGTCGACATGTCCGGGGCGAATGGACCAGCACCGTCCGTCGAAGATATATTGAAAGTAGTACGAGCCACTGTCCAGTATTTTTTCAGATGCATTCATTTAACGGGTGAGTATTGGATAGAAAATTGTATTATTGAATTTTTTTTTCGAAACCCTCACAGACATGGGAAATGGAAAACTTACTTTAAGGCAAGCGGGAAATTATGGGAAAATAGTTTTCAAATAATGAAGAATTAGTTTTATACTACTATAGAGTTCAATGGCTCATTACAATTTATGAAAATAAACCGTTTGAAAAGAATGAATTTTGAACGGAGTGACATGGCAATGATGTATTACATTAATGGATGCAAATCAAGTTAATATATTTTGATGGATAACAATCCTTTAGTTTAAAGGACGAACTCTGGTTTACTTAACCTTGACCTTCCACTTGATCCATCGACTTTGATATCAGGAAGAAACAAAATATGTATGTTGAATAATTGGGTTTGACAGGGAAAAATTACAGAAACCTTATGCTTGTAAGAAACTGATATGAATAATAATTATTTTTTATAGATTTTCGACAAATCGGATGATGGTTATACATTGCTTTTATTGTTTCCTAGATATGAGTGAAAAACTCCGCTCCATGACTATCGCTTGCCGACTACTCCACAAGCTGTGTGTCCACACTCATCTCGCCAGGTCTTTAGCTATGAGAGAATTGTTAGAAACGGCAATGTTTAGAGAAGACTTGGCCTTCGGAAGTCGGCCTGT
Organism: Hyphantria cunea; assembly: GCA_003709505.1. Taxonomy (NCBI): domain Eukaryota; kingdom Metazoa; phylum Arthropoda; class Insecta; order Lepidoptera; family Erebidae; genus Hyphantria; species Hyphantria cunea. Next base: position 1,209,764 of record PKRV01000225.1, read on the forward strand.
CATTCCGAATATACTCTCTGCTATGAACAAGTGGAACAATGGCGACTTGTTGATACATTTCAATCAGAAGCATGTGAGTATCGGTTTAGGCAATATATATAATAAATATTTCGGACATCTAACACACAATGTCATCTAGTCCCAAACCAAGCAGAGCTTGTATTGTGGGTACTAACAACTGATGTAAATACATATATACTTTTTTTGTAAATACATACATATCATACATAGGAAACACCCAAACTCCGAAACAAACATTTGTAGATCATACAAACATTTGACCCGACCCGGGAATCGAATCCGAGACCTCAAGAGCAGCAGTCGAATACGCTACCACTGCGCCACCGAGGCAGTCAAGATATATATAACAGTTTATAGTATATGTAAGGTATACATCATTGGAGACTGGAGAAAACGCTAGGATAGTAATGCAATGGCTAGCTTATGCTACGATTATAGGTTGTTTTTCTTACTGCCTCGTTGGCGCAGTGGTAGTTTATGCGAATGCTGTGCTTGAGGTCTCAGGTTCCATATCCGGGTTGGACGAAATATTTGTCCATCTGCAATTTTTAAAATAGTTTCGGAGTTTGGATTTATTTTTATGTATTACATGTATGTATTTACAAAACAATAAGTATATATGTATTTGTATCAGTTATCTAGTACCCATAATATAAGCTCTGTTTTGTTTGGACGTATAAAAAAAAAAAACTATTCACAATCTCAAGGTAGAAGGGCCAAGCTAATTTCTCTGGTTTTGGAGTTCGTAGATTTCTAATGTATAATATGAATGTATTTACAAATAAAAAGTTTTTAAATATTATATCAATCAGTATAGCTTTCATAGTACAAGCTCTGTTTATCAGTTGTATATCAGAATTTCCCGATGTATTTATTACATATTATATGATTTTAATGCTTTTGATGTACATAAGAAAAGCTTAGGCACACGACAGTCTATACCAATGAAACTTGAGTAACATAGAGATGAAACAAATGATGAAATAGCAATTCCAAGGAATAATATAATTTCCAGGGTCCCATAACGCAGCTAACACAAAGCCACACGTCGGTGTTCCACGCAGGCATCATCGGCAAAGGAGTTCGTAAAGAGGACAGCTCAGATGCAAAAGACGTACCTCCCATACTGACCACTAATATTGAACTACTGATGGGTGCTCTTATGTCTTGCATGGTAAGCACTTCTCGCCACATCTTTGGTTATACGTTTATCTATTAAAGGTTTATTTGTATATACATATATATCGAATTAAATACTCATGCTTTTTTTAGTTCCAAACTTTATTTTAGGTTTAGTTAACCTTAGGCTTAGGTTAAAAGTATTGAATTTTACTTGTTATTTTATTAAATTATATTGTATGTTTTGTATAAGTGCAATGTCTGTTTTGAATATATTTCAAAATATCTATTCTATATTTACCCGACTGCAAAAAAGGAGGGTGATGATTATCGAGCATATGTATGTATATATTTCTTTGGCACGCCCTAGAGCCTAAACGCTTGTCGTATTTTTATGTAAGTGGTGTCAATAGATTCGTCTTAGTCGTGAGAGTGATACCGGGTGCACCAAAATTAAAAATAAAACAAAATTAAGGATTTTTGGAGCCAAAATTCACTCAAAAAGTACAAAAAAAAAATTAAAGAAATGTTCATATTAATATTATTAATGGGAAAGTAACTCCGTTTGTCTGTCTCGTTTTCACGGCTAAACCACTGCACAGATTTCAATGAAATTGGCATGGAGATACTTTGATTCCTGAGGAAGGACATAGGCTTTTTATTGCGATAACCGTCGGCGGGCGGAGCCGCGTACAAAAGCTAGTAAAACCATTAAAATTTGTAAAATATGTATATTTTCATAAAGTTAATTTTACTAAGTAAAAATCTATACAAATAAATAAAACTAGATTCTCAGTTTGTAATAACTGCTTCTTACTAAATGCATATGTATGCATACACGGTACATACGGTACATATAGAAAAATATTATTTTTTCAATTAGCCTCGCCCCGCGGCGTTATCCGCGGTTATAACAACAAACGTAGGTAACACCACGGGGCTCAGCTAGTTTATATTATAATGTATGAAACGATAGTTCATACTATATCACCTAATAATGTTTTTCAGGACGGAGACCGTGGGGTGGTCGAGGCCAATAAATCTATGGCCCTGCTATTGGTTGAAGTAGTTTCACCAGACGTCATGTACAACGGATGGCCTTGGCCTGACGAGGACTTCACTAAGGTACTTACATTTCTAGAAATTTCTTTCTTATTTAAAAGCTGAGCATTAATTAGATTCTTTTAGTTACGTTAGTTTACGTAGATTTGAACTATTTCGTCATCAAACCGAAGCACTCGGGTGACAAACATTTCGACAATACTATTAAATTAAAGCAAGTAGATAATGTTGTTGTAAGTAACTATTTCATTATAATTTTGATAGTTTTAGCAAGCGGCTATGCTCATGTTAAATACAATTTTTTCAATTAATTAATATGAAATAAAAACTGCCCACGTGGCCGACGTGACTAGATTTACTGCCTATTCCCCTTAAAAAAATATTGATATATCTATCAATCCCGCCCTCTTACTAATCACGCCCAAAAAAATATATTTCGTACGAAATCTTGGAACCTGATGGGTGAGGATACGTCACTATTTTCTTAACGCGAACGTTGCCAAAAAATAAAGATATACAAAAGGTTTCCATAAAGTGAGTTGTGCCATTGTCCCGTAGCAAGTGAGCATCGAGCGCGAGCTGTACATGTGCGGTGCGTTAGACAGTAGCCCAGTTGCCCGCGCGGCCTTGAGACGGGCGGCGCTCGCCCGGCCCGCACTGTGCTACGCCTCTACGCTGCTACGGGCGAAAGCCGCCTCCTTCCTACACCGTCTCAGAGCTTACCTGGGTAACTATACTACATGCATTTTTCAAATAAAAAATAGCGTTCGCTTAGAGTTCGAAATTTAAATTATTTTTTTTTTGTTAGATTGAGTCTTTTTTTTATATGTGTCACTTACATATCTAGCCAACGGTCAACATATTCTAAACCTTTGCTAAAACTGTGTAATATTCAGCAAAGATTTCATTTGAAATTGGAGCTTGGTTGATGAGGCTAGTAAAAAAGTCACTAAACAGTTGTTTGCTATTACAATCATATAATATGTATCAATATGAAATTTATATCTTCCAAAAATAATGTGTACAATAAGCGTATTTATTTTTTAGAAGTCGGAAATAACTTAATTAGATCACAGTATTTCGTAACTGCAATTTTTAGTTTAATTTTAGAATACAACACTTAAAAATGATTTTGTCTATCAAATTGAATCAAAGTCATTTGGAGCAGTACTTGGAACATAATATTCAATTTTCATCTCATTTGTAGCACAATGTAATGTTTTTTTTTTCAGATCGCCACACCCAATCGGCAGAAATGTTAAAGGAGCGGATTTCATTAGAAGATCTGTTATCTACTATGACATTAGGAAATTTGTTACCGGATCCACTCAGTCATATGCTTGAGTTAGCACCTGAACTTACTACCGGTGAAGTAAGTGGCTACCTAATATTGATAAAGTGCATTCCGTTTTTTTCCCCATGTCCAATGACAAACGTCAAACTCACAAATACAAACAGCTATTCAGTCCTTATCACCGGAAGCTATTAATTTCAATTTAATACCATTGTTACAAATGTATAGCTTCCTCTGATTTATTCAAATTAATTTTTCCTTATTAAATGTTTTGTCTATGCTACAGATAGTACAAGTCCTACGAGATTGTTTATGGAACTATACAAGAGATCACGTGCCTTCACCTACGATGTTTCCTTGTGATAGAAATGGTAAATGTGTTCTTTTTGATTTACAAATACATTTTTAAATGTTTTTATATATTTTATGTCATTTTATTTTGTACAGGTTTACATTGGCGTGAACCATCTTCATGCAAGCCTCCGGCCATCTACACTGACACTCTAAGGTTAATCATACAAATGAGGATATCCAAACTAGGTCATATGTACCCAATCATGTTTTTAAACTTAAAGAAAGATATTTAAATATAAATAAAAAATATAAATATTTTTTTATTTTTTTCGTAAAATACCTTATTTTTTTCTACAACCTAAATATCCCACAACTCGTTTGTGACATGATTAGCTAGAAAATAAAAAAAAGAATTTTGTTGAACAGTGTACTTGACCATTACAAATTATGAGAAATTTTCTCTTAATTACCAGTGCCGTGGGGGTGACTGTGAAGGAGGGGGGGTCATGGCCCCGGGCAGCATACCAAAGGTGAGTGGCGGCAAGCGCTACGATTATTCAATTCATGATTTTAAATCATAAAAAAAAGATCATTTAAAATCATAGGAATATCGTCGCGCAGTAAACAAGTACATAAGAGTAAAAAAAAATTGATATTACTTCTTTTGATGAGATGGCAACCAGCCGGATCAGCTATTTCTGTCAATGTCAAGTATTTAAAGTCTTAAATTCTAAGTCTTCGAGTCTTCAAGTCTTCGTTTTGATGGGATTAATGATAATATAATAAATAATATAATGATAATAATGTGGATGATATGAAATGGGGACCATCTTTCGCAAAAACAAAAAGCGATCTCCCAAAGTCAAACTAAAAAGATCAATTGATATTTTTTTTATTATTTTGAGGATTGATAGTTTACGTCGTTCCTGACAGTTAGTCTTTGTCCACTTCTGCAAAACGTTAGAGAGATGTAGACGAAATAAACAATAAACCCAATTTTTTTTATTTTTACAAATTTTCCAACAAAAGACTCGTTGCACTATTTAGAGAAATTCGATGGATGCCATAAAAGTTGCCGACATTTGCCACACCAGGGAGACAGATTTTACGGGATTTTGAAAGTGTGAATTTTTTATAGTTCTTAGTCAGTGTCTTGACTGGACGGTTGATCATGTGGCTTAAGTGGTCGACATGCCGCCTTTTTGTGGGTTCAAATTCCAAATGGGACAACACTTTGTGTTATCCACAAATTGTTGTACCGAGTTTGGGTATTCTTTGTGCCCATTTCATGTGTGTTCGTGAACTCCCCCGCCACACAGGATGCATATTTCTAATGTGGGAGTTTTCTGTACTGCACAGTACTGTATTGGAAAGGAAATTTTAATAAAAAATAAAAAAAGTGTTTCTTTGGATGCGATGATCTGTAGCTGAGGGGTTGGAGAGTGGTAAAGTTCCCAACTTTAGAAAGTTGGGAACTTTTTTTGGGGACAGCTAGGAAATACCGACTAAATGTAAAACTGAAAACGTTTGAAAAATTAACAACAAGAAAATGTTTTATTAATGATTTATTCCCTTTCAAATGATGCATTCTTTCACTTCTCATCTTCATCAGCCCGCTGAAGTTCGCTATTGAATCGAGACTACAGAGCCCGGTCTCTTGCTTTTCGCAATCAATCACCGCCGTCTTTCTAACACAAGTCGTCCCGCCATCTGGCCAGAGAGTGCCACGAGCTACACACTTAGTTTGCCAAGACGCGGTCTCAACTCCACAACACGCTACTCCAGTGGTTATCAGTTCTGCGACATATTTGACCAGCCCGTTGCCACTTCAACCTACTAATTTTCTTAACCATGTCGGTTATCTTGGTTTAGAGAAAGTCTGAATATGGCTCATTCAATAGCTCGTTTGGCGACTTTAAGTTTATAGTCTCTTATTTTTATTAAATACTTATCAATAAAATAAAATATAAATAAAATAAAACATTTCTTTATCTTTTTTGATCTGAGGTGTTGCAATCCAGGTATAGTCTTTCAAAAACCTATAAAGATTGATATGAGGAGTACTAAACATAATTTAGGCTCCTCTTGAACAGTCAATTGTCAGATAAATACTTATGTTTCTGTATAATATTAATATTTATTTTTGTTAGGACCTAGTGTTAAGTATTTAACTTCAGACATTTTATAAGATAGACTTCCATGTTTGCTTATCATTACTACGGGGAAATGTGTTTTCCTTCTGAGGTATATGTTAAAGTTCTGTTGGTAATACGATGTATATTAGGTTCATTTGAACAAATTGAATCCAATATTTAAATTTTGAAAAATAAAAAAAGGAAGCCGCAAATTTAAAGTAGGCTCTAGGTAGCGAAATACCAGGCTACGCCACTGCTTATTACATTTGTACATGCTACAATATAGTTTCAAGTTGTCTTACTCCGTCATTAAGGTACAAAGATAAGTTTAGTAAGCTCTTATTTATAAGCGATACAAGTCCTACCAGTTGCAAGATACCAATAGATTTAAATTTAAAAAAATGATTAGAGAATATGTAACATGGATGAAACAACCTTGATAACTTAGAGAAAGGTCATAACAGTCACTTAATTACATTAGCATACACAAGGCAGGGTATTAATTAAGTACGAGATAATATATTCTTTGAAATGAAATTTATAAGAATAATTATTTTTTTATGTTCCAAAAAAGACGTCTTTAGTTTACTTTTCACATTTGAAGTTTAGTCACTATCACATCTGTTTCTGCGCATTACTATTTTCCCATCTGTCAGCTGTCACTGTGAGTTTCATATGTTTTTATTTGATGTCATTCAATTCAATGCAACTGGAGGTTCAAACAGAAATCAAAATATACTGAAAGTTTAAAATATTATTAGAATTAACGCTGCGCTTACAGTTGTATATGATATAATGGCTACAAGTGAATCCAAACCGGAAGTAATGGAGGAAGATTCAAAGAAACCGATATGTTTAATCATTTTAGGTTGGGTATCGTGTTATTGTTTCGATATTTGAGACACGTTTTCTACTTTTAAAACTTAATGGTGTATCTGGTGTATGTCTAGGTATGGCTGGCGCTGGAAAGACGTCGTTCACACGTCGTTTGGCGAGCAAGGTTTTGGAAGGATCCAGACCTTATTTGATTAACTTAGATCCTGCTTGTAATGAAATACCCTATCCTGCTAACATTGGTGAGAATTTTTTTATTCTCCCTCTACTATAGTCTAGAAATTGATATATTTTTATTATTTTTTTATGTTACATCACTGACGAAATATAGTATTACTACTCAGGTACTTTATATACAACTGTTGTATAAAGTCTTTCACAGTTAGTTATTGTGTAAAGTTAACCTATGTAATTATATTTATTTACCATGTGTGCATAAATCCGATTGAATGGAACAACTGTTGTGTAAAGTCTTTCACAGTTAGTTATTGTGTAAAGTCAACCTATGTAATTATATATATTTACCATGTGTGGATAAATCTGATTGAATGGAACAACTGTTGTGTAAAGTCTTTCACAGTTAGTTTTTGTGTAAAGTCAACCTATGTAATTATATATATTTACCATGTGTGGATAAATCCGATTGAATGGAACAACTGTTGTGTAAAGTCTTTCACAGTTAGTTTTTGTGTAAAGTCAACCTATGTAATTATATATATTTACCATGTGTGGATAAATCTGATTGAATGGGCTAAGTCTTTAATTTGTCACCTTGCGCAAAGGGCACTACATTGAATAATAATACCTTATAGTGATAGAAGGCACTGCTATATAGGCTACAGTAAACATTGATTTTACAAATACTAAGTTACAACTATAGAAGATTTCGCCTTAATAACTGTAGAACTACACTATAGAAACTAAGAATAAAAACAATATCAATATTGTCATCGATTTTTTTGCCTAAAAGTTGATTTAAACCTAAGAAGATGAGAACTATATAATTTTATATTTGCAGCACTTGGTAATAATGCCTAGAGTAAGTAATATTTATTTATTTTAATAATTCTAGAGTAAGTGTATAAATACTTGTCCTCAGATATAAGAGACACAGTGAACTACAAAGAAGTGATGAAGCAATATGGACTCGGTCCCAATGGGGGTATTGTTACTGCTTTAAACCTGTTTTCCACAAAGTTTGGACAAGTTGTAGAACTGATTGAAAAAGCTGGCAAAAAACACAAATATTGTATTATTGATACACCAGGTATTTTCATATTCGTTTATTTATGTCTATAAGCTGTGTAGTTTTTCTACAATTTAAAATTATTGATGCTGCACATACAAGATTACACACTTCTCCTTAATAATTTATTTTAGCCAATATAACCCAAATGGAACAAAAAGTAATATAAAAAACTCACATGGATCTGATAATGAGTATCTAATCCACATGATTTTTCTTGTCATTATGCATCCTGTGTTTTGGGGGACTTTACAAACATACATGTTAAAGACATAAAGTTCACCCAGAATCAGAACAATGATTTTTGGATTGTGGACACACTGTTCTTCCATATAGGATTTGAACTCAGAACACTTAATGAAGTAGGAAACCATGTGGCGGCCACTTAAACCGCATAGGTATACCATACCATAGGTCATACAAAGGCATAATATTTATATAATGTTAAAATTTATAATTATTTCTATGAACATGTTAACTGAATGTGTGGAATTATAACTGACTTACTGATGTAATTGTCTGCATACATCTAATTGTCAAAGCTGACAATCTGAATAAGTTGAGTTGCTCTTAGATTGACAAGAGCCATTCTAGAAGTAGTATTTGTTTTGTGTATTTTAGTAAACTGCTGATGATTATGCAGGGTAGGAGGTCTTGATGATTAACTCTAGATATTATTTTACTATCAGTCATTTTCATGTCTTTATATCAACTTATTTGTTGCATTATTTTTGGTTCTTTAAATATCAAAAATAAATTTCTAATAAGTGTAGCTTCACTGTTGCAGACCCCTATACCTTCCATGAGAATGTTGCATTTTCTTTTTTTTTCAGGTCAAATTGAAGTATTCACGTGGTCAGCATCAGGCACTATTATAACGGAAGCATTGGCATCTTCTTGTCCAACCATAGTAGTATATGTAATGGATACAGTCCGCAGTGTGGCACCGGTTACCTTTATGTCCAACATGCTGTATGCCTGCTCAATATTATATAAGACACGGCTGCCTTTTATTGTTGTTATGAATAAGGTGAGAGACATTATAATCGCTGAACAATGTTATTATCCTTCATTGAGAGCCCCGTTACATGTCCTTGCAGTTTCTGCTACTGAGTGGACCATAGCTAGAAAGGTCACTCTGTCTTCTTTCTTGACGAACTTTGACAAGTCAACAAATCACTTTTAGAATATTCTTATTAAAAAATTCTTGACAGTTATGGTTATATAAGGTCAAGGGCGTCGCCAACTCTTGGCCTAGAAGGGCAAGTGATATCATGGCAAGTGAGAAAAATGTTATGGATTTAGTTACCGTACAGACCCCCAAGTTCAGAGACAGACGGACTCCCTACAGATGCCTAATTTAGGGGTAATACAGGGGGCAGTTCGCTGCTTCTACAGTGCGGTAATACGATCCATTGTCCTCTATAGAGCACCGCTGTGGGCAAAGCACCTCCGGCTTTTGATAGGGAAGGACCTGAAATAACATGGTATGGGCTCCGCAGAGTAAGTTGTCAGAGGCCGGTCGCGGGGGTATTTTTTTTATTAGAAACACCACAAATTTCTGTCTCCTGGTGTCTCCGAGGGGCAAGTTCCAACAAGGGGTACCACAAAGAGCATGAAGCTTTATCTTCATTTGTATCGCAGGTCTTTACCTCTGCGGCGTCATTATAATAAAAACGAACAATGTTTCAGCTTGACAGTGCATTTAATAAAAGTTTAAAGCCAATTTTTCATATTATATTTGTTGTTTAACAATTAGTAATTGAATTGAGTTAGAACAGGGTTTTTTTGTACCCTTTTCTATCACTTTGTTATTAAAATCTATGTTTTATATTTACATTTGAAATATATTTTTCAGATTGATGTCGTTGATAATGCCTATGCAGTAGATTGGATGAGGGATTTCGAAGCGTTTCAAGAAGCTTTGGACGCGGAAGGCTCGGGCGAGACGGAAGGTGGTAAGACTTACGTTGACAATCTGACTAGCTCAATGGCGATCGCCCTTGATACATTCTACTCGGACCTTAAATGTTGTGGAGTTAGTTCACATACAGGACAAGTAAGTTATACATTAAAATTATAATTATTTAATACAGCTTATATGAAGTGGTGGCAATGAAATTAAAAATATTTTTTTTTGTATGTGTGTTATCATTTAATTGACATGTGAGTGCTACTGTAATGTATTGTATTTTGGCAGGGCAATTTTCTTTAATGCGGTTCATAATAAGACTAATCATGATGCTAAAATTATGTAACTTTCATAAACTGTACGCTGATTACTCTTTTTTCTTTCAGGGCCTGGATGAATTCTTCAAATTAGTAGATGCTGCTGCTGTGGAATACGAAACGTAATTCAAGTACAAAGTTACAAATATTTCCAGAGACTAAATAAATCCTGCCTACTTTAAATAAATTTTATTTATTTTTTAGAGAATACCGAGCAGATTGGCTAAAGATGCGCGCGGAGAAGTTAGAGAAAGAAAAGCGGAAAGAAGAAGAATTAAAAAATAAAGGTAACCAGAATCTTTAGGATCTATATCTCCTGTTCACAGGCTTACTAGACAATTTTTTATGTTATACTTAATTTGGGCCTTTAATAACTTTTCTTATTTGGATAATGAATTATTTAAACAAGTAGTGAATTATTTAAAAAAACCCTGACTGTATTATTATTTTTTTAATTTTGATATATCCCGTATCGCTCTCACGACTAAGACGAATTTATTAACACCTCTTACATAAAAATACGACAAGCCGTTTAGGCTCTAGGGCGTGCTAAAGAAATATACACAAGTACATACACCGTCGGGTTGTCGGGTAAAAATAAAATCGCATATTCAAAGTTACTTCATTAGTTTTGTAGCCATTTATCACAGATAAAGTTTTATTATAAGGACTGTAGTGTAACACCGAAACCGAACTGTTGTCGCTATTCTGTTGGTTCAGTAGGTAACGGCAATTCATAAGCCTAGTATTATCATTTATTTATGGAATAGGGGGTAAACGAGAAGACGTATCGCCTGATGGTAAGCGATTGCTGCCGCCCATAGACACCCGCCACACCAGAGGCGACACAAGTGCGTTGCCGGCCTTTGGGGGATGGGTTGAAGTATGGGCCTATTTCACTCACTCGTTGAAACACTGACTCCGGTCGAGCTGGCCCATTCGTGCCGAAGCGTGGCTCTCCCACTTCTTTCAATAAAACTTATTATGATTTACACTTTTTAGGTTCAGACGATACAGTAATAGATAAAAAGACATTAATAGAAGAAGTGTCCATCGGTCGCGAGCTCAGCGATATGTATCTGAAACATCCTGGAAATGAGAGTTCCAGTGACGAAGAGGGCACGGAGAATGAAACAGAAATAGGTGTGTATAATGGTACTTACAAAACATTTCCCGATTTAGGCAGCCTTGTTATTACTCATGTACTATACAACCGACGTATCTTGACGAGACCGAACTTTGCACAGAAGATTGCTCAATAACTTTTTTAGAAACAAAATGGTGGCATGATTCCCTCAGGAACCCGTATTGCACATCCCTTTTTGGTTACTTCCCGCTTATTGGTTACTTCGAGTGTACATGCCCTAAAGTTCGCATAACCTATGTTCAGACTCGTCAAGATACGTCGGCCGTATAATAAATATGCACTATAAATATGTTACTAAGGGTTGAGGGGGTCCCTTATGTTGTCCTTTGCCATCATCGTCCCTTGTCCTTTGTACCCTTTGGATATATTGGAACCCAGAACTCTTTACTTACTGTTTAGGTAGGCCACATAGCACTGGATTATTTCTTTAGAACTATAAATAGTTCCTTTAAAAACCATTAGCTTTTGCACACTGATCCGCCCGGGTGTGAACTCTGTGTCGGTTATCGTTATAAATAGCCTATGTCCTTCCTCAAGAATCAAAATATCTTCACACCAAATTTCATTGAAATCGGTGCAGCGGTTAGACGTGATATCTTTGCAGACGGACATGGTTACTTTCAAATTTATGTTATTAATGTGGATAGTATGGACTTTCAGTCGTTCATAAAGAGCTATTATAAGCATATTTTGTTACATAAATAGTCTGGGTACTTAACTGATGTTCGGTTCGTTTTGAGTTTAAAGAAAAGCAAAAAATCCTTAAGTTTTACCCTATGTTACTCTGTTTCATCGGAAATCCCCTCGTATACCACCGACCGGGGGTTATATCGAACTCGAACCAACTAAAAACCGCACACCGTCTCGGGTACTAGAAGCCGGGAAACCAGGTGGACCCTCGAAAGGTGAACCTTGGAACCCCGACGTACCTCGGGCCACTCACAGTTTGTAGGTGGCCCCCTCCTGTGTAATCCTAAGTTACCCCTGGTTTTTTACGTCTGGAAAAGGTGAAGTACAAAATTGAAAATCCATTCTTCCACAGTAATATTATGAATTCGAAAATAAACCCTTATTTGTTTATTACGCTTTCACGGCTCCGCACATTTGACTCAAGATCCTTTGATTTTTGAAGAAGGTCATGCCACTATTTTTAGTTACGTAAACTAAATATTTTTATTAAATTTTCGTTTCAGCTGATAAGCCTGAAGATATACAAATGTTCCAAGAATTTTACAGAAAACACGTGAAACCTAACAACACAGGCAATAACACATGATTTGCTTTTAATTTATTGAGGGGTGTGTACATATGAGATAAGAAAAAATAATGCATTTTTAATACTGTTTTTTAATGTTTTGATTATTTTTCATTAAAAATATATACCATTGTATAGGATAACAAAAAGGGCTTTTCATACATCAACAGTCTAAAGTTCACTGTCAGACAAAGGACTTCCTTTTGAAAATAGGTTTTTACCTAATGTACCACACTGATACTGATGTTGTTTGGCTACCAGTGATGTTGTCCTGCATAATTTACTTACTTAGTGGCCTTTTACGACATCCATGGGATAAATAGGTGTTATTACACTGTATTCTTAATTTGTTACATCATGGAAAAAACGGAACAGTCATGAGGGCTGCCGAAAGAAGTAAAAATTTAAAATAAATAAAACAAACACAACACTATCTTATATATATATATATATATATATATATAATAGGTACATTACGTACACAGAAAACACCCAAACTCTGAAACAAATATTTGCAGATCATACAAACATTTGGTCCGACCCGGGAATCGAACTCGAGATCTCAAGCATAGCAATGGCGTATGCTACCACTGCGCCACCAATATATAAGAATTACTTGTGTATAAAACTAAAAACAAAAAATTATTATATATGATCTTAAATTAATAACGCATGGAGGTATATCTACGTACATATATACATGGTACGCATATAGCTTATGGAATGCGTGCGTTGACGATGACGATGACGCCGGTTCCATGATTTTTGTTCATACAAAAAGTTCTAAATGCACCTAAAATAGTTTTTATTTGAAGAAATGAGTTATCTGATGGCAAGTAACAACCGGCATTTGAACGGGTCAGGCCTCCTAAACACTGAATCCTCTTCTCGAAACCAGGAACGGAGGTTTGAACTCCAATCACTTGTCGTAAAGAATGAAATAATTGTTAAACAATGCTTGTTTCAAGGCCGTATTATCAATCGCTCAGTAGTAGCTCTCCCGTTATAAAAAGTCTTTGTTACAATTGTGAAAACGACTGTAAGCTAGTACATTTTGAATGAGATCAAACTCAAGATGTTAACACGTTCCAATATTTTTCTACGACTAAAATTTATTTTTTATTTAACAAACGACAACAACCCATAATGTCCCACTGCTGGGCTCGGGTCTCCTCTCAGGAGAGGGTTAAGGCCATACGTCCCCACGCTGGCCAAGTGCGGGTTGGGGACTGGCAAGAATACGTTGTGGCTACGTAAATCTTGCCGTTGGATGTTTTTAAGCCACCCGAAGGCCTCCAACTAAGCTTCACGACTGTTATCGTATGATAACAACCGGGACCGACTGCTTAACGTGACCTCCGAATCACGGAGACACTCATGGTAACATGNTAAATCTTGCCGTTGGATGTTTTTAAGCCACCCGAAGGCCTCCAACTAAGCTTCACGACTGTTATCGTATGATAACAACCGGGACCGACTGCTTAACGTGACCTCCGAATCACGGAGACACTCATGGTAACATGCCACTAGCGGTCACCCATCCAGGTACTGACCGCGCCATCGTTGCTTACCCTCGGTGATTGTTTCTAATCACCGAGTGCAACTGGACTATGAGCGCCTCGATTTTTTTATTTATTTGTACATAAAAACAAGGTACAGGTTAGAACTTATCGACGGTTTCCGTCCTAAGCTCGAGACTTGTGTCGCAGCAACCAAGACACGATTTTCCATTATACGCTGGTGCTAATGCTGTTGTTCTAAAATCTCTCCAAACAATACCAGAATACAACTAAAAATTAGTTTTTGTCATGTCAAACGAGTTTCAAAAGATTGGCTAAAAAAAGGTAATTGCAATTTTTGCTTTGCTTAGTGACGTAACGACAAAAATAAGCACCAATGTCAATTTGAAATAGACAGCGGTTCTAGCTAGAATATTTATACATACATTTTAGATGGTAGTTGTGTTAGTAATATTTAATTCTTTAACCCGGTGTTTTGATTATTTCAAGAACAATGTTTTAATAGAAGCGTTTAGGTTGCGATCCGCATTTTAGAAAAAAGGAATGGTGTTCCAGACACAGTGTTGCTAACACTATGAATCGTATTGGATAGTTACATAAAAAAGAAAACGGTTCTAACACAATGGTATTATTATGAGGTCGTTTAACTTGCCATTAAAACAATTGTAACGCGCATAGTCAATATGGTGGCACAGCAACACTATATTAGCACAAACTTATAATAATCTCCAATGCAAATAACGGCTAGAAAATGAATGTCCCCGCATTACTCCAACCCACGGCATTTTATAACATCAATACTAAATTCCCAAACTCAGCAGATAATATTAAACATTCATATATCATAATTATTCTAATGATTATTAATATACTATTATTATTTGATATTACAGCATTGTGTAACATTAAAGATTTATTACGCCGGAAGTACCGTTTTATAAAAAGAATACAGATGTCGTTAACAATATTTGGAAGTAGCGCCGGCAGCTGACAAGCGGAAGGCGTCAAGATATTAATATTATTTAATATGAACTATCCAATTCCTTGATTATTATGGTTATAATATATTTTGTACTAGTTTGGAATTGTACTTATACATTAACAATTAAAATACAATAAGACACATAACTTCTTTATTAAAACAAAATGTAAAGTTGCCAACTCAAACGTGTGTAAAACAATAGTATAATTACCTAAGTACTTTAAGATTTCGTATCTACTTCACTGGTATTGTTTACAAATTTCGAATAAATCTAATATTATTGGAATATGGTAACCATTATACAAGAACTCCCTTAAAAAATATTCTATTATTTTCTTTACTCATTACCAGAAAGATTCGTTACGAATGATATGATTTGACACGACGATGATATTAATCGACATTGACATTACTTGATATGTCAGTCATGTCATAATCTGACATAACTGATATTGAAACAATAGGAAATATGCATTTTTTTTTTATTTCTTAATCTGATCATTTAGGTCTCTGTATCATAGAAAAAAAATAAATAGGACGAATAGGAGTAAAAAGTCAACTAATTTCCGAAGTGAAATTTAAAACACGAGCTATTCAATCCTGACCACGTTGCGCGCGCTTTTGACACAGCAGAAAAAAATATTTGAGACAAATAAAATTTTTATGCTTATTCCATATTGGCGTCAAATGCCAATTTTATATTAATTTCTCGTATTTACATCGCACATGTACGCTTTCTATACATCGTAATGCTAATAGTTAAGAAAAATAATTTATGACTATTTAAGGGTGTGTCTACACTAGATTGCTCATTTTAGTGTAGATCCATCCTTAGATTCGCTCGTGGAAGGAGTGGCGAAGAAAAGATTAATTCAGTAACAATCCAGCAATCCCTCATTATATTTCGTTGCAACAAATAGAGTTGTATTTTAAAGAATTTAGGATTGAATTTAAATAATTAGTAAATTAGTCTCTTGCCGCCATCCCGTTCGTCGACGCCTTAAGCTTCTTTACGCGCCAATTGTATTTATTACATGTCAACACATAATTTTGTTTCGAATTTAAAAATGCATTAAGAGAGATTCCTAAGAGAAATATTAACTAAAATATTACAATAAGTATACTCTATCACAACATTAAGGTGCACATAAAACCTATTTACTAAATTAAAATTAAATAATTCGGTCGTGAATTAACACATAACTTAAGTATATACTAAATGATAAAATAATAGAATTTCAATAATTAAATTAAAATGTTCATCATTTGTGCTAAACCTACAATTTACAATGGAACGTGTAGTGTTTGCAACCAATAAATAGCGTGTTGTGATTATTTTATATTAGAATTTAACCAAAACCCTATTCAAACATTCATGGAATTAGACGGTTTGAAGCGAAGCCATTTTAAATTTAAAAATCACTGATAAATTACAGATTCCATTTTAATCTATAACATTAAAAAAAATTGGATAGACAAATATGTCTTAAAATATGATATAATAATGTCGTATAAATATATCAGCAACCTTTATTTGTTAAATAGTATAATATGGCGGATAACATAGAGTAACACGGTAGGTAGTAGCCATACAAAGGCGTTCCCCTCTGTCAAAGTATAAGCCTAAATGGGCCTACGCGTTACACTATTATGACACAATATATTTGCGTCTTGTGAAATTCAGAATGTTTTAATTGTTATGTGTGAGTATGTATTGACGGGTGATTGTTTTTGTATGTGGGTCTAAAATGTGTATCTCTGAAGATTTCCCCCGCAAAAGAAAAGCTAGTCCCCTCCGTTCGGTGGCCCGTGTTGCTCTAAGGCGGTTAACCATCTAGAACTTAAAGAACTGGTGAAACTGAACCTAAAGATACGGCATGCGGTAGTCACAACGCTCTTAAATGAAACTCTTTGGATTTATACTAAACCATACCGCTGTAAAATTTTATGGTGAATTATTATTATTTCATTTTTCGAGAGCCAACTCTTAAGACGCTTATGTGTTAGGTTAGTTTATTTTAAGTACCTACTACCGTAATTCAAATCACAGTAAGTGAACGTACCCATACTACGTGACCAATTCAAGGGGGACACAACACCATAGGGTACTTATATTTTTGTCATGTATTTTTATTTTTCAAACTGTTTTTGCAATGAATAATAATGTAAAACTCTGTTTATGAATTACTATGAAAAACCAGAGAGAAGAGAGGGCCTCAGCAAGTACCACGGTTGGTCACTGAGGGGAAAAAGAGGAGTCAAAATAGACCATGCGCGTAGCATGGGAACGTTCTCCAACAATATTATGTAATTTTTACAAAGAAATCACAGAAAACTTATAAAGGCAAAATAAATTAAGTAACTAAGAACGAAATAATGTTAGAACTAGATTTATGTTTAGACTGTTATTTTTGTAAATTATTTTGTTTGAACTATAAGGTAACGTATATAAAGAAAATACCATAAATAATTTCTCTTGTTCCTTTAAATAAAAAAAAAACAACAATAAAAAACAATAAAATTAGGAGCTGCTGCTACATCAAGTGTCAAACTTGTATGTGTTTGATTTAGGGCCAGTTACACTACTTGCTGAAAATTCCCTGAAAGAAAATTTTAACTTATCTGCGAGATAACTACCGATTTTGGTTTCACAAGTCTCAGATAGCGACAATTATATCAGATACCCATATACATTTCAGAAACTTTTATCTATCATATAATTTTACGTGACAAATAACTATCTAAAACTTTATCGGCAACTGGTGAAACTGGCTCTTATACTTTAAAGTTTTCATTTCCTTTAGTTTTTTTTAAGTAGTTTAGCCAAAACATAGAGACATTTGATGTCATCTTCACAAAGAATATATTTTTTAATTTATTTAAGTATTTTTATCGAAGTATTAATAATTGTAGTATATTTAATTGGATTCTGCTTGAGCTTGCCATCAGGCTGAGCAGACTCACTTTGGCGAGTTAGATATAAAAAAGAATCCTACTAACCCGAATATTTTTCTGAATATATGAATATCTGTGACAAATGTATTTAGACAGCTGTAACTTAATTTAATTATCATTCACAAATTGCCAGAGGCTGACAGTAATGGACCACGAGAAGCCCGAAGGTCACTGGTTTCGGTTCTTTAATATTATTTAAGCGGAATACCATACTGGCAACTCAACGACTTACTCATTATGAATATTCGAGAAAATAAATTGTATCAGAATAATTATTCTCCGCTATTCTATATTACAGTTTAAGGATGTACATGTATTATAACATTATCACCGTATTGTGTATCTTTAAATATTAAAAATGAATTAAAACACCGGTTTCATGTTTTACCAAAACCTAAAACAATTAGGTTCATTAATAATTTAGAAGTGATTTCTGATTTACCTATAAGAATAGTATCATTGAGGGGTGTACTAAAATAAATAATAAAATGTATATGAAATAACAACAATTAAATCGTTTGAAAGTGCATGCTCAAATGATAATAAATATACGAATAAATTAAGTGTTTGTGTCTGTGAGATGCTAAATGTTCTAGAGGATGCTCTGTGATATAGACAATTCTGTGTTTTAGAAAATTCTCCGAGATTTAGATTTTCTCCGTGTTTTAGAAAATTCTCCGTGATCTAAAACCTAAATCTACATTGTCCACGTGAATATTAATTAAGCCCTCTAAGTAATCTAACAGCTCACTGGCGTCAGTCTTCTAATTCATCATTCCTGTGACCATTGTGACCGTTTACTTGATTCGTCACACTGCCACGACCAGCTCGTTCTGAGGAACCTTCTTTGAGAAGCCACGCCGGTAGATACGACACGTTGCCAGTATCATCTGTAATTGCTAGTTTCGGATTCGGTCTTGTGTTGTGCTTGCTGCCTATTGAAGTGTACCTATAATGACATTTTTTAAACTTAAGACACTTCTCCAAAAAAATTAGGTAGTACTTTTGCGTCGCCTATTTTTGATATTACTAAATACATAAACGTAACAGATATATTATTTCACCCTGGACATTGAACATTCTAACAATATCGATATTAAAACGAGAGAATAACAAAGTAGGGACATATTACGTATATTTGTTCTTCTATATTGCCACTATATATTAATTAAACTTTTGACATTTTATCTGATTAAATTTAATCCATTTGACACGTAATACTTTGTGTTGAAAACATTATAAATTTGTTTTTCCTTAACTTTGATAACAAAACAACTAGAACTTACCCTTTTTCATATAATACACAATATGGTACGTTTTGCTGTAAGATGTAGCTCCAAATCTGATGGTAGGACCAGTTGAGTAGCGGTGATACCCTCATTATTTGTGGCCAATTTGAGTCTGTTCTCTGTTCACATAAAAATATAAATAAGATCATTAGGACTGAATAGACTAATACATAGTCAGTAGTAGTATTTTGAATGATTAAATGTGTTTAGCATTGGTGGAAAACTACAATCATTCAATGTAATACAGTGATGAATGTTCCATAAACGATGATAATGATGTTTTTTAGCCGGCGGAGAACAGCCAACTACGCAGGAGATATCATAAGTGTGTGCGCAAACATAAGAGCACTCTCTCTTCCCTCACTCTCATAATCCGATGGGACCATTATCTGACACGACTGAGGAGAGATCAGGGAAAAATTTAAGAGCATTTTTTGGCCCGACCCATGATTCGAACCCAAGTGCTCTTTGTCGGCAGTCGCATACGAGAAAACAGACAAAAAATAAAGAGTATACAAAGATTATAAAAACACATCAATATTTTATTGTGTGGATACTTTTTTAGTACACGTGTTTTTAGTTTTTTTGTAGTAGTAGTAATTTATTATAACGAGAATTGCTTTTCAATAGGCGATCCCATATTATTTCCATCTATATTTATTCGTCAATGGAAAATACATTTTTAAACTTTAGACACTACTCAAATAATAGCACAGTGGCGCGCGCGATCCTTCAACAACTTATAATGTCCCACTGCTGGGCTCGGGTCTCCTTTCAGGAGAGGCTTAAGGCCATACGTCCCCACGCTGGCCAAGAGCGGATTGGGGACTGGCGCGTAATCATGCCGTTGAATGTTTTTAAGCCGCCTGAAGGGTTCCAACTAAGGTTCACGACTGTTATCCTATGATAACAACCGGGACTGGCTGCTTAACGTGACCTCCAAATCACGGCGGCGCTCATGGTATCATGCTACTACTCGTGATTGTTACTAATTACCAAGGGCAACTGGGCTATGAGCACTTCTTACAAATATTTTATATGCTAGAGCTGTACATATCATATCTAGTTAATAATATAATAGCAGATAATACTGTCGTGACAGTTCCCACGTTACAAAGTAATTGTTTTGATTTTAAACAATCTTTGAGAACTCAACATGTTATTTTAGATAATGGAATTAGATATAGAGAGATTAATATTATCATTAATACATTATAATAAACTCGTTGTACTATATATTATTTATAATTATATATACGACACGTGTGATGAATACACATTATTTACAGTATCTGTATTTAATAATTATACATCATGCACTAAAGGCACATTGGCGGACTTAATGCCTAAGGCATTCTCTACCAGTCAACACTTAGGTGATGCAGAGAAAATAGGAAGTAAAATACAAATAATACATTGATTCATATACATACACTTACTAAAATATAATAAATACACACATACACAAATAAATACCATAACTAGAATGAGATGCCATTTATGTATTGGTTGATTCTGCGAGTTGTTTTAATAAATACTGCTACTGACTTCACAGTGTACCTACATAAATATTTATACAATTGCTTGGCACTGGCATCTATTTTACATTATTCTAGGCTTCTTGTTACTTTGTTATTCCATTTGTCGATGGTCCTACCAGCCAGCATGGACAGGTTTCTATTTTTGAAAATTGTGAAAGATCACGTAGACGTAAAACTGACTTGGTTCTTCATTCATTATTGTTAAAATACTGAATATGGTATCATGAATAACAACTGTGATTTGTGCTAAGCCCTAATAAAAGTAGTATTTACAATTCGGTTTGCCTTTTCTTTGAAATATACCTTAACAAGTGGCAGCAGACCGTTACGAACAATAATGAAAATACAGATATAATAGCCAAGGTTACAAAATAAGGTTAAAATTATTAATAATACTTCCTAAGGAACGACTGTACACACAGTAAGCAATGTGTCATTCTGGTCGACCTCAACAGAATGTACTTAAGAATATTAATTAACTAGGGATGCGACCCGCTTCCGCACGGAAGTCTTTGATTTGAAATCCATGGATTTCCTATACCATGATATGCATGTATTACACAAATAGACCTTCCTCTTCAATCACTATTCATTACTGAAAACTGCATTAAAGTTATTGTTATATATATTAGTCTGTATATATGTATATCAGTGTGTATATATATTAGTGTAGGTATAAGTATGTTGTGTAATATGAATGGTGTATAACATTTGTATATGATCGCTACTATTTCTTGTTTTTTTTGTATGTTTCATGTATTGCCTGTATGTAAGCTACCCTAAATTTTGAAACACTCATATTCGTGTTATGGTTGTTTGGTGAGCGATAAGACCGCCAATTGTTATACATACTTTGTGACTGTTTATGTTGTACCATTTTTACCTTGTATATACAATAAAGATAAATAAATAAAATAAAGTGCATTTAGTAGTTTTAAAGATCTGAGCGAATAGACAGCGGAAGCAACTTTCTTTTATACTATATACTAAATATATGTTTAACCAATTTTAAAATAATAATATGTTTACAAGCGACCTTGAAAATTATTTTCGCATCGACAGCTGTTAGCGTGACCAAAAGGCGTGCTATAACGCCATGTAGAATGACATTGCAAAAGCTCTATACGAGAAAAAGGTCCTTGAAATAAACCCTTATCAGGCCGCCTGGACAACTTGGTATGGAATACCAAAACCTTCCTTAGTAGAGGCATATGACTAGGAGCTGGATGCGAGATGCCGAGGATCGAACTAAGTGGCGTGCATTAGGGAGGCCTATGACAAGTGGTGGACTATTACAAGTTGTTGATCATTGATAATGAAATATAAGTAAACTATAAATACCTGCATGAATTCTAAATTTTCACAATACGGGTCCGTCCGCCTCGTCCCCATTAAGCAAGCCTTTATTCTAGTATCTTTATTCAATAATTGTTCTAAGGAAGATTTGAGATCCCCTTCTGTGACCATCATTTTTAGGCCATAATGGCTCTCAACTCTGTTGACGAATGTTTCTATGGCTTTAAATGTTTCTCCTGTTCTGATATACATGACTTTAAGTTGTTTAGCGATGTCATCTTTCCGGTGCATTCGTTCCAGTACCTTCAAGGTAATGTCTAATAGCAACGTGCAGTCTTTGCCACCGTTGAATGAAATAAACACTTCGTCCATTTCGTATTCTTCGAAACATTGTTTTATTACCTGCAAAGAAAAATGATGTTTGAAAATACATCAAGACCACCCTTGCTATACATAACGTCATCATTGTTCTTCTTTATGACCACTATTAAATAATTCAGTAATTGGCACTTGCCATTAGCATATTATTTATTGCTGTTTCATCAGGAAATCATACAGTTTTAAAGTTGTTTCAAGGACTTCAAATATTGTTGATATTCTTCTGCAAATAAGTGCAATAAAGGTAGGTAATGATTTTCTTATAAATAGGTAAAAGAATAAATTATAATAGACTCTTAGAGTGGTGGATCAAATGTGGATAATGCAGCATGAAGACCTACACTATGGCGGCCTAGTAAGATGATTTTTCACACGCCGCTAAAAGGACCCAGGATTATGTTGGAGGAAAACACGTGCGCTATTAATGAATTCAAATCGTTGTCGTCGTCGAACAAAGCAGCGCCGAACCGTCTAGTTCAAGCGCGTATGTCTACCACTCCAAAACGGTGACTTCCAAGAGCAGCACGTGTTGCGTAGAGAAAGGGAAAAGGCGGGCCAACGTTCGTTTTAGGCGCCAACAGATAGTGATTTATGCATCAAATTTAATCACAAAGTAATTTCATCGTGGTAGATGATCCGGATAACCGTGAATCTGTACAACTGCGGTCCGGAAATACATTTTCAAATAAAATAGATTATTCAATTTCAACGATTACTTTTTTGAGTTTCAAAAATTCAATTCGCATTATACAACGTTATTTACAAAACATAGCTATATTATTTGTTTGCAACGTAACATTGTTCTGAGAAAACAAACAAAAGAATTGAGAGGCTCGTTTTTTTTGTAGTCGGTTATAAACGAAATCGGCCATAAACATAATATGATATCAAGTTTAATACGTTATGTTAACCAGTTCATTGTAGTTCAATTTAAGTAATTTGAAAGTTTCCAACAAGATCGTTTTCTACACTGTTAATTATATGTACATCCTGTATGGCAGCTAATTGGGAACGTGGCCAATTTATTAAAGCAGTAAATATTTTCAATATTGAATATATCACTCAAGTGACTAAATGATATGTTCTAAATAAATAAATAAAAAAAACTACTTACGTTCCTAAGTACGTGGGATATGCAACTTGCGAAAATTAGGTTATCAGCGAATTACAAAAACTCAATTCGATTAATTGTTTTGTTTTACCTCTGAGCTCCGACATTTTTTAACCGATTTGTATTTTTTTTATAGCTGGAGCGGTTATACTTCTCCTTTGATCCTATTCCAATTAAGTGTAAACTCTTAGGGGCTTCTATTTTCTCGGTCGCTAGGTTAGGTCGTGCGAGTATCCGGATGGCGTAAGAAAGCGGTTCCCGGATCCCTCCCGTCTCAGGCGCAGATTGGCACACCGTGTGGTTTTAGTCGGTTCGATTCCGACATACCGCCCCGCCGCAAACCCCGGTGAGGTGAAGGCCCGAGGGGGTTTCCACAGGTAAAAAAAAAGGTAGTGCGAGTTTGCCGCCCACGCCGACATCGCCAGGCCGCGACTGGCACAAACCGCAGAACATTATTCCAGACAAGAATAATATACATAACCCACCGGCATGGTGTATAAGAGGTCTAAAGTAGACTGGGAGAAAATGTACGTGTAGTTCAATCTGCCGGTGTGCAATTTATATTCGTGTTTACAGATAGAGTACCTTTACTTCATTATGAGGCACATGTAGATTTTTTATTTTAAATATGCAATAGGTTATGAACATAACACGATTTACTTCCTTTAGGTGCAGCAGGTCCAGTCATTAATCTCACAGGTCAATCTTTACGTGAGACTGTTTTAGATATCGTTTTCGTTCGTAATAGTTTTATCTTTCGATATCACCGTGATATGGTATGATTAAAAAATTGTGAATCATTCATGACAGATCTTACTCTAACTAATATAATGATCCATCGATAAATTTGACAGATTAAAAAAACTCATGAATTTTATCCGTTTTTGTAAAATTAATCATGAATTTCAATTTCATGGTCCCACCTCTTTGCAAATTTTCGTTTATTTATTTATTTTAGTTAATTATAAATTTAATAAGTATTTACATATTCAAAATTGATTTTGCAATTATATGAAATGCATTTTAAACTCGCGTTTTTACCTATATAACCTTAAAGGCCGCGTAAAATCAAATTTTATTTCAATTAAATTAATTAAAGAGGATAACTAGATTTACTAATTTTAAAATTCATCGAAATTGTAAAAAATTGTGAAGTGCAATTTTTCTTTTTTTTAAATGTTTTTTTCTACAAATATGTATGTATGTGAATAAGTACAAACATCATGATTTACCTCCTCAGCCTCGAGTAAAACTTCGGTCACCGGAGGCAGCACCATGACTCACACGAAACAGCGCGGTGTGAACTGAAAGCCGACCGTTAAAAAAACTGTTTTTATCATCCACAATTATACAATATATACTTACAATCGCGATACAAATTACTACTATTTGATAATGTTTGTCTGTTACGAGATCAAGGCCAGAAATCGTAATCTCTTTTACAAGATTTAATGTAGTGCTTAGATGTTTATAAACTTTATATGTAATCGTTACTTGCTTCACAGATAGTTATATAAACAATATATTCCGTTCTTATCTATTAAAAAATGAACTTTATCAAGGGAAGAAAGACCTTGCACATTTTTGCATATATTTTGTCCTTTGGAGACTATGGAATTGCTTGGAATTTTGTGAACACGGTCAACTTCTTGTTAAGGTAATTTAGTTGTATGTGTAAGATTTCTCAGTATAACGGGACTAAAAAACTGTTTAACCTGCGATAAAATACAAAAATAATCAAGTCAACTGTCCTCCTTTAAATAAGTAAACTAATGGCTTACGTAACTTTTTAGTTCATTTATTTTGAAGCAGTTTAGTTTTTGTAAAGTATTATTATGTTCTGATGTCTACATATCATTAAGGCTCTCATAATATAAAGTATTTCCAGGGTCTTAGTAATACTTCAAGGGGTGTACTCAAATCTGTCATTCCATACACTGTCGATTCTGTAGGCCTTAAGTTGCCCTAGTTGTTGAAATAAAAGAGTGACCAAGCTGAGGAAACTAATCCGAAATTGGATACAAACCTTTATAACTTTTGTGCCCGACCAATTCTGATGGTTGGAAACAAATTTCGACTAATTAGTAACTAAATTGTTGTGTTATCAAAATAAAAACATATGATGGTGGCCACGTCAGTGTCAGTCTTATCTATATGGGTTCGGTTTCAAGTCAATGTGTGTTTTATTCCCAAATTATTTGAGTGTTCTGAAACAGTCTCAATTAAAAAAAAAATTATAATATATTATTTAAGTTATATTGCTTATGTGTTTATTTGTATCGTAAAAAAAAAAATAGCACGATCGGAGTTATAAATTTGTCAATAAACTATTTATTAGGTATTGTTATATACCTAATTAAAATTTTAAAGAGTTTGCTAATCACGAAATACCGTCAGTCATTAAACGTAATCCACAAGTTCCAAGACTTTATTTCAGAATCTTATTAAAGCATCACCGCGTGTTACGACTAGTCAATAAGACCACGGGGATGTCTCTGAATGGCTGGTTTAATAGTATAATGTATTCTGCAGACACGTTTTTGTTTAAACAGTTGATCATTTAGTAATTACTTGGAAAACATAACAAAATATTTGTAAATACAATATTTTCTTCTACGTGTCATATCATAACAGAGAGTTTTAAGATTCTTAGTTTGTTATGGTATACGATTAGATTAATCATATGATGGTAAATGTCTACTCCCGTTCAAGGACCTCGGCAACTCAATATCCTACGTTGCTGGACTTTAAGTAGCCTTACAAATTTGCAGGGAGGGTGAAGCAATATGGAAAATTTAGTAAGAGAGTAATAGTTACATTTGATGATTTGAAAGGAAACTTATACTGTTATTGACGCAGGCTCGAGTTGTTAACACGCTTTAACTTTGATAACACGATAATTTATTCTGTAATTAATTAAAAATTGTCTTCATCAGAATTTGTCGGTATGAAAAAAAAACTTATTGGACTGACCCAAAAAAAATTGCCCAATGCCGTCATGCATCCTCCACGCATGCGAGTAACAAGGTAGGTACTTGACCGAGCGTCCAAGTCTCCAAAAGAATTAAATTTCCGTCATTTTTGCAACATTTTACGTCGGTTCCTATTGGTCATGAAATGATGTTGTAATAGATATATAGTCTATAGTCTTGTTTGATAAATGAAACAATGCAACATTAAAAGATATTTCAATACAAACCAGTAAGTTTTTAGAATACCGTGTTCAACCAAACAAATAAAAAGAACTTTAAATATTAGTAAAAATGAATTTCTATCTATTTTTGCGATGTTAATCGCTGTGGAATTCCAGTTCAAGGTTCAGGTTTATTGTGACGTCAAAATATAGCAGCGATGCATTAAATATACAAACTTATCACTAGAACAAACTGATAGCTTGACTGCCTCTGTGGCGCAGTGGTAGCGAATGCGACTGCTGTGCAAGAGGTCTCGGGTTCGATTCCCGGGTCGGATCAAATGTTTGTATGATCTGCAAATATTTGTTTCGGAGTTTGGGTGTTTTCTATGTATGATATGTATGTATTTACAAAAAAAAAGTATATAAGTATTATATCAGTTGTCTAGTACCCATAATACAAGCTCTGCTTAGTTTGGGACTAGATGGCGTTGTGTGTTTGATGTCGGAAATATTTATTATTAATATTATTATAGCAAACACAGTCTAGTGAAATTTAATTGCGCATTTAACAACTGATTTATTAGGTAATTCGTTAACAGTCTGTAACAGTAAACTGCTGGACATAGGCTTCTCTGTAGCCATGGGCAAATCGCATGCGTTGGTTAACTGTACAAAGCTGGTAGGCAAGATTGGTTTGTTCCAAGTTTTACTTCTCATTGCAGTAAAGTTAACCTGCGTAGTTTGATCTAAGTAGCATCTTACGACGCCTACGGGATGAATGTGCTAATTCTTTTCAATTAGTCCCAAGAATGTAATGAATATGGGTAGCTTATAGTTTGAAGTTAGAGAACAGATGAGAAACTACCATTCCAAACATTAACGATCAGCTGCTAAGGCTAGCTTCAAATCTTATGAGGCACAATAGTTGTATATAGCTACTTAATACTCAATATTGTCTGTCAACAGTACTAAACCGCAAACCAATATTTGATAAAGATATCCTAATCAAATCTTAGAAAACTTTAAAATTAACAATGACATTATGAAATAACGATAAATAATTGAAAAATAGATCATATCTTTTATACTCTCGATTGTCGGCACTTGATGGAACATGTTGCAATACATTCTAGAATTAAACTCACTTGTACTTATTTCACTGTTTTATTTATTTATTTTTACACCTGACCGGTTTCGCCTCATGTTATCATCAAAGGTTATCATCATATATTATTTTCAGATCATATCTAATTTTTTCTTAGTTATGTTTACGTAAGGTAAGTTAAACTCTCCCTTTTTAGGCGTTGATTGAAGAATATTTATAATATTTTTATAGAATCAATAACTGCCTAGGCGTCTTGTAGGTCACATGAATCTTTTACTTTTAACCAAGTATATTTACTTTACGACAGTATTTGATAGGCAATACTTTATCTGCAACAGTGACAAGATTTGTTGAAACTTTTTTTTTCCAAACAGTCCCAAACTAAGCAGAGCTTGTAGTATAGTATTGACCACATACATTCAGTTTTTATTGTTTATCATATGCCTTGCCACACTTGAGTACCAGCAAGACTTTTCTAAACACACAAGATACACAAACTGCAGCCACAGACCCAGAAGTTGTACTACTCTTCTCATTTAGATTGTTAGAACTTGAACTATACGAGTTACAGAATTTAGTAAGGTAAATATTATAGTCATATTAATAAGCCCTGTTAAACTTATAGTATTGGCTAACTTTTTCAGATGTTATAATACCTTGTATTATTTTTGTGATATGAGTTGGAATTAACTTCAAATTACTCTGTAATTTCTACTTTCGATTGCAGTCACTTCATCAAACTTGGTAAAATACATTTCTGGAATTAAACTGACTTGTATTTATTCTATTAAAGTAAATAAAAAAATCCTTTGATGATGTCAAACAGCCAAAGTGATCGGGACTGAAATTAATTAAAATAGTGGAATAAGGCCAAGTGAGTTTAATTCTAGAATGTATCAAATTACTTCTTTATTATTTTATAATCTGGATCTGTAACATCATGAAAAGAAGCAGATGCGAAAAATTGAAATGCAGAAAGAAAAAAGGAAAATAAAAGTACATTCATATTATACTAGCCAATCCGTGCCCACTTCATTGGGAGTTAACCTCCAGCTTTTTTTGACTTAATTTACAAATACTATTATTTTTAACAAAATTTTTTGCTCAATCATAATAGAATATAGTCTATCTCACTCCTGAATAATGTCACTTTCTGTTAGTGAAATAATTTTTATTATCGGGTCAGTATTTCCGAAGATTACTCCCTACAACCATACAATGTTAGAAATTTTACCTCTTTATAATATTAGTACAGATGATCAAAAACAGAGTCAATAAAGATATGTTCCTTTTTTGTAAAGTAATAATTAAATGCAGTATTCTTTATACTTGTCAAAGTTTAAAACTATCTCATACATATTTAAAAAAAAACACTAGTTTTGTACTTATTTTTTATTAGGTTACATTATAAACATTTCAAAAGTGAATGTAAAAAAGACAGTTTTATTCGTAACAATAAAACACAGTTTTTTTATTTAGATAACACTACTCACACACTTTTTTACAAGGAGGTTCATCATTTATACTGAATAAAATCTCTTTTGTCAATCTGAATGTAACTCTCATCATTTCTTTTTTTGGAGACACATTTCTAACATCAAAAATATCTAAAATGTCAGATGAAATATCACAACCAATATTTTCATTTACCATTTTCTTTGCAACATTAACTGGATCGTCACCATTTGCAAAACAGTACACATAAACAAGTATTTCATGATTGAAATTTGCTACTAAACTTTCATCATTCAGTAAACCATTGAAGTATTTCAAGAATTCCACTGCCATCGCAGGTAGATTCATTGTAATATGAATCTTACCAGGTAATTTTTCATTACCTTTACATAACTCCGTCAAATAATCTTTAAACACAGTACAAATGAAGTCCTTGCCATCTTGATTATAAGACTTAAATAATGATAAATTAAGTTTATTATACTTTGCATTGTGGTTCAACCACTTATACGAGTCGGGGTTCAAGTCATTGGCAAAAACTTTGGTTTTCCGTTTTGCTGCTGGAACTGCGAAAGGACCAACACCACAGAAAACATCAAATAATACATCATCAGGCTTTAAGAAGCCTATTATTCTTTCATGCTCCATACCGAGACGAGGATTCCAGTACACTTTGGAGAAATCAAATTGGAATATGCAACGGTTTTCTTTCACAGTCACAAAGAAGTCTTTTTCACCTGCAATCACTTCCATGCTAAAATTTCTAAATGTATTATCAATGATGTTATTTTTGTTGACCACGGTTTTGCATGTTTTAATCTTGTCTAGAAGTACTTCCCCAATGATGAAGCGGTATTCCAGCAAATGATCCTTTAAATTGAGGTGTACAATGTGTCCAATCTGAGAAAAACCACTGACAGAAATATCATCTCCAGGTAAAACTGCTTTAAATATTATTTCAGCCTTGTAGTTGTCATATGTCAGTTGTATTTTTTTATTATCAAAGTTTTCTGCTGTGATATTAAGTTTACACAGAGCTTGGCGGTCACTCTCAGCTATGTCAGTAAACTGAGTTACTTTTTCAGGGTTTAAATGAATGTATTTCTTGTACATGCCAGTTTCATCATCTTCTATATTCTGCACCGGCTTGAATACTTCAAGTTTGAGAAGGTAGCCCTTACAAATACTTGTAATCTTTGACAGATTTTCTTCTTTGACCTTTAGCACAGGAACACTTAAATTGCGCAAGAATTTTTCACGGTCTAACACTTTCATACCACGGACTCCAACAGGCACTAACTGAACAACAGCGGACGCACTCATTTTACGTATTATACCGCCGATATAACCCGAAGTCATATCAAAATTGTGTAAAAAGTAGTAGTAACATCGCCAATACTAACCTATTTAGAGGTCAGAAACAGTGTGGGAATTCCTGTAAGTTACAGCAGTAGGTGAATATATTTTTGCACTTTTTATGTCATAAATTTAAATTTTTTAGACCAATTTATCACAACTTTATTTAGAAAAAAGCCAGGTTTTGTAATGCCTGACACTTTAAATAAAATAGACTTCAACTTCAACTTTTGATTAGTGGCTCAACGGTGTGACCAATTTTGCCAATGTCATGTTTTTGAAAGACAAACTGTCAAAGGATTTATTGTAGAGCTTCGGTAAAAATAATTTAATTTTGGATAGTAAAAATAAAAATAACTGATTTATATAAATTAACAGTACACATATTAAAATATTAATATTTATACATGATAAATGACATTAAAAATCATGGTACAAAATGTATAAATAATTTGATGTTGAAAGAAGAAGTAAAGAAATTGAAACTGAAGTTTAATTTTATTTTTAGTTATACACTTGCCTAGTATACATATATACAAAAGCAGTGAAAACCCGCATTAAGAGTTATTTAAGGGACGTGGGGAGAGGAATATGAGCAGGGATGAATTCATAAATAGAAAATCTAGTCTTGGGGCATTTGAAAAATATGTGATTTGCGGATCCCTCATCAAGTCCACATTCACAGATAGACCCATCCCTAATCCTGAGTTTAGCCAAAAATACAGGAGTACATGAATGGTTTAGTCTAAGCCGAAAATTGTGGAAGTAATGTCCTTATCCAATTTCTTAAATTTAGCAAACCAAGACTTAATAGGAATTTCTAGTTGAATTTTTCTTTAAAATTGACCTTCGGCAGTTCTCGATACGAGCCACAATCTAGACCAGGACTCGGGCAGCCATGATTAAAGGGATGAACAGATATCATAGGAGATATTTCTGCCTGATCTTGAGAACCGGTATAAGCGCGTTTTTTGCGCAAGAATCGGTAGTCTTGTTTCCTGAAATCGAGGAGCCGTCAGTAAAGATTAGGCGCAAATTATTATAATTGGAGGTAATTTTATTAAGAAGAAAACTATTAGCTTCTAGTGAGAACTTGTCAATTTCAAAGTCCAAGATGACGTTAGGTTGGAATATTAATGCTTCATAAGGAGTACAATAGGTAAGGTGGAACTTTGGTACAGAGGGTTAGGAAGGCGAATGAATTGATGTAAAGCAAGAAGGAGACATGGGGACACTTTTTTAGGACTGGGTCCTGGATACTCAATAATAGTGATAGCTGCTCTAATTTAGGGAGAAGAGGATGACCCAAATTTTGAATAAATTTAAAAAAGAATCTGTTTGCGAGAAATTGTCTACGGAGAGCAAGATGAGGGTCACAACATTCAAACTGCATGGCGTTAATGGGAGAGGATTTCATCGCTCTGAGAATAATGCGAAGACATTTGGATTGTATTTTATCGATTTTTGGAGACCAGATTTATTTATGGGATCCAACACTAATAAACCGCAATCCAGGTGGCTACGGATTATAGCGTTGTACAGAAGTTTTTGGGAAAAAGGATAAGAACCCCGCCAAACTCCTGAGAGGGATAGTCAAACACCAGAGGGGGGAATCATTCGCTTCTTGGTGAAAATTACCACCGAACTTTTAAAGGCAGATAGAGAAAGATCATACAATTACAGTATTTAGGTGCAAACCACGCCAAGAACCTCAGATCTTCAAACAATCTATTTCTTCACTGCCCCACTCACAGCTCTGACTTTGTACACTCCATTTTCCTTATATAGTCTATTCTGCTTTGGAACGCGCTCCCTCTCGGGATCAAAATGGCAAAAACACGACAAAATTTCAAATAACTGTTGCGGCAACATTTTCTAAAAACAATCTAAGCTGGGCTCGAAAAGAGGAGCCACTTTATCGGAGAAAGCTTTAAGCCAAGATGAGGGATCTCAGCTCAAAACTTTAGTGCTATTACAAGACCATCTAAACCGTTTGTTTTTTTCCAAACCACGGTAGAAGGGGTTGTTAGACAAAGATTTTCGCAGAAACGTATCCAACTTTCTTTCTTTTTTTAAAAAAAATTCTCCTCTCTTGAGCAGCTGTTCCTTGGTAATATATAAAATTTAGAGTAGACAGAGGCGCTCATAGCCCAGTTGCACTCGGTGATTAGAAACAATCACCGAGGGCAAGCAACGACGGCGCGGTCAGTACCTGGTTGGGTGACCGCTGTTGCCATGTTACCATGAGCGTCTCCGTGATTCGGAGGTCACGTTAAGTAGTCGGTCCCGGTTGTTGTCATATAATAACAGTCGTGAAGCTAAGTTGGAGGCCTTTGAGCGGCTTAAAAACATCCAACGGCAAGATTTACGTAGCCACAACGTATTCTTGCCAGTCCCCAACCCGCACTTGGCCAGCGTGGGGAAGTATGGCCTTAACCCCCTCCTGAGAGGAGACCCGAGCCCAGCAGTGGGACATTATGGGTTGTTGATTGATTGATTGATTGATAGAGTAGATATGTTATGATTACATGAGTCCTCTGCATTTTTCCTGTTACGGGCCACCGTAGCGCTCTCGGAATCCCACCATGGAGTTGAAACTTTCGAGTGAAAGGTCTTTTTAAGTGGAAAATGTTGATCAGCACTGGACTTAACGGTAACAACAAAATTAGAATAGCAAGCTATCTAATTACCTGTAACAGGCAAAGGTAGGACTGCTAATTTATCTACAAGACAAAAGGCAAATGCAGACCAATTGTCTTCTATTACCCTATACTTAAAGATAGGGTTAAAATTACGCACGGGAGATATACTATTAGGTAGCGACATGACATGTTTTAATTTTGTAATTTTGCATGTACAAAATAAAGATATATAAATAAATAAATAAGTGTGTGATAAAATACCTCAAAAAAGAGCAGAGGCCAAATAAGCCGAGCATATCGGAAGATCCACAGCCGATCTAGGATTCTGTGAAGAAAAGACTCTTATAGTAGGAGATATATCATTAATAATACAGAGACTTGAATCATCCAGGATTTTCAAAAGGGAGAGGCCATAGCATCATCATCGTTGGAACCCCAAGATGAGTGATGAGCATTAAAGTCACCCATCAAAATAATTGGTGATGGGACCGAGGAAATAATTAACAAAATATCAGGGACTAAACTAGAGTGAGGATGAGGGATATACGCAGAGAGAAAAGTGATATTAAAAGCCCTTATGACTATAATATTAATACTAGGGGATGTAGAGGGAGACACGCAATATTCTGTGAAAGAAGACTACCCAGTATAAGTTTTATAAAAACAAAGAGACATCAAGCAAGAACAGATGAAAATAGAGAAAGAGAAGGATAACAAAGTGAGAATAAAATATGACAAACTGGTTGTATTAAAAACGAACATCAATCACCAGAAAATTCGCAGGATCGCAGCCAAAAATTATTTTAACACACAAGTCCATAAAAAAAACCGAACACAGAAACGGAGAGTCCAGTTTCAACGGAGACAAACCAACTATGCAGGAGATATTATAGTGCATTAGTGTGTGCGCAAACACAGGTAGCACTCTCTATTCCCTCTCTCTCATAAGCCGATGGGACGGTTAACTAATACAACCGGGGAGAGATTAGGCGCAAGACCGACAGCTTTAGGTGCTCTCCGAGGCACGGGGGTTCAGACCCCAACTTCCAAACTCCAAGCTGTCATTAAATATTTCTATAATCAGAAGAACACAATAACACTTTTGGCCGAACCGGGATTCGAACCCGAGACCTCTTGATTGGCAGTCGCATACATCAACTGCTAGACCAATGAGGCAGAACTCAAGTAAACAAGAATATTAACAACACAACTACAAAACAAAAAAATTATACCACGAACAACAAACTTCTAGCAATCAACCCCCCCTCCCACACGAATATTATAAATACGCAATCGTGTTAAATCTAATGTGTGCAAGAAATAAAACGCTTTTTAATTTTATTTTTATTTGTTTAATAAGTGAAATATACCAACAACGTCAATAAATATTCGTATACTTAAGTGTAATATACTTAATGTCGTTCTTTATATAGTAATAACTTTTGCCCGCGGCTCCGCACGCGTGTATATCGGTTATCGCGGTAAATAGTATCGCAAGTCCGTTGATAATTTCATCCAAATCGGTTCAGCGTTTTAACCATAAAAGTGTAACATATAGACAGAGTTACTTTCGAATTCATAATCCTACGATGAATAATATTAAAAATCATCATGCGGCTTAGACTATACATATAGTCGAAAAAGTTATCCCTCTACGCTAAACCGGAATAAAGAGCAAATATTAGATGATTTATCTGCTATATTTACTGTAGTTAGTGAGATCGTAACCTTTTAATAGTTTTATAGTTCACATATACCCCGTCCCGTCTATTTTATTTTCCCCAGCAATCCTCGCGAAGGTTGTATTTTCTTAACATCTCTAAAGGTTAATAGAATTTTCTCAGGTTCATTGTTACTGCAAATACTCGGCCATTTTGTACGAGTTATGTGCAATTCTGGTGCTCTTGTATTTATTTCGACGTGTATTGAACTATATATTTCTGGACGGCTATCTCAGTTTACAATAAGTGTTGCTAGAGCTTATATATCTTAGAAAAACTATTAAGGGGCTTCATAAATAGTGTACAGTTAGGTAAGAACCTATTTATTAAGGAATAGGTATCTTCACTTTTTTCCCTTGGTGATTGATCAGAAAGTTTAGTTAACTGATTCACTTGTTTACTACTGAATTTAACACAAAAATCTTTTATATTTTATTTTTTTCTACTTGCTTGATGTGCCTAAGCATCAAATATTTTTGGAGTATACTTGGGATGGAAGGTACTGGCGACTAGCAAAATTAGCACATCTAGTATTGTGTATGGTTAACACGACTGTCAACGAATTCTCATAACTTTATTCGTAATTTAACCTGCTTTATAATAAAATCATGTACTTAGATTAAAACAAAACTTGTTAAAAACAAATGAGGAAAGTAAATTATTCTATTATATTCCAATTAGTCTTCACAATATAGATTACGCTTTAGGAAAACAAAAAGTATAATATATAAATTATTTTGGAATAGGGGGCAAACGAGTAGACGTGTCGCCTGATGCTAAGCGATTACCCCCGCCCAGGGAGACCTGTAAACACCAGAGGCGTTACAAGTGCGTTTCCGGCCTTTGAGAAATGGAGATGGGGATGGTGGAGGGGTTAAGGTATAGGCCTCCGGAATCCTCTCTCAATCGGTGAAACACGACGCAAACTCTGTTTTTCAGTGAGGCCGTGGTATCACTACGGTCGAAGCGGCCTATTCGCGCCGAAGCGTAACACTTCCACGGTAACAGTGGTATTCGAAATTTAAAATGCTTAATAATGAAGTTATGTACTTAGAATAAGACAAAAAATATTAAAACCAAATGAGGAAAATAAATTATTCTATTATATTCTAATTAGTCTTCACAGTTTAAGTTAGATTTTAGGAAACCATAGAGTATAAATATTACTATTTTTAAACTTCTGAAATGATTCATCGGTCAACGTGACGTCTATACACAGGTAGTAGGCGCCTCGGTGGCGCAGTGGTAGCGTACGCGACTGCTGTCCATGAGGTCTCGGGTTCGAATCCTGGGTCGGACCAAATGTTTGTATGATCTACAAATATTTGTTTCGGAGTTTGGGTGTTTTCTATGTATAATATGTATGTATTGACAAAAAAAAAGTATTTATGTATTAATATCAGTTATCTAGTACCCATAATACAAGCTCTGCTTAGTTTGGGACTAGATGGCGTTGTGTGTTAGGTGTCCGAAATATTTATTATTATTATTATTAATTAACGGCCACAAACAATATCTAATAGGCGTATAGTTGCTGAGTAGACATCTTTAACTATTTCTCCACTCGTATCAATCATAATACCGACAATTAAATACTTTTGTACTAAGTTTATTATTTTATGGAGGGTTAATTACTCAAAACAATTTAGTTCATCTTTCTCTGCCACTTTTCAATGCACCTATAGTTATATGTGAAACCAAACGGTACTTTCAGATGTCATGTTAATCGTAAGGGGACATATAGGGAAAAGTTTTTAGTTTAGTTTGAATAATTCAACTCCATGAATTTCAACCGTTAGAAACTGAATTATTTCAATTCAAATAAGAAGTAACATCGACTACAATCGAACTTCTTGGAAAGAAATTTCAATATTGGATACAGATATTACCAGATTAATCGTGTAATAACATTAAAAGATGTGTCGGAATAAGAATGCGGACTGTCGCCATCTTTTTTTATACTTTGAGTGTCGCAAGAGCAGACTAAGGGAGTAAATTATGTAAGACAATGAATACCATCGCAAAGAGACTGAACACTAAACACAAGCCTTTTTTTATCTTGTGGAAAGCCCCACGGGCCTTAACCCCACCAGGGTTTGCGGCAGGGTGGTGTGTCGGAATCGGACTGACCAAAACCACACGGTGTGCCGCTCTGCGCCTGAGATGGGAGGGATCCGGTAACTGCTGTTATTAATCCGGCACCTGCCCGCAACACTTGATACAAAGCTATATCAACCACATCTGGTCTGATTAGTATAATAGACTAAAACCTATTTTCTAAGGAGAGATCTATATTCAGTAGTGGACTATTAACGTCTGTTGATGTGTTCATGATGTGATAGGACGAAGCGACGAAATTAGTATAAAAACTCTTGAAATTCTTTATATTACACAAATTTCAGTGCACTCAAATGCCATTACAAAATAGGCTCGCCATCCTGGGCATGGATATCTGCCGAGACCTCAACCCACGCGAATACGTTGAGAGTATCACTAAAGCGGCCTCACGGAAGCTAGGTGTGTTAAACAGGGTGAGACGGTTCTTCTCGCCCGGGCATCTGTGTCTTCTTTACAAGACCCAGGTTCGCTCGTGCGTGGAGTACTGTTCTCACCTTTGCGATGGTGCCGCACAGTACCTGTTTGACGCTCTTGACCGGTTGCAGCGGCGAGCAATCCGTATTATCGATAGTCCCGAAGCCACCGAGACCCTTGAGCCTCTACAGTTGCGTAGAGATATCGCCTCCTTGGCAGTCCTCTATCGCCTTTACCGTGGTGAGTGTTCTGAAGAGCTCTTCCAATTGATCCCCCCCTCTCCCTTCCTCTACAGAACAACACGTGCCGGACTTAGAAGTCACCGCTTTAAAGTGGAAGACATACATTCTCGTACTCATCGCTTCGGTGCTTCCTTCCTGTGCCGAGCGGTCAAAACCTGGAACTCACTACCAGCGCACGTGTTTCCTTCCCACTATGATCCCGGGTCCTTTAAGCGGGGCGTGAAAAAGCATCTCACCGGGCCGCCATAGTGTGGGTCACCATGCTGCATTGTTCTTTTTCGCATTGAGGATGGTGACCACCACTCTTGGATTCTGCTCATGCTTTCCATCAGGCAGGGCAGAGTCATTTTGGCAGCTTAAATATAAAAAAAATAGATAATATAAAATGTATTAACCGTTAATGAAATAGAAATAACAATTATTTGAAGAATGAGAACCTCAAATACTTCGTACATTTTTAATTTTATCATAAATTTTCTTGTTTACAAGTAACTGTTGAATCTGTTGATAATGATTAGGGTCGACATTTCCACTTCACTAATACAGTTTTCCGAACGCAATAAAATCTTATTTTGTACCAACTACCGTTCGGAAACTTCAACGAGTTCACTTCGATTTATTAATGGTGTTTTCGATATCCAGAGAAAGAGATTAAATGTAAATAGATTTAGTTCGAGTTTTATGTTTTGTAATTGAGTGGAAAAATAGAAAAGAATTTGGGGAAATACGAAACCGAGTTACTCACAAAAATATATTTGGACAAATCTTATTTATCTTTCTGAGTTATCTAGTTGAGGCTGTCAATCAACGTTACCTACCAGATTTTTAAATCAAAATATACACCAATTTTGTTTGTAAATAAGGTTTAACTTAGTAATAAAGTAGCATACTTAAATTTTTTAAATTATCGTTGGCTTTAAAGTTTATGAACTTAAATTATCCCTATTTGATAATAGTCTGCGATTTTCTAGACTATTCTTTTTATAATACAATAAAAAATAATCACTTACCTTCTTTCTGGTTAGTGAAATTATTATACTTATATACTAACCGAGTCCCGCAGTTACTGTTGCACCTATACAACAGCGGGTAACACTAAGTTACTCTTCATTACACCATCTATCTGCCAGTAAAAGTCCCGTCAAAACCGGTCCAGCCGTTCCAGACAGACGAAAATAGAAAAGAATGTTAATTTGGTACATGTACCGTGTATAAATATGCATTTAGTAAAAAGCGGTTATATTAATATTACAAACAGACATTCCAGTTTTATTCATTTGTATAGACACATAGTCATCAAAAATCTTTACCACATTTGTCGAATATAGGAAAAAGCGTAGGTTTCTTAAAGAAAAATCGTAAATCTACCGTGGGAGATCCACGCTTCGGCATGCATGGGCCGGCTCGACCGGAGTGATACTACGGCCTCACAGAAAACCGGTGTGAAACAGCGCTTGCGCTGTGTTTCACCGAGTGAGTAAGGATACCGGAGGCCCATAATCCAACCCTTCCCCTACCCCCCTACCCAACCCCTAAGGTTGGCAACGCAATTGTGACGCCTCTGGTGTTGCGGGTGTCCATGGGCGGCGGTAATCGCTTACCATAAGTGCTTACCAGGCGATATGTCTGCTCGTTTGCCTAAGCTTTTCCATAAAAAAATTAGTATTGCAGTTGTGTGATATAAACTAACAATCATAGCTAAACTAAGATACTTATATACTACTAATATTTATTAAGTAAAGTTTCAAATTCATCAATGAAAGCTTTACAAAAAAATATATGAATTCATTAATTTGGAAAACCGATTCGAGATTAATATTTGTATAGCAATAACATGGAATTTACAAGCCCACGTGAAATTTTTGCCGCATGAAACATTTACAAGCTTTTTCTATTTAGATTGATAAATACCGCTTAAATAAACACGTAAAAAACCATTTAAAAAACTTATTTAAACAACACCCAATTATGTAAAAGTATTATCGTTTTTATTTGTTTATGCGTCTGTTTCAGTATTCATTATGAGCAATTTTCGTTTATCTGTTCATTAATTAAAATTTACAGAGTGTAGTAACAAACAAAGAATCGTTCATTCATTTCTGGACCCAAGTGAAAATTTCGTAGTCTCTTTCTTGTCACGGTTACAGTTTGGTAAAGTTTTTTAATTTAAATTCGTGTTCAGAACACAATGCAATGCAACGTTGTTGAATGCTGTGCAGTTGACGTCTAAGTTTTGGGACCTTTGTACACTCGTAAAACATTGATTCATTGTACAGATACAAACAAATGCGAGTGTCCGCGGCTGCTCTGCAAACTCATTAAAAAGTTAGTGTAATAAAACATAGTCTGCAGTAAAGACAAAAAGTTTAAATTGATTTAGGCATTTGAGCGTTTCGTCCTAATTTGTTTAGGTTGTTATAATTTTACGAAGCTTAGCTCTTTTGAAGTTAAGTCTAGTATAAAACTTCAGATTAGCAAGGTTTCTTTTTAAGTTGAAATTTTCTGAAACTATAACTGGGCCGGGCAGAGAATTTTTCTCAAGTTATGTTTAACATTACGTTTTGTTTATAAAATAACGAGAGAAGAGTACAATACATGGATGACTATGATTCTAATTAAATGAAGTAAAAAGAAGCCATTTATACCCGACTGCAAAAGAAGGAGGGTCATTTTTTTTCGTGTGTGTGTATGTGTCTAAATATTTTTGGCACGCTCAAGAGCTTGTCGTATTTTTATGTGAGTGGTGTCAATAGATTTGTTTTAGTCGTGAGAGTGACATTGGGTACATCAATTAAAAAAAACAAAATTAAGGATATTTGGAGCCAAGAAGTAATCGCGAAAAAGAAATGTTTTCAAAATACATCGAGTGTGGTATCAAAGTAAAGAAATTTTAACGGTGATTACGTATATATTTCAAATATTTATATATAACTTATAAGTTTTATATATGATATTGACGCAGTCAGCTTTTATTTTTTTAATAATTCATTACTTGTTTATAAACTTTACGAGATGACATGTTAGCTTTCAATGATTTCGGTTCTGTGTTACATCCATTAACGAACCATTCCTACTTTTAAACATGCAATCTGCTGTATAAACACGTAAATTTAATTAAAAGGTTGCGAACCAAAGTCCTAGTGTACACTCCCGAGCGTTAATCTACATTGCAAACCGCAACTCGATAAAAACATAAGGTAATTTTTTAATTGTCCTTCGCGTTGATTTTAACAATGTACTCTTCGCTGAACCTCGCTTAAACTCGATGAAAATTTAAAAAATAAATATTGAAAGTACGAAAACAAACAAAGGCCTCGTGTCCCCGAAATAAATTACATAAATTGCACAAAATCGTTCCGTGTGTTTGACAACGACTGTATGAATAAATAACGCAATCGATTTTCGATAAAATCTCGACTATTTAACAATGGTGATGTATCGATGTTTACTATCGTTATATTTTGTGTCGCAAGTGAGCACGACAGAACCGACTAATAATATAGCTGTGTATTTCCCCGTACATTA
Organism: Hyphantria cunea; assembly: GCA_003709505.1. Classification (NCBI taxonomy): domain Eukaryota; kingdom Metazoa; phylum Arthropoda; class Insecta; order Lepidoptera; family Erebidae; genus Hyphantria; species Hyphantria cunea. The sequence continues at coordinate 1,251,186 of PKRV01000225.1, forward strand.
TACGTATAACGTGGCAATGTACGAGGTGACGTATATAAGTAATACCTTCTTTATATGGCAATATTACACACACATTACATTAAGATATTCGTCTTTCGTTTAAAGCCTTTAATGTAACCTAATGCCTGGTGTATTAATTTCTTACCGTTTGTATCGATTAAAACTTAGTATTGAATTAAATTAAAGCTTCTTCTCAATGTTTATGTTTAGATAAGAAGCAACCTTTTTGGTGAAATACACGAGTCCCGTTTTCTAGCTACTTGTTTTAATAATCCGCGCAAGGGATAGATAAAGTTCAATCAATACTCACCCGAAGACCAGTTCTCAGTACCCGGTTTATCGAACTTCAATTAATTGGATATTTAATCTCCTTTAAACTTTTATACAGACAGTATCTGGATGGGTGTGATGATACCATGAGCGTCTCCATGATTCGTGGTCCCGGTTGTTATCATAAGATAACAGACGTGTAGCTGGAGGCCTTTGGGCGGTTTAAAAACATCTAACGTCAAGATTACGTAGCTACAATGTTTTCTTACCAGTCTCCAACCCGCACTTGGCCAGCATGGGGACGTATGGCCTTAATCCTCTCCTGAGAGGAGACCCGAGCCCAGCACTTGCACTTTTAGGACTAGTTTTTATAGTATAATAGTAAATCATGATCTCTACATTAATAACTAAGTATCTGGATGACCGAGTTTTGCTGAGATTTTTTTAATAAATTTAAATTTTCCTAAAACGTAACTCCCCGCTCCCCATGAAAATTGTTCGAGTTGTTTACGAGATTCAGATTATATACATGTATATACAAGAATTGCTTAAAGGTATTAGATTTTCGAAATTAGGTGAAAATTATAAAATTTTCTCGTAAGACCAAAGAAAAATTACTTGGTATTGAATGGAGAACCTCTTTTAATGTATATAAAAAAATAATACGAATAACAATTTTAAATTTACTTGTTTTCTTACCCTAGCTAAATTATAGACAAGGACCATTTATTATATACTTACCACTTAATCCAGGCACACAAGACCCCAAAGCTCCCAAATCGTACTTTTCAATTAATAAGAAAGGTACAGCCATATGTAATAATTACATTTCGCCCGATATATCACGATTTATACAGACAGTGCTGAAGGAAATACGGGACTTGAGGGCGGAGTTCGGGCCTTGGAGGGTAAAAACTCTAGTTAACGACCAACCTACACAGATGTTCTGTGCTGGATGTGAAATTCACGCAAAATACGTTAATTTACCCATTTTTTTTTGTGCTGAAATCCCCTCTTATACCACCGACTGGTGGTTATGCCGGACCCGAACTGACTAAAAACCGCACACCATCTCGGGTACTAGAAGCCTGGGAACCAGGTGTACCTTCGGAAGGAAATCCCTGGAACCCCGACGTACCTCGGGCCGCCCACTGTTTGTAGGTGACCTTTGTGGGAACACCGATGTTCCCGTTACTGTCCCTCTACATCTGAGCCTGCTTATGTCAATTTACCCTAACGAAGAGAGAGTACATGAGATTCTCTTTCTGAACTTTAAGTCTCGATTTATTATATTAACAAGGGGTTATTTGAATTATACACAAATAGTCTGTTTGATAACGACACAAAGTAAATACAGGAATACATATTAGACTATTTCTCTTTAGGGGAAAAACTATCACTGGAGGAGTACCTAAGGGGAAAAATCAGTGTCACAATAAAATAACAAAACAACTAAAACAAATGACCCAATTTTATTAGGCTGATGTGTCATATTAGAAGTTTATAGTGAAAATGCCATTACAGTCGATACATACTGTGAGATTGAAAAGGAACTTAATGGCCAACTGTTGGACATTGTTATTTTCGTCAGTTCCATAGCTTTGACAGTTTAACTAAATTATCAGTGTAGTGGCGGTTTAACAATATGGCGTATTACCACCCTTATTTATCCCATGGACAACATCACTATAAAGAGAGAGAAATCTTTTACAAGCCCTATATCAACTCGCCTGGTAGCGCAGTGTAGAAGACCCAAAATCTCCTTTAGACATGTCCGGCATTGGACTTTTGTGTGGTTAAGGTACAAAGTTACATTTTATATCGATTCAGTTTCCGATTCCAAACAAACCACCCTCAGCTGTACATATATTATAGAAAATGCATTCTCCATAATATGGAAAATGCACTTTCCATAAATTTTAAATTAACCCTCCTATCTCATTATTTCAAAGGCTCTCGATTACTTCCGGTGGTTTTATGATCGTGTTTACAACCCTTTCTATAAAATTTATACATCCATGGTGGAAGTTTCAGTAAAAGACCGACATATCAACTATATCTACACATCGTGAATAAGGCAACTTTGCTATACTTTTTTTCCACAGATAATTTTCACTTTACGTAATATTGGGCTTTTAGCACAGGTGAAGAATTTCTGTATAGTATAGTTGTTTTTTTATGGCTTGCGTTAATATCTTTATTTTTAATATGAATTACCAGGTTTTTATGTTATTGCAATTGTAGAAGATGTTGAGGTTAGTACAGATGATTTTTTTGTTGGTACGTTAGGTCATGTAGCACTTTGATAAAATGAAATTCAGGTGGCAATGCCTTGAATACTGTTGACCTTTCATGTCCTTTGAATATTTATGTATAATGTTTTTAGTAATAATAACAGATTAGATAATTTTAACTGTCTAACTATCACGGTTCATAAAATACAGAATAGTAACAGACAGACGGCCACGGAGTCTTAGTAATAGGATCTCATTTTTAACTTTTTGGGTACAGAACCCTAAAAATGTAAAATGGTTCCGGAATTACACCATTGGTGAGACAAAAAAGTTATAGTTAATAAATAAATTGACATTAATGATTAAAATAAATAAATAAAATACAATAAATAAAAAGCCTTTATTGTTGATCTTATTTTTAAATAACAAAAGTTTTGTATGTATGCCTAAAAACTTATTACTATTATCAGAATTTACTTAATAATGTACTACAAAAACTGTTTTATTATTTATAATTATTCATGTTATAATTTGACAAACGGTAGTTACTCCTCAAATTGTCTTCCGACGATGGCCTCCTCTAAATATCGCCATTCATATCTATCCCTTGCCGTTCGAGTCCATGTTGGACCCGCAATTTTCCTGATATCTGGGAAGACGAAGATGATTTGATAAATGATTAATAAAACAATATTATTTTGAAAAGTAGATTGTATTTAAAGAAATCCATTTACTTCAGCAAAAGTCTACGTTAAAAATCTAAAATCAAACAGCTGTCAATAACACCACGCATTAACGCTGCCATTATTTTCAGTAGCTTCAGTTACAAGACATTTCAAAACTGGATATACCAGTTTTCAAATGTCGTCTAAATAGGTAATATATCTTTTGCGTAAATAAATCATTCTGCTTGAAACAATAGCTATTTAGGAGGCGCTGGTGGTGAGGGAAAAATCATAAAAACACCATTTACACAGCCGTTAGCGAAGCCATGGCACTGAATATTGTCGGAACCCCTGATGCCGAACGTCTTTATCATATTTAAGATGGAACAGAACATGGAAAAATATTATTCCATTTCCCATCTTTGTTTTACTGTTTTGTCGATAATAGTAGACGAAATTTTTGTGAGAATGAGAATATCGCATAAATATGAAGTTGAACAAGCGTAAGGAAAATGGAAAAATGCTTTCTGTATAAACACAAAGGCAATTTTGCATTTCCATTCCATTTTTATTTTACAGTTCAATATTGCTACGGATACCTAAATAAAAAAACCGTCTTAGCAACCTCTAAATGTTTTTAAAACATCTTTCTAATGATACCCCACACTATAGGGTTAGACGTACGAAAAAAACATTATCTCTTTACATGTAGGGGAGGTACCTACTCTATTTAAAAAAATATATAATTTTGTGTTGCATCATAATAGATGTCATTTGACCCACCAGGCAATGCGTATGTTTATTTGTCGTCTTAATTATAAAACCCTTAAATTATTTTATACATCATGCACGTTTGTGCTTTTCCGGACTAAATGCCTAAGGCATTTTCTAACAGTCAACCAAAGGGTGATGCAGAGAAGGCAGAAAGTAGGTCAAATTATCTACCACTTAACAGTAATGTTGTAAAAACAAAGGTGTACTAATTAAGATTAAGCAATATAATAGGAATGGTTTAGGAATGAATTATGCAAAATAATAGGAATATAATAGAATGACCTTAACCCTCTCCTGAGAGGAGACCTGAGCCCATATGAATATAATAGGAAGTTCTTGCTTCAGGCAAGTTTGACTTGTATAATATGTTTATGTAGTTATAATTAGGTAAGTATTACTTACTGATTTCTATTTACCCTACTGCTTAATAGAAGAAGGGTAATTAATTTAAGAGTCTATTGCTTTCAGAGCATTCGTTTTCCGTTTTTTTTGCCTCCTCCTTAAAATGCCTGCCGAAGTGACCGCTCAGCTTGATGTAAAGCATGAGCAGAATCCAAGAGTGGTGTCCTACCACCACCCACCATAGTCATTGGGAACGCAGACAATCCAACAATGCAGCATGGTGACATTATGGCAGCCTTTTGAGATGCTTCTGCATCATGGGGCCTCCGGTGTCGTACTTATCAACGAAACACGACAGCAAGAATTCTGTCATTTTAGGTTGGTCTTTTGTGAGAGGGTAGTTCCGCCCCGGTCGAGGTGACCCGTTCGGGCTGAAATCACCATGACCCGACTAACTGAATTTTTTCATAATCTTAAAGTTTTGTTCGATTTCAATTATGTGTATGTGGTTCATGTATTTTCAATTTATGAATTGAAACAAGTAGCTGTTTCTTTCCTAAAAAAGAAGCAATACAAGAAATGATATGTTAAAGGATATATGTGAATAATATCTTTTTTGATAAATTAAAAAGAGTTTTTACCTAATTAAAATTTTTAATCACAATTAGCGAACTCAATTCAGATCTGTTGGTTCTGTAAAAATATAATAGTATCAATACAGAGAGTACTTCCAATAGTCATGAATCGGGACCATTAAACAAGATTGATAGTCACATTTATGACGTCACTACTTTTTAATGTATGAGTATCAATCAGAACGCTATTACATTTATAACGGAATGATTGTGAGCAATTGAGTTGACACTGTGTACTCAAATATGTTCTTTTTATTGCGGTGTCAAAGCGTTTTATTTCTAGTCGCCTCTTAAAGTGTTCATAAAGTCCTGTGACCACAGAAGTAAGCCGAAATAGAGTGGTGCGGTGACAAATGTTTTTTTTTATTTGTGATGTCAACTAAAAGACCTAGGTATGCTTACAGAATTGTAATATTTTCAAGTAAGTTATGATCAAGTCTGCAACATTATTTCGAATAAAATTAGTGTTTGTTTACGTTTTATATAACATGCAACCGGATTCCCGCAAATACCAATGATTTTGTTTATTATTTTTTACAGACTTGTTATTGTTGTCCTTTTATACCGGTTATTCTGACGAAGATGTGTTCTCAGGCTAATTCATGTTACGCTTTTTAAGTACAAATTAAAGTCATTGGTAGCTAAAACATAACAAAAAATAGTTGCAGATTCAATCATAATTTATTTTGAATTTAAATGATCGCTTTTTATTTAAAATAATGATAAAATGAATTTTATTTTCTACTTTTTGTAGGATGAGTTCAGTCATAAGAAATATGATGTTGATTTGATTTGCACAAGACTGCTGGCAGGAGCTGGATGCGAGAAGCCATAGATCGAACTAAGTGGCGTGAAATGTAATATGATGTTCTCTTAGACGATTACGCCACGACGGCCGGTCTCAACGGAGACCAGCCAACTACGCAGGAGATATTATAGTGCACTAGTGTGTGTGCAAGCACAGGTGCACTCTCTGTTCCCCCTCTCTCATAATCCGATGGGACGGTAAGCCGACACGATCAGACAGAGGTCAGGCGCTGGACCGACAGCTTTATGTGCTCTCCGAGGCACGGTGGTTCAGACCCCAACCATTTATAAAACCAGAAAAACTCAATAACACTTTTGGGTCAACTCGAGATTTGAACCCGAGACCTCTTGATTGGCAGTCGCATATTTCAATCGCTAGACCAACGAGGCAATTAATAAGCAATAGTACATATGTCACATAGGTATCTTAGGTACCTAATAGTAACGTACACCGTTGATTAAATTCATCTCCATAAATTAGAAGTTGATGGACCTAAAGAACGACAACAACTCTCTTCCAATTACTCCCTTCTTCCTAATTATGAAGGTGCCTCCTAAATGGCTAAGACGTGCCTATTACTACTAAAATCTAGCTACGACCAATAGGAGACAAACAACAATGAAAAGGGACGTAGACGAAGTTGCGCGAGTCAATTAATTATGAATAACAATTGCTTGTGGTTATCTACGCAATATTTGAACAATAATTTAGAATAAATTCTATTCTATTTCTGTGTATGTCTGTGCAACTGATGTTTTTTACTCGACGCACACAGCGGCTGTTTAAACGCAGACAGAGGCTTGTGAAAACTCATCCGCGCATTTGTACACCAACTGGCTTCAGCAAATGTTTGTTCGGCTCGATATTGCACACCACATGACGCTTTTTGCCCCGACTCTCACCACTACGCCTGTTTGGAATCATGTTCTGTTTACTAAGATAACTTTCATCTCAAATGGAAAGGTTACATTATACGGTTTGGCTCTTTCCTCTACACGGAAAACTAATTAAGAAACGTCACGTTTGTTAAACACTATTAATTTTTAAGCATATAATGAGACATGGGTATGTGGTCTGTTTTCTTTATTGTGACACATATACCATTTTGAAATGTGCTGTTGAAATAAACATCGTACTGGAAACTTCCCTAAAAATACAATAGAGAGTTTGTTTTGCGAAATAAAGATCAACACCATTTCAGTCATAGGATGTAATTTGTAAACAAAAGTGCTCCTGAATCACTTTTAATAAGAAGCGGTCTCAGACTTGTCGAAAACCGTGGTCTTTATTTAACAATTTTTTAGACTCATTCACCGTCTGTATTAAGTGCAATGTACTCACCTCGTTGCCACTTTAACTTAAAATAAAAATATCCTGGAGAAAAAAAGAAGTAACAATATTATTACTAGTCATTAGAGATTGTATTGTGGAATAGCATTACCTATTTATTCTGCGCTGTCTCAAGAGATAAAAGCAACAATATTAAGAATCATTCTTCTAATTTTTTTGCACTCTAAAGCATTTATTCATTATAAAGAAAGGAACGACGTAATGACTGTCATAACAACGAGACTTATTATATCATTAATAGTGCTCGGCTGGTACTTATCAAACAAAAGTAATGTATGTTACACATTACTTTTGTTTGATAAGGCCTTCTGGTTTCTATGACAAACAGTTAAGTGATCAGTTTATTTTGCTCATGTCAACAAACGTTTTGTGATCCATTAGCGGCGAATTTACGAAAACCAGATACGTATAGAGATATATACAGTGCCAATAATAAAGTGTAGTGCATATATAATTATCTGCACCCTAACACGCTCCCCTGACGTGCATTGTGATTGCATTGAAGAGAAATGAGTAGGTGTTTTCTATATAATAATATGTAGTATTTAGAAAAAAAGAATATTTTGATTTATATTAGGTGTCTAGTATCCATAATAAAGGACTGCTTAGATTGGAACTAGATGGCGTTGTGTGCCAAATGTCCGAAAAAATATACGAGACTAAATTGTCGTGAAAAATATATAAAACCAATCTTTGGATCTGTTGTACATCGGGTTAAAATTTGAGCTTAATCGGTGTAGATTTTTTGAGTTTTACAGCGTAGCAACGTATATTGAAAAGTTAATTTCAATTTAACACTGTAAGTCCAAACTGATCTATACACGTTCATCTGCAACTCTTTTCAATCATGCTTGTCTCCTATTGGTGTAACTATGATATCAACTATCATATTTTAGGCATGCCAGCAAAGCACATTGAAATAAAAACGACGAAGTTGGTTTGATATTTTTGAAGTTCATTATGCCCAACAACGTGACGTGAAAATACGCGCTGACCATCATCATCACGAACTAAAACACATTATTTCATTTCATTACAAACCCATAATGTCACACTGCTGTGCTCGGGTCTCCTCTCAGGAGAGGGTTAAGGCCTTACGTCTTCACGCTGGCCAAGTGCGGGTTGGGGACTGGCAAGACAACGTTGTGGCTACGTAATCTTACCGTTGGATGTTTTCAAGCCGCCAAAAGGCCTTCAACTAAGCTTCACGACTGTTATCCTATGATAACATCTGGGACCGACTTCCTTAAAGTGACCTCCGAATCACGGAGACGCTCATGGTATCATGCCACTAGCGGTCACTCATCTAGGTACTGACCGCGCAGTCATTGCTTACCCTCGATGATTGTTTTTAATCACCGAGTGCAACTGGACTATGAACTAAAACACAGTGGGAAGTCTAAGAGCTACATGGAAGTGAGAAATATGTTTGCAATAATTCTGTCTCGTAAATTACAAGGCACATTGTGATTCCGAGCATCCTGGTATGATGCTTAATACTATGAAAGTTGGCAATGAAATTGTTCAAGCGGACAGAAGCACACGGCCATTTAGAAATGTTCAGATGAAACTTTTAACCGGCTATTTCAGTCTACCTCTCATAAATATTAAACAGTACATGAGTTCAATTCTCTACAGTTTTATTTTTGAACGTATTTTGAGCTCACGTGATCTGCATATTTGGAGAAAAAAGGTGTCAATCAAAGCGTTCAGTTATTTCGCTGTTGTGTAAATTGGCTGTAAAAAAAGTACAACCTGATGCTTCATTGAAGGTTGGCGTGAACACAAAAGGTTGTAAGACAATGAAGGAGCGAATATTTCAGTGAATATCCACTGAACATATTGTTTGAGTGACGGTTCTGTGGACCAAGGATTAATGTAGCCCCCGAATTTTGTCAAAATCGGATAATTAAAGTTTCTATTAATTATACCGATAAAGGTCATCTATTACGAAAACAGTTTTTCTAATTAGATTCTTGGGAATTATAAGATGGTGGACTACCTACGCTTCAACATCCACTTTACAAATTATCTGTAATATCGACGATCTAATTGTGAATTTCAACAATAATAATAATATAATCGTTAAATGAACGCGCAAATACTTTTAAACATTGTGATAAAGCAGCTAGTACATGGGCGTACCTTTTCGGAGAAGAGTTAACGCCAAATATCCCCGTATTCGGTATGCAATCTCCCCTCCGAAAAGTTTCTACACTATTGATATCTTTATACCTCTCATTTTTTTCATGTTGCCACTAATTCGACTAATGGAGACGATTTATGGTTAAGAGAATTCCATGTTCTTGATTTTTTCTTATGTATCTCATGTGGCCCACTCAACTTAATTTGCCTCTCAACGTCTCTTTTCATCCATGCACGGCTCTAATTGCGTACATCCTTCCAGCATGATGTAACTATCTAAGGCATGCCAGCAAAACACACATGAAACAAGTTATGAATTATTTTAAAAAAAGTCGAAGCGTATTCTTTATATTTTGTCTTTTTTTTTAATTTTTGATGTACCAGTGTCACTAACATAAAAATACAAGCTATTTGGGCTCTAGGGCGTGCAAAAGGAATATGCATACATACATACACTCAAAAACTTAACTCTTCTTCTTTAGCAGTCGAGTAAAAACGGCTAGATAGTTTCGGATTGAATCGTCAGCAACAAAGTGTCACGATAATTATGTATTTAAGATAGATAGATATACGACACACAATAATTTGTAATATATCTGCACAATAAGTATGGTCACAGAAAAAGTGGAAGGATCATATCAAACTAATGGTTTTCTGTCGTCTCTATCTTGGATGCGTAATATGTGTGTTGTGTGCGGCATGTGGTACCTACGATTGTAAGGAAAGGCCTATGTCGAGCAATGGCCTATTAAAGGCTGTTAATAATAATAGTAAAATAATAACCGTGGGAGAGCCACGCTTCGGCATGAACGAGCCCTCAAAGAAAAAAGTGCTGTTTTTTACCGAGTGAGTGAAGATACCGGAGGCCCAAACACCAACACCTAACCCCACCCCCCTCCCCATTTCCTAAAGGCCAGCAACGCAATTGTGACGCTTCTTTCGTTGCAGGTATCCATGGGCGGCGGTAATCGCTTACCATCAGGTGACACGTCTGCTCGTTTGCTCGTTTCCATAAAAAATGCGGTATGTGATTGTATCCTAATTATTTAATATTTATCATTTTGAAATCTTTTTGTATACTTATTATCTTAGTATATTTTTAATCAACAAAGAAATAAATATATTTCTACCTCACCAAGAGGAAAATTTTTTTTTCATTTACCTCATCCCGAATTTTGACATGACAATATTTATATGCCTCATTTTAGACATCCTTTAATTTAATGCTCTTGGCAAATAACCTCCCAGTCAGGTAATAAGCGGTTTGCTAAAAATAGACATAATTGTACCTCATTTGAACATAATAGGGAAATGGATCTTGACTCGTTGACTCCAACGTATATAATTCTATCTAAGTACTTTAATAAGGAACTTGAGTATACGATAACAAGTGCCGGCTGTTGGTATTAGGACCCATATTATTATATACCCCAATTTTGCGTCTTACAGAATTCTCCCAAATATATCTTTTATGATTTAATTAAAATAGTGAATCAGTCGAGAATATTTCCAGGTATGTGCACGAGGTTAAACATATGTGATTGTGTTATTTGAGCATAATTTTTATGAGTACTGAGGAACATATTCATCATCATCAGCAGCTGGTATATCCAGCAATTTTTCAACGCAAGATAAGGTTTCTGAGGTTTGACTGTCTCGGTGACGTAGTGGTAGCGTATGCGACTGCTGTGATTGAGATCTCGGGTTCGATTTCCGGGTGGGACCAAACGTTTATACGATCTAAATATTTGTTCCGGAGTTTGAGTACTTTTTAATTTTTAATATGCATATATTTGAAAAAATGTATTTATTTATATTAGTTTTCTAGTTCCTTAAACTACCTAGTTTGGGACTTGATAGCGTTGTGTGTTTAATGTCTGAAAATATTTATCAGAAGAATATTATTAAAATTAAAAACTAGATGGTTGGTTACAATAGCCATCAGTGGTTAAGAACTCAACAATATTCATTATAAAGGCTCGTTAAAATTTCACTTTTCGCACTTGTATCATGTTAATATATTATTTTTTGCTTAAAATGAATTTTTCTTCAACTCATAAAATAAGTTCGGTTTTAATTTTTTTGTTAAATCAAAATGACTTGAAACAAAATTGTTTTGGTTTCTAATAGGTCTTCTATTTTGCACCTTAACGGAGTATAGTCTAACTGAATCCTGTGCCAAAAAACAAAAATAAAATGTTATTTGGTAAAACACATATAATTTCTTTGATCTATAAATTTAGGGATAAAAGTTGCGTAATGAATTTGCGAGCACGAGCAGATGTTTCGCCTGATGGTAAGCTATTACCGCCACCCATGGACATCCGCATGGCTCGACCGGAGTGATACCACGTCCTTACAGAAAACCGTTGTGAAACAGCGCCTGCGCTGTGTTTCACCGAGTGAGTGAGGATACCGGAGGTCCATATTCCAACCCTTACCCTCATCCCCCTCCTCATCCCTCAGGGCCAGCAACGCACTTGTGATGCCTCTGGTGTTAAGGGTGTCCATGGGCAGCGGTAATCGTTTACCAACAGGCGATACGTCTGCTCGTTAGACCCTATTCCATTAAAAAAATATAAAAAAAATATTTTCCACGCATTAAACGTGTTAAAGATCAACGATAGGAAAGTATAGATATATTCCTATCCCTAAGCTAAAACCTATTTCGTAATATCCTTTTCAGGTTATAAATATATCCCAGCCTGGTCATTATCTACCTACACAGGCACCTAAAACTTGACCTTATTAAGACATTGTATTAAAAACTAAACAGTTTGCTAAGGCCCATCAAATTTCATTACGGCTTAGCTGATAACATACAATTTGGTAATATGGAATCGTTTTTAGAAACTATATTATCATGTATCCTGTATACAAGGTAACAAGGCTCATTTTACAAAAGCAAACTTTTTGTTGCTATGACCTTTTAGTACTGGAGAAAAAGATGTATTTGAATATATATTATACTAGTGATCCGGGGAACTTCGTACCGCCATATTCATTATCGTGAAAATTTTCTGATTTTCCGAACATCTTTTTTTAATAGGTCCGTGTTCGTCGCGTACGGGGTCAATGTATACGACTAAGAGGACTAAGAAAATATAACACTTCCGATTTTCTTTTATTTTTTCAATTCAAACCTTGTCCTGACAATAACAAACACATAAAAAAATAATTATCCAATTTGGTGCAATGGAACGAAAGTTGCGCGTACATACATTTTTGTGATTCGATTTGATTCGATTTGATGATGTTGTATTTATAAAGATGGCTTCTTCAAGTTTAAAATAAACTCTACAATAAATATAACTTCATTTGATATTTGTTATTTGAAGCTACAGTACGTTGAAATGACTATAATTTAATAAATAAGCATAAATAGACAATCAAATCAAACACTGTTTATCCTAAGAACTTTCTCTGATTGTAAACAATTCAATATATGGACTTCGACATAAAAGAGAGCTAAAAGCAAATGGAGGCTTAATATTTTATATCGACTTATCAAAAGTGCGTATGTCCCACAACACAATAGGCTGAAGATATCAAACCGTTCACTTAAGAATCGTATAACAGATAAAATGTTAAGAATAATATTTCAGGACTAAGGCTCTTCAATCTTCTTTGCTGAATTTGAGAACTTCGAGTTTGCTCTTAGACTTGCCCAAATATTTGCTTGATATAAATCTTATCAAAACTTATTTTATATCAGAACTTTTGGAAGTAATACATTCTTAAATATCTTCCCTTTTAAATATGTACTTCAACAGTAGACTACGTTGGATTTGACAGATTATGAAGATGATTTACCGTGGGAGAGCCACACGGCATGCATGGGCCGGTTCGCCCGGAGTGATACCACGGCCTCACAGAAAACCGGTGTGAAACAGTGCCTGCACTGCGTTTCACCGAGTGAGTGGGGATACCAGAGGCTCATACTCCAACCCTTCTCCCGATCCCCCTTCCCATCTATGCTGGCTGGTAATACATTTGTGACGCCTCTGGTGTTGCGGGTGTCCATGGGCGGAGATAATCGCTTACCATCAGGCGAGTCAGGTAAGGGGCAGTTCTAAAGGGGCGCCATGAAGCCTATAGTCAGTTCGTTTCCGACATTTTTCGTTTTTTCTAAGCCTTAGTAGATTCTAGTGTATTTAAATGTGTACTATATTCATACAAAAGTGTCTAAAAAAACAAACTTATAACAAGCTAAAATTAAAAAAATCTAAAACCCCCTTACACAAGCCCTTAATCGAGTAATCATATGCTAAAATGCCTTACATAATTTTGGAAAAAGCTGATACTCTTACACTGCTGGACCGATATTTACCAAACAGCTAAGACCCACTATAAGCAAACTGGCTTTCAAATGAAAGTAACCGCATTAAAATCGGTCCATCGTTTGAAAGTTATGATGCCACACACACACACATAGTCGTGTTTGCGTCGGGGGTTAAAAATACACGTAAAATCTTTCCCGACCGTGTCTTTGTAGTCGCATTTATTCAATAGGGACATTAACCTTGTTTTTATCTGCCACTGCGGTACTGTACTAAGATCAGTGTATCTGTATATTACCTTGGTGAAGGCACTCAAGCATCTCTGAAATATACACAGGAGTAAAATATAGTATTAAAGAAATACTTAAATAAATATGAAAAGCACCAGTAAAATTATGCATACAATTGTGTTGACAGAATAAACAAACGTCCTTTAGGATCAAATTATTTTTTAATTTTTTTTTACTTATGTAAACGTCCTCGGGCCTTCACCCTAGCGGGGTTAGCGGCAAGGCGGTGTATCGGAATCGAACCAACTAAAACCACACGGTGTGCCACTCTGCGCCTGAGACGGGAGGGATCCGGGAACCGCTTTCTTACGCCATCCGGACCCTCCTTTAGGGTCTCCTGCCTCAGCAACTAACATTCGAAGCTAATTTAATTTTCTCATCTCATCCGTAGGATTCTACTGAGTATAAATTCACACAACATGGAAATAATTATTCTCAATGCAGCTCTTAGACGACAATTCTTAACTACATTAACAATGCTGGTAAACTCCGAGGAGGGGAAGTACTGGCATTCTTAAATAACTCAAATTGAAGCTAAAAACTGCTACTACCTGCAATAAACAACGAAATAAATACATTTCTTTATCTTTGCTAGAGGAAATAAGCTCATTTAAAGTAAAATGGTCCGTGGTGCATAACAACGGTTTTTATATTCATAAAAATGTCGTAATTGGAACATTGCACATTTGACCCATCTTAAAATTCAGTCTTAAATGATACCATTTGTTTCCCGAGGCGTAATTTAAAAAGATAATATCACCAAGGCCCTTGTGTTGAAGCCGAAATTAGTTGTCTACACTTAGGTATTCAGAACAATCTCTCGTTATCTTAAGCTTTCACAATTTACTGAAATATTTTATTTGTTTCGTTAAAAGTATGGCTTTGGAGCCGTTTTGTGTACTAAATCGTTTTGTATTTTTTTGTGTACTTTCCTAATAGTACACAAACAAACTTACTGTTGGCTAACCACTGTTCACATGTCTTAATACTTATAATTATTGTTCAAAGATTTTGAAAAGTATATTGAGAATAGACGGGTGTGGAGGAACGGGCCGATCAGAAGGTTGCGTGTTCAGATCACGTCGGGGTCACCACTGTGGAGGAACGGGCCACATGTTCCTCCAACACATAGGGAGGATCCTCCGACCAGGCGAGGTGATCATGCCTGGCGGGCCACTGCCCAACGGTTGATGTTGGGAAGTTGTATATATGTTAATCGGTGCGAGAACTTCTATTGCGCGATTTAGGATTGGTAGTTTCTTAGTTTTCTTCGTTGCTCCGTAGTTCGATGTTTCTTCGGTAGATGGCGCTGTCATATATTTTTACGTTGTATGTGGAAGTCGCCACACGGGTAACACCGTTATGCCTTGCACTGTCTATTCTGCGAATTTTGATAACGAAAATCGATTTAAATTTCTGAAGCAATTCACTCAATACCAAGAATGAATTGCATCTGTGGGAAGCCTCTAAAAGTTAAACAGCTGTGTTGAAAAACCTAAATAAAATTATCATGGTAGTCCATGTAAAGAACTTTGAAGGAAATTTATAGCATCTTAGATGATTTTCTTATTTCAGGCGATTATATGTAGAGTTCTAACTTGTAAAATCCGCTTCTTTAATAAACTTCTTACAAAAAAAACGAAAGAATAAATTAACATGTAACATACTAAAAAGAAAATCCTAAATATGTGTGACCACGGAACCCTATTCTACGGGTGGCTTGACAAGCACTTGGCTAGTTTTATGTCTTAATATAATCATATAATATTAAATATTGGAAAGAAAAAATCTATAATAGGTACAAATACAAAATTTCAGAAATATTTAGCCTAAATACAAGTATCCTAGATTTGTAAAAGATCGTTATAATATAAATTATACTTTGTATAAACAAGACAACATCTGTATACATTACATAAAGTGTTTAAACATACTACAAACAAGAAATTTAAGTTGTAGTGTAAATATTTTTCCAGGGTATGAACAGTATATGGCGGATCGCAGTAAATAAGTTAAGGCGGTCCATCCGGGCGCTATCTTGATGCTTTTCCGCGATAAATGGGTCTAACTTGGCAATTTTATGCTATGATACAGTTAAATGGCATGAAAGTTTGAGACGCATTTGTTTTGTGACTTATTTGAGTATATCTAATCTGTTATGGTATAGTAAACCAACATTTCTTATCTAAAGAGATACCTATCTTCAGCAGTAGACTACTTACTTTGTATAACTTGATCTAATTAAACTTGAACTTTTAAAACAATAACTAAGACGTACAGTGTTTCCTACAAACGTCACAACTTATTAGTGATTAAGTAACTAGTTCAGGAAACATGAAATAACAACAACGAATTAACTCAGTGTTTAAGTCTATAAAACGTAAAAGATAGTAATCAACTACGTATATTTTCTGTTTAATGGATAAATAGCACGTAATTATCTTGCCTTCACTTTAAAATCAACCCTTAAATTCACCAGTCATGTGTTTATTTAAATTACAAACGTATTGCACCGCGAACAACTCACAGATCACGCATCTATGCAATCAAATAACCATTCCAACCGCATGTCGATGTACAAAGCAAACAGTTGTGAAAATACTCCGCCAACGGTCGTCCTGGCGGAAATTGATTACATATGACATGTCGTAGTAGGCCACTACACAGCGCGGCGTACCACCATGACACTCTGTGACGTCATGCAAAAGGGGCGTACCAACACAGTCACGTGACCACACCAAAAGCACACAAATTTAGGAACGCTTTGAGTACGGCAATTAGAAACAAATTGCTGCTACTTTAGGTTATTAGCTTATTTATCGCACTGCGGTTAGGTTTAGTTAGACCTCTTTAAGCTGTTCGTGAGTGCTTTTGCGATACTGGTCAACTGGATACTGGATAGATTCTGGTGGTGTATATGTTTTGAAAATAAGTATAACGAATATAATCAAATCAAGTACGAGTAGGTGTGCGGTCCCTTTTTAAAGTTCAATATAAACCTGTTTTTCTCTTCCTATATTCAGGAGTTATGTATCACACTTTCTACGGGGAGTAAAAACGTACGCTCTTGCATTAGAGTCGAGTTGAGTCAATCTATGACTGTATAAATTAATGGCTACTGACCTACCACTAACACTGTTAATAGTGAAATCTTCCATACTTGGATGCCATTTTTCCGTTTCATCAATCAAACATGAATAAATACGAAGAATAAAAGTAGAGAACACAATGAATGAAACGAATGTATAATATGTATGTATTTACAAAAAAAAGTATATATGTATTAATATCAGTTGTCTAGTACCCATAGTACAAGTTCTACTTAGTTTGGGACTAGATGGCGTTGTGTGTTAAAATGTCCAAAAAATATTTATTTATTATTTATTATTATTTTATTTAATGTACATCATGGTTTAGGCAGACTAAAGTCGGTGAACTGTTTTAAAAGTTAATCGCTTAATTAAATGCGCAGACGGTTTAACTGTACATTTGGTGCATTTGCTGAAGATTTTGATCTTTGTGTCTTTTACTGGTTGCCGTTACATATTAAACTGAACAGAAACCTGTGCCAGACATACTAATAATTTAATGAGAAGATTGTTTGTATTGGTTTTATACGTCTTATATATTTATTTAGTCTTTCGCACTAGTTAATTCAAGAACAATGTTTATAATTGTATTCATCGTGGAGCAAGCAGGAAAGCATTGTCTTCCTTATAAGATAGATGTTCATGACATCGGAGCCGACGGCTTAATGTGCTCTCTGAAGCACAGTGTTAATTAGCTGTTAATTTCTTGTAAGATTGAGGCGCTCATACCCTAGTTGTACTCGGTGATTAGAAACAATCACCGAGGTTAAGCAATGACGGCGCGGTCAGAACGTAGACCGCTGGTAGCATGTTACTATGACCGTCTCCGTGATTCGAAGGTCACGTTAAGCAGTCGGTCCGGGTTGTTATGATAGGATAACAGTCGTGAAGCTTAGTTGGACCCCTTTGGGCGGCTTAATTACATCCAAAGGCAAGATTACGTAGCCAAAACGTAGTCTTGCCAGTTCCCAACTCGCACTTGGCCAGCTTAAGGACATATGGCCTTAACCTTCTCCTGAGAGGAGATCCGAGACCAGCAGAGGGACATTGTGGGTTGTTGATTGAAACCCAATTACACTTTCATGTCCTATCTAAAAATCGAAACCAAAACTTCTTAATCAGTAGTCAAATATGATAATTTCTACACAAACGAAGCAGCTTGTAATGAAGTTAATGTATGTAGAACAATGTTTTTATAATTTAACCATCCTCACTATTTTCGTGATGACCTTTAAAAGTCCGCTGCTGGACGTAAACCTCTCCTTAGTTGTGGCATATAATACCGCAACAGCTTGACGGGTTGGTTTATTTCAAATTTTCTCCTAATCTTTGCAGTGATATTGTTTTATCGTAGTTTGCTCCCATCTCCACACTAATCCATATTCTCAACTCATCACCAAAGGAATTCACCAACATATCGTTTTGTAAACACCTCAATCGTTGCTATAGAATGTAAATTTTCCACACAGAATTCAAGTAATATAATAAATATGTTTTTAGCTCATGCGACTAATTTTGTAATTATCTGTAATTATTTGGCACCGGGTAATTGCGAATGATCAATTTTTGCTGCCATTTATGAGGTTAATCGGCAAGGTGAATTATACTACTATTTCATTACATTACATTTCACAAAAAATAAAACAGAAAAAGGTAATATAAGCTAATACATAAGGTATTAATTAAATTGTTCATTTAAAACTTCTACACTAAAATCAGCAGTCTTTCCTAGCAATGAGCGGCTACTTTCTTAATAAAAAGCTTTAGTGAGGTCTGGAAAAATAACGGTCGGAGAGAACCGTTAGTTCTAATTTGCCACGCAAGTGCATGTCTTGCTTAAGAACTCGAGACGGTGGCTGGAGGTTCTCTAATTACTTTTAGCACTAATAATACACATTTCACGCAATGTAGACAACGTTAGATGGTGCAAGTGTCAAATTAATATATTCATATTAATATTATAAAATTTGAAAGTAACTCTATCTGTCAATTACACTTTCACGGCTAGTTTTTATACTGTTGGATTTGCTTTTACGTTTGTGATTTTTCTAAAACGATGCAATGTTATATCCGACGATTGATGACCGATGCTCTAACACAAAGCAAGGATCCTCCAACCTGGCGAGGTGATCATGCCTGGCGTGCCACCGCCTAACGGTTGATATTGGGAAGTTGTATATATCTTAATCGGCGCGAGAAATTCTAACGTGCGATGCAGGATTGGTAGCTTCTTCGTACATTACGTTACTTCGTAGTACTGTGCATCTTCGGTAGATGGCGTTGTCATATATTTTTGTTGCCGCTGAATATGGAAGTCGCCACAAAACTTTGATTAGGGTTAGCTGATGAAAGTAAAACTTTCTGCCCTATTCAGGTTATATCTGATAGAAAAGAGAGAAAAAATTGAAGTTCATATCCTAGCGGCTTTTCGCTATAATGAACTAATAAGAATAGTAGTATAATAACCACGCTCCGGAACGAATGGGTCGATTCGACCGGAAAAAAAACTGTGTTTCACTGAGTGAATGAGGATACTGGATGCCCATACTCGCACCCCTCTCCCCTCCCCCTCCCCATACCCTAAAGGCCGGCAACGCACTAGAGATTGACTTCAATGACACCCGCAACACCAGAGCTTGCGGGTGTCATAGAAAAGTAAATAATGATAGGCCATCCAAATAAAATTATAATCAAATATTTTGTATTTAAAAATACGTTTTTTTTCGCTATTAAAAACGATTTAAAGCAAACCATTAAGACGTAAAGAGCATAATATTTTAATTAATCTAAGTTAACTCAGTGTTCGAGGAGTCTGAAAGTAACTCGAGATGTTTGGTGTAAATAGATGAAGAACTCACCCACCCCCACACACACGCTTAGATAGAGTTCAAGTACTACTAAGCACAAATTTTGTATTAAAAATAAATAAAAATCTTAATAAAAAATAAACCGGCTTCAGAAACTGGACCAAATTAAATTGGGACCACACGAGTAGCACCTGCCGTTTTCTAGTGCGCCAAGTGTTGTGGGTTCCAATCCTACATGGAATAACACTTTGTGTGATTTTCAAATTGTTTTTCTAAGTCTGTGTGTTCTTGAGTCCGTTTCATGTATATTTGTAAAGGCCTCCGCGACACAGGATGTATATTCCTAATGCGGGAATTGTGTTTAAAAAAGAAGAATATAAAAAAAGAATCATCAAAATCGGTTCAGGTAAGAACTTGATAAAAAGACAGTAAAACCTGAGAACCTCCTCCTTTTTTGAAGTCGGTTAAAAACAAATTGCGGCCGTTTCGAAGGTCTTCTTGATGTAACACAAAATATTTTTTTTCCCAGGCTCTACTCAAATGCTATTTCGTATTCTGGACACGTGAACATATGTCTCGCAAATACTAAACGGTACTTGATACGACCAATCTAAAACCTAGAAATAAATTTTATTTAACTTACGAGTTTTATACTGACTTTGTATACCTAATTCACCGCCACGGCTTAGAGGTAAGTTTATTATATATATTATATATATATATATATATTAATTTCATTGATCATTGTGTTATGATGTCTGAAAGTAACGTTACTGGATGGAAAGTTAAAAATTAGTGATTTTATTTTATGGAATAGGGGGCAAGCGATTACCGCCGCCCGTCGACACCCGCCACACCACAGGTGTCACTCGTGCGTTGCCGACCTTTGGGGGATGGGGAGGGGGATAGGAGGAAGGGGCCTCCAGTATCCTCACTCACTCGGTGAAACACAGCGCAAGCGCAGTTTCACACCGGTATTCTGTGAGGCCGCGGTATCACTCCGGTCGAGCCGGCCCACTCATGCCGAAGCCTGGCTCTCCCGCGATAGCGTGGCTCTCCCACGATTATCTTGGTATGGACATGACATGCGGAGGGAAGAATACGATGTGGCTAAGAAGGCATGGAAGTTGAACGACAGAAGAAGAAGACCAAAGAAAAGGGTAGATGGACTGTGTTAGAGAGGGTAGTATTATTAAGAGAAAAGCCAGTACAAAAACGAATAATAGAGTAGAAGGGAAGAACATAATACACTGTACCGATCCTAAAAAAAACTGAGGTTAGTGTTGAGTGATCCTGACTTATGAATCAAATATCGTTCAACTCATTCTCATTCTTAGCCAATTTGGTCAGTCATTAATAGTGTCCAACAGTCTAGCCAATGAAATATATTCTTTAAATCTTTAAAATAGCATCATAAATAAAGATTAGATAACACAATCTCATTCCATTTCACTCGAAATTCCAGACAAGTTTAGTTCAATACGCATTCAAATCTTAAGCATTTTCTTTTAGTATTATAAAGCTATTTTCTTCTGCGCATTTAACATAACGGGCTGCAAACGAGATATAAAACCTTGAGATATTTTTACCTACACATTCTGAAACTATTTTCACAAGATTTGTTTTCATATTGAAATAAACTGCTGGTCGCATTTTTAGTTACAGCTTTTCGGGGTTTTTTTGGCCATTGCTATTTACACTTCTTTAATCAAAGATTTCATATCTTCTTCTTCTTCTTTTGATGATATGGCAATCAGTTGGATCAGCTATTTCTGCCAATGTCAAGTATTTCGAGTATTCAATTCTAAGTCTTCGAGTCTTCAAGTCTTCGTCGTGATGGATGTGGATGACATGAAATGGGGACCGTCTTTCGAAAAAACAAAAAACGATCTCCAAGATTTCATAACCTTTTGACATTCAATATGACAGTATAGACAAAAATAATCATTTTTTTAGTTTGACTTTGACATACAAGCATTTGTGTATGCGTGTGTGTCAAACACATTATTTTTATTAATGTAACTATCTGAACCGCGAGGTGTTACCCGTGTTTTTGCCTTACCCCGAGTAACACCGCGAGGCGAGGCTCGTCTAAAAAAGTAGCCTAAGTTACTCCTTATATCATCAGTGAAAGTTCCGTAAAAATCGGTCCAGCCGTTCCAGAGATTAGTTGGAACAAACCGACAGACAGGGAAAAATTGTTACAAAATATTTTGGTAAATGTACATATGCATTTAGTAAAAACCGGTCATTTTAATATTACAAACGTCTGTCTACTCCAAATTTATTTATTTGTATAGAAAAAAAGGTGTATTTTGCACTCCTCTGTATAAATTATAAGTGTGCGAAATTTCGTCCGTCCGCAAAATTTTCGTAAAGATTGGTACAAGTTTTTGCTTCACGTATTAATATATCCATTACATCAGGGCTTAAAACTAGTGGTTCTTGAGTTCCGTGAATTTATTTACTTCGCTGTATTTGTGACGCACAGGATGTTGCAGTTAGCGACTCACAGTTTCCAACACATTTTCCTCAATCAACTGCTAGAATTAACAAACGAGCCACGAAGTGAACGATTTGTGGGTGCTTTTATAATTCTTTGGTTATCAGGAAACATTTGGAAAATTGAAATAGTCTTAAATTTGTAAATTGCTAATTTTAAGTTCTTAGGTTTTGAAAGTACTTAATTTGAACTGAAAGTAAACATTTGAGTGATAAGAGGACCTTTTAAGAAGCAGACATGATGCGGCCATCCCTGACAGTATCAAGTAGTGCTGTTTTATTGAGGCATATAACTGTATGATCAAAATTATTTGATACTCAATACTATATAAACCTAAGTTGAGTTAAGATAGAGAGCGGAAAAAGGGTTGGACTTAACTACCTCTGTGGCGCAGTGGTAGCAAATGCGACTGCTGTGCAAGAGGTTTCGGGTTCGATTCCTGAGTCGGACCAAATGTTTGTATGATTTGCAAATATTTGTTTCGGAGTTTGGGTGTTTTCTATGTATAATATGTATGTATTTACAAAAAAATAAGTATATAAGTATTAATATCAGTTGTCTAGTTCCCATAGCACAAACTCTGCTTAGTTTGGGACTAAATGGCGTCGTGTGTTGAAATGTCTGAACATATTTATGAACATATATTAATCCAAATCACTTATATTAGACCGATACTGATAGTTACTGTTCGCTATCTAGTGCTCACAGGAAATTAAGCTCTTTGTACTTTAACTCATTAGCTTTCAATATTAACCAGCCTTTTGAAACTGGTCCTTCTATAAAAACCTTCTTAGTCGTTTAAAAATGTAATTAGAATATAGTTTTGATGCCGAAAGAATTATGTTTTTTTTTAATGTGATTGCGACGTTTGTTGCGCATTATTGTTCATATCGCATAGAGAACCAACCCACAATAATATACTGCAAGTGAATTTGTAGGGTTGACATACTGTGCGTTCCTTTTTAAAATTAAGTAGCTAAAAATTTAATATTTTCAGCATAACCTTAAGACTCATGAATTACTTAATTTTGGCCCTAGCTCCTGTTAATATATCGGTTTTCGTGATTAAAAGTAGCCCATATTTTTCTTCAAGAGTCAAGTATTTTTTTGAAGTAGATTCTGTAGATTAACTACAAAAATAACAGATATATGAAAGAGCTTTATTCTACAAGAATTAGTTAGAAGTTACTTTTGCTATGAACTTCCAGAATTTCATTTTTATTGGTCAGGAAATTAACTGAATAGCGAAACCAAATGTAAAATCATAACACAGCGAGGAACGGTCATGGCACAGTAAAGATGAATAGAAATGCACTTAGCCCACTCCTAGTCATCCCCTAAATCCTTACGACGCCCATTAACAAAGCGTTCTGTCTACTCTGTACGGCATGGATTAACTCTATGCTAGCTTCGTTAGTTGTAAGGGGCACGTAAATACCTTGATTGAGATTGCAGGTCCTTTATAAATGGTCAAGAACTCCTTGCAGATGCTCAAGGAAGATAATAATTTATTGCGGGTAACTGAATATCTTTTCTTCAGCGATTGCATCACCAATTTCGGCTATAGTTGTATATTAGGATCTATTTATATATTTTTTAGATAAGTTACCTGTGTACATAAATTATGTTGGTAAAATAAATTTCCTTAAAGTAATAAATTAGTTTTGTGGCAACATTGACTTAACACGCTCGCAGCCTACCAGTGTCAAAGGGTAGGAAGGCATTGTGGAGCGCTGAAGTCATTGTTGCAGACAGTCTCATTGTGAGGGTCGTAGAAGTCAGACGAATATTTGATATATTTCATGTAACAAATTAACCGGTAAGTGATAATTCCTAATGAGAAGCACCCATTAGTAATGTGAAACTGATAAGCTAACGTAGAGGTTATGTTGTTATTTTTTTCGAAAAATATGTGCTGTACAAAAAGATAAATAAATACTATATATATACTATAATACATTTATTACACTCCACTAGAAGATTTTGTGTACAATAAAGAGATATTATTATTATTTTGTTGGCGTTTTTTTAACTCTTAGATTTACATGAAGGAACAAATTTTGATGCTACTTTTGATAAACAAACAACAGGTTTCACTATATGGTGGTTACATCAATCTTTGCGGCAGTCGGCGAATAGATATTAAGGCTCTTTTTAATGTTATTAAAATGTAAATAATAAAATGTGAGGTTAGATAAGGTTTTTTTATGGAATAGGGGGCAAACGAGCATACGTATCGCCTGATGGTAAGCGATTACCGCCGCCCATGGACACCCGTAACACCAGAGGCGTCACAAGTGCGTTGCCGGCGTTAGGGGATAGGGAGGGGGATGAGGTGAAGGGTTGGATTATGGACCTCCGGTATCCTCACTCACTCGGTGAAACACAGCGCACGCTCTGTTTTACACCGGTTTTCTGTGAGGCCGTGGTATCACTCCGGTCGAGCCGGCCCATGCATGCCGAAGCGTGGCTCTCCCACGGTGTAAAGATGTAAGATCCGATATTAAAAATTAGAATACAAAAGATTACGACGGCACGCAATTAAAATGAAAAAATGATTATGAGAACAAAGTAACAAACCTGTTTTTGTAAACCCTACATTAGTACCGCGACTTGTCGTTTTTCAGTTCGTTGCATTTCACGCCACCCTATGAACAATATTAAAGTTTTTATCTTGCTTACCTGTCTGACTGACTACGAATTCGCTTTGTGAATATTCGTTCATATTATTTAAAATGCCCAACTGTTTTAATGCCTCTAGATGCATACATTTGTGTGCGCAAAGAATTTTTGAATAGAAGTGAACATTCATTTATCAAAGTACGTTTGTTTTATTGTTGCGACATTTTTGTGATAAGCAAGTTGAAGTTTTTGTTTGTACAATAATAAATTTCACTGCATGGAATTCATTGCTTTTTGTTTGGATGCGAGAAGCCCAAAATCGACTAGAGTAGTATGCAATTTGAGAAATCTACATCCAGCGTTGAACTGTGATAGACTGATGATGAATATGATGATGAGTTGTAGTTAAAATAACCACGCGAGTTATCACTGATACATTTAGGTGAATGTTACTAAAATATAAGATGGTTCTATTGACCCGTAATTTAAGTGCCTTATTTTAAAAGTCGAAGACGTTCTAATGAGATTCGAATTGGACTTTAACTTTGCCTTGGTCTAGGACTCACCGCACACTGGGTATTTTTAGTCTGCTGTTCTAAGGTAACTAGCATTCTATTTTAGAAGTCGGTTAAAAATTAGTTACAAAACTATTTTTTGTTTACTCCTACATATGTTTACTCTCGAATTGGTGTAGTTCATCCCACTACCATCTCATTAAACAGTCAATTATTTATTTTATCATGATCATCAGAAATTAAAAGACTTAAAAACCACCAGTGCTTAGAAGCCTTAAGGTTTCTGCGGTGTCAATACAGACTTCCTACTAGTTTAAGCTTCCTGGTAATATTTTTAGAGTTAAATTGAACTTCAATTTTACCTCGAAGGTCTAAGAACCACCGCACACTGGTTAGTGTTGGTTTTCCTTTTATAAGATAATTAGCATCCTATTTAAGAAGTCAGTTAAAAACTATTATTTGTTACTACCATCTCATTGAACTGTCGACTAATGATTTTATCACGATCTTCTGAACCTAAAACACCTAAAAATCACTATTGCCTAACGGCTTTAAGGTTTCTGCAATGTCAATAGTCTTTCTATTAGCTTATTTTTTTAAAATAATTTTGGTGTTCAAATATCATTCTGAATATCAGCCTTATCAGACTTTTACCGTCCCAAATGACTTTCAAAAATAATATCAACTTACTCTGTAAAAATTATATTGGCTTGCAAATTTTTCAATAAGTAACATCTCCAATATATTCTTCACAGGACTCCAAAGAGATTGGACGTTTTTATTTGACTCTGGCAAACTTAAAAAATTTCGAAGTTTTTCATTCCGACAAGGTAGAGAGAAAATTAAGTGGAACGAGTTTTTATGGCTGGCAATATTCTATTGCAACTAAGCTACGATTACGTCTTGTATTTAGTGGATATTGGAGAAATGAATGAGGCAGACAGTTATCTTTTGGAATCATTTATGAGTGCTTGGACGAATAAAAGTCTGTTGGAGATAAGAAACTTGTGTCTAAGTGGTAATTGAGTACGTCAAGTTAAAAGATACCAGCTATTCTTCTCTCATTCTCTCTTCTTTTGTTTATTATATGGGTGGGAAACCTTTTTTTATCATTTTGTGTAATCGGTCAAAATCGGTCTAGCCGTTTCAGACATTAGCCCGAACAAACTGACTGGCAGACAGACAAAAATTTTAAAAAATCAAAAACAGCAGCAACATAACATTTTTCTGGTATTAAGTGAAAAGCTGTTAATTTGAAATAACAAAAAGACCTCAATTTTATTTAATTGTATTAATTGCAAAAAATACCATATTCTTTACCTCTCAAACTTTCAATAGGACCGAAAGATATAAAAACATCAAAAATAAAAAAATAACCTTATTAAAACCTCATCGCTTATTTTTTAAGCTGGTTAAGAGAGTACCTTAGGTTTTAATTAGGTACTTAGGTACTAGTACCAATTAGATTAGTATACCTCTCATATGTTTTTCTGAATAGAATACACTCTTCTATGTTCTCTCCGAACTTCAAGACGTATATTAAAAATTATACTGTTGATGGGACAAACGTTTATGCGATGCGTAGATCCAAAGAAGAACGTTTATGCGCTGCGTAAAATATGAACAAAGAAACAGTGCTTTTCTCCATAAAATTTAATATACCATACCTTAACATATTTTGTGTCCCTACACACATAAACAGTTAACATATGGCCATCCAAACTATTTAATAGATTCTAAGCCTTTACATGTCGAGTAATAAGGTAACTTTATATTGCCATTCATAATTGGGTAGAGGATTGAATTTTATGTAATGGCAGCCATAGTGTAAATTCTGATCGTGGTGAAACCGTGGCTATTGAGAGCACTCGTGGCATCTCACACGACGTTGGACATATTATAGATAAGGAATAAAAATTGCCTAATTTAATAAATACAGTAGAAAAACAAATACATTGCATTACGGTTAAACGGACGAAGTTGTACTTTTTATCTGTGGCCAGCAGAATAAAATATAATCCAAGGGACCGGCTCCACGAACGAGAGAACCGCGATGGATTCGCGTTTATTTCTTCGGGTAATGTCCACGAACGAATGATTATTCCTTCCGTTCAGTGTATCGTCGCCACTCGTAACGGAATGGCAGAGTGTATAGAAAGAAATATGTAGTACTACGATAATATCAACGCAATATGCTCGCCCGTGGAGATGGCTCGTAATTGTCTTATTTTAGACGATAAGAGAAGTAATGGTTTATTAACATTTAAATGGTTTCATTAAATACGTATTCTCGTTAGGCGATGCTCTTCAATAGTAATAATATTATAATATTTAGAGTTTAGTTTTTAGCTTATTTCACCACTGCTTTTATAATTCTTTTATACTAACTTCCTTTATTCGGAGAACCTAGTACAGTATGAAAATTTGATCAAGTGGTTTGATGGTATTTTGTTCATCGTTAAATAATGTTTAAAATAATTACTTAACATTTGAATATCAAGAAGTAGTGTTTGAATGGTCGATAATAAAAAAAGAAGGTATATCGTATCTAGAGTCGTATCTACACTATGCTGTTAAAGAAGCGGCACATCCACAGTAGCATCCCTCACCCCGCCGGGCCGAGCCACCAGACATTATTTATATGAGAGCGGGTGCCCTAACGTGACATATTTTAAAGCGACCGTTTTAATAAGTCGCCTCTAACCTGCTACTTATGGATATCTTATTCAATGGAATGGTCCATATCGACTGACCTATTGAAATAATGTACATTTCGAATATTGACCAGAAATACTGCTAATACATTTTATTAATGCTTAGTTTCTTTTGGGCAAATATTTGAAGACAACATTATCTGCAGGAGAACGATTAAAAGTTTTTTTTAGTGTCAATTTTTTTGGATTTTGTAAACTTTTGTGAAGGTTTTTAAAGAAAATAAACTTATTTTTATCCAATAAGAATGATTCATACACTATTATAAGAAAGTAAGAATTCTTAATATCCTTTACTTACAAATGTAGGAAAAAATTACATATAGTTCTACTCCAATACTCTTTTTTACCAACCTTTACCTTATTCATCTGAGCCTTGTAAAACATATTATAACCCAGCCGGCGTGTCATGACTATCTTGATATCTTGCTTCCGTATCGTATGTCTCTGTGGAATATTCCTATAAAAATAAATAAATGATATCGACATTTCCAGTTTTATTCTACATCTGTGAAGGTCCCTGGCTGGCGTCTATATAACTTGCCAGGATTACCCCCGGCACCTCCTAAAATCTAAAGCTAGTGGCATCTGCAACTAATTGATGTGTTCTGCGGGGAATAAAAACTACGCGATTAAGAGTTCGACAGCGGGAAACCTTGTTTATCGCTACTGTAGAGTTCCAAACTTCGTTTTTGTAACAAAATTGTTTATGCCCGGAATGTTGCGTGCAATATTCGGCCAGCCAATAAAATTTCCTGAATTGTTGTGAATTTTCATCTTTCGAAACAGGTTGAATCACATTTGTTTTCAAGTTCTGGCAAGTCGGGTGTAGAAGTTGATAATTTAGGACGTGGAACTGTTGGTCGCTCACTAAATCTTGTACACACGGTACGTATAGCCGCTCGATGATTTACAAGGCAATAAAGTTTTTAATTTCAAGTGGGAACATTCCATTATCGCAGTTTCGTTTTTAATAAGTGAGGGCCGGAGGTGGACCGGCCAATTTCGCTGTGAAATTGAAAAAGTTAAACGACAACATCTAGTACAATTGGTTTTGGGTCGATGTTATAGAAACTCATATCGGACGGATCCTGCTGAATTATCTACCGGTTTATAGAAAATGGCCGACGCTTAGGGAAATTCAACAAAGCTTTGGGATAAATGTAAAAACTTTGTTGGTCATATTGTTGCTTATTCATGTAAATTCTGCAAAATGTTGGTGAATTATGCAGTAATTTGTTTTAACAGTTGATATTTTTAGTAGAGTGGTAAGAATAAATGTAGGTTTGTAACATTGTACTTAATCTATACTGCTGTTTTAGAAAATTGGTATGTATGTAAATGAATTTAAAGGTCATCTTTGCGTATTTACCGATACTTTAAGCATTGAGAAATGTAATATAATGCATCCGTACTGTACGAATACATAACGATTCCAACCGCGTATAAAATATATTATAACCTTATAATTTAATAATTAAGTAAATAGTTGATTCATATTAAATAATATTAATATCTTGGCGCCTTCCGCTTGTCAGCTTCCGGCGCGACTTATAAATAGTACCTATTGTTAATGACGTCTGTACTTTACTTATACAATAATTCCTTCGGAGTAGTAAATCTTTAATGTTACACAATCCTGTATTATCAGATAATAATCGTATGTTAACAGTCATTAGAATAATTATAATAAACAATGTTTAATATTACCTCCTAAGTTTGGAATTTAGTGTTGAATTTGGTTCGGTGTCAGATATTATAAAATGCGGTCGGTTGGAGGCGCGGGCACATTCATATCCTAACCGTTCTACTTGATGTGTATTGAAGAATATTATAAATTTGTGTTGCTATCTTGACTACGCGCATTACAGTACTTATCTAATTACGTAATAGGTATGTATGTTGCTATAGTAGCAAGTAGGTATGTATGTTAAATAATATTAAAAGTCATGCTTGCGTCTTAATAACACTTTAAATGATGAGAATTTTCATATGATGAATAGGTACTCACATCATTTATTTTACTTTATTTGCACTCGTTCATAATACAAAGAACAGCAGCAAAGAAATAAAAATGATGAAATAAAACTGCAGCTAAATCAAACGAATTCGAAATTACTCTGAGGTAATGTTACATTTCGTCCATAGAAATAAATAAAATTGAAGTGTTCGTTTGTAATGTAAAAATAACAACTTTCCACTAAATGCATATAAAAGTATACGGAAGTTACATCAAAAAAACAAATTTTCAAATTTTTGCCTGTATACCGTCTGATTTTTCCGGTTAATCTCTGGAACGGCTTTTCTGATTTTGACGAGATTTTCACTGGTAGATATAGCTACTTTTGTATAAACTGCGGGTAACACTGCTATCAACTAGTTTAATATATATAAATGTTAAGTAAACCTTATTGAACTTGCTATTTTCGTGTTAATACGAGGGCGGTTTAAATATGATCGAGACCAATGATCTGACACTATCGAAACAATTTACAAAATATATATAAGTTCCCCTGCCGATTTCGGCTATGGTTACTGATTAGGTCTGAGCATCCCTTCGGGCGTGTGCTCTAATGTGACTTATGTATCCTATCTTTGCACTGAAGGAACTTATACAGAGAGAACAAGCGAGCACCCCATTAATGTAATTGTAGTTTACTTTGACGGATGGTTGGTTTTTAAAATGGTCTCGCTTCGCGTCGATACCAAATCTCCTTTGTTCCTCAAAGTTGCATATACTCTGGTGAACCACCTCCTCCAACCAGGTCTATCCCTAGCGAGATCCTCACTTCGAGAGGTGTCCACGTTGTACATCTTCATGTGTCTCTTTCAGTATTCTAAATACTTCCCCTCACTAGTTACGCGGATTTTCCGCCTTTCCGGAAGCATTTTGATGCCGGTATCGAAGAATTCCTTCGGTGAATCGGATAGCCATGTGCATACAAACTCTTCTACCTCGTCGTTGGTATTGAATCTTTGACCTACGAGGGCTTCTTTCAGTATTTGAAACATGCAGTGGTCGCAGGGTGAAAAATACGGACTGTACCCCCTACAATACCTCTCACCCCAATTCCGAACTGTGTCGAGCGTGAGACGCTTGGCAAATTTTTGCTCGAAGTTCAACAGTTTGGGAATCCATCGTGTAGTTATTTTGCGATATTGAAGGTCTTCGTGGGCAATAAACTCTACACTAACAATATTGATGTCGAGTTCAGTAGAAATGTCTTGAACATTAATCCTACAGTCCCTCAGGTGTGAAGCTGGTTCGCGGTCGGTGAGCATTCTCGACAGTTTCGAAGCCATCCTTGAGTGATTTGGCCCATTTAATCACAGCAGCCCTACTGAGGCACTGATTACCGAACTGATTTCGCAAACTCAAAAAAATGACCGTACTTTTAACGTCTTTCCACATTAAAAAATGAAAGACAATACGTTGCGCAACGCCGGTCGGCACTTGACGTTCACTCATGGTCGTAGCACGCGCGTGAAACATGCGCTCCCGATGAAAACTATGCGACACGGTTCGTAAAGGACCCAGCTGTCAATACTCACGACCTTCTAAAAACACATACCCGCTATCTATAACGTTTGACTTCATCATATTTGAACAGCCTTATTAGTTCAATATCATGCAACTGAAAAAATTATAAACACAAAACATTCGGCAATCTATGAGTTTCCAAAATTTGATTTCTGTACTTTTATAATTTTCTGCTTTAAATATTATGAAAAATCAATGTTATATTTTACGTATAGTAATAGTGCCTCGAGGGAATCAGGAATAATGGATTATTTTTTTAGTCCAATAGGACTACATTCAATATAGTTTGATGCTAAAGATAGAAGAGGATTAGGTTTGAATGGAGCTTTAGATGTTGGAGTGAACATATACCGATATGTTTATTAGTGGTATTTATAGGCATAGATCCATACATCTAAAATACAAGTTGTAGAAATTTCAAGTTAATTATATAGCTCAAAATGTATCAGGATTAGTTAAATTTCGAAATCTAATAACTTTAAAAGAACAATTATTGTATATATATAATCTGAATCTTGGAAACAGCTCCAACGACTTTCGTTGAAATTTAGTATGGAAGGGTTTCAAGGGAGATAAATAGATTTATTAAAAGAAACTGAGTTAGGCTCGGTATTTTTTATACAAGTACTGTTTGTGAAAGTGGTAAATGGTATCTCTTTTTAAAAACCTTGACTGGAAAATAATTCATTATTGTAATTTTACGCGGCGTCCTACGCCATGTCATTTTTTTCTTTTAATGTAATGTAATACCTTTAAACGAGCAATTCTTGTAAATATCTAATCTGCATCTCGGAAACGACTGCAACGATTTTCATGAAATTTAGTATGCGGGGGGTTTTGGAGGCGATAATCGATCAAAATAGGATTGATTTTTGGTAAATTTACCAAAAAAACATACCGGTCATCCAGGGGTCGGTAGGTCAACTTTATAACCGCTTAAAGCACAATTTTAAGTAAAACTGTGCTTTATACTGTAATAAAATTGTTCAAATATCTTAACACCAAAAATAATAGTAGCAAACCATGTTTTTTTAACAATTAGTAATAATAACAAAATGTTTCGGACCTATGACTACGAGCTTGTATTACAAGTAATAGACAGAGGATAAAAATGCAGAAGCATATAAAAATTAGTGGTAAATAAAAAAACAAATACAATTTGTGTTGACAACTAGTGCAAAGGCGGTGGATACAAAAGTCCGTAACACAAATCCCGGGAGTAGAAGAAAGCAACAAGTTACCTGACACAGCCTGTCGAGTTACAGCCAACCTTAATTGATTTTAGCTTCGACGGTTGTAGAAAATGGAGCAAAACACATAAGGTTACATGTTTTTTTTTAT
Source organism: Hyphantria cunea (assembly GCA_003709505.1). Classification (NCBI taxonomy): domain Eukaryota; kingdom Metazoa; phylum Arthropoda; class Insecta; order Lepidoptera; family Erebidae; genus Hyphantria; species Hyphantria cunea. The sequence goes on from PKRV01000225.1 coordinate 1,284,108, forward strand.
ACATATGTCATGAATGGATAAATTTAATATGAATACAATGTTATCCTTGTATTATGTAAGTAATGATGCAGAAGCAGCTCAATAAGCCGCCATACAGTGGGATTGATTTTGCTGTTTTAAATACCTTTGATCGATTAAGGGTTAGTGTATTATATAGTATGAAGTTTAATTATATTATACTTTTTCTTTACAGACTGCTTGTAAAATTCTAAGTGTAAAGTTTTAGGTCTATTTAGAAAGAGTATATTATACTCTCTCGTCTTGAGTCTATTTACAGTTAAAAGTATATTTTAAACAAAGTTATTATTATATTAATGTTTTTTTTACAAAGAAATAAGTGTTGCTAAATCATTAGCCGTGACACATATGTTTTTCCTGACCATATATTTTTGTAACGCGCCGTGTTCAGGATAAAGGGCCCAGGGTTGCAATATAAATTACCCTTGCATAGTATTTCATTATGGAAACACATACCTCGTATTATTTAAAGAAGTTCCAATCAAAACCATTTTCTAATATATATTCCAAATTTAAACCAAGTTATTTTGAAAATAGTACAGTAAAATTTGTTAATAAAGCGAAATAGAATAATATATCTGTGGACATGCAGAAACATGTTCGGAAAATAAAATTAATATGCGAATATGGAATATTCATTTCGTATTACGGGAATGATTTTCAACCTGTAGTATCACCACTTATTTTCATTATAAGCTGACGTTCAATGAAGTCTCTCAAACTCTGATTTAAATGTTTTTGTTGATGAAGCTTTGAGAAATAAAGTTGAATTCAGATAAATTTTAGTATGAATGCAAAACAATTCTAGAATGTAGTTTAAATGTTTGTTGTTAAAATTATGGCTTAAAGGAACTAAAATAAACACTATTGATGTGCTCCTGAGACCCGCTAACTGCGCAGATGATATTATAGTACACAAGTGTGTGCGCTAATACATATGCGCTGTCTGTTCCTTCACTCTCATAATCCGATGAGACGGTTAACCGACACGATCGTCAAAATACCAGGACGGCGCAGGACTGACGGATCCACGTGTTCTCCGAGGCAAAGGGGTTAAAGCCTCAACTTCCAAACTCCGGATTGTTATTAAGCATTAATTACTACACTAAAAAAAACTCAATAACACTTTTAGGCCAAACTCATGATTTGAACCCGATCCTCTTGCTTAGCAGTCGCATATGCCTACAGCTAGACCAACGAAACAGTTAATACTATTTAGTATCCGATAAAAAATAAGTAAAAATCTTCTAGATTAGGAATCTCTTGTACTAATTAGAATGAAACATAAAAGCTTAAAGCAGTTCCAATGTCTATTTCCAGCTAAATGTCTTTAGTGAAGTCACAGATACTGAAATAAATATTCCAATTAAAAACTAGTTATTAGATTACAATAAATAATAGAAAGATTAGTTTCCAAAGTTAATGGAGCAGATTGTCTTCGAAAGTACGTTGTTCCAAATTAACTTAATTCTCGACTTAAAGGAGGAAATATCAATAAAATTTTAAAGTTAAATACATTTGAAGGGAGTTAGTGGATTAATTCATACTCGAAGAAAGTTATAACTTAAATAATCAGCATCAAGCTGTTCAACTGGTTAATTTAAGCCTTACTCAAATGTTAGATGGGGGATAATTAGAAAATTACAAGAGCGCAATTTAATATTGAATTTGTTGAACTTGCATTAATTACCCCATCTCGAAGTCTGTTGAGCAAACTTATGTTGTGATTGTGATTGACTTGTATTTTATATGTTGTGAATTGATTTATTTACTTAGGCTAAAAATGTTCCTAAATATGGCAAGACCGAAAGCTAAATATTAAATTTGTTTTATTTTTAATATCATCTCTACTGATACCATAAACTTTGATGCTTTTTTTTTATATGGTTGCACGAGATATTAACATAAACTACTAATACGAATTAACTAACTCTTTTGTAGGATAGCTAATTTATTACATTAGACCATTGGTTAATAAAACATACCGGTACCGCCAAAAGGAGCCATGTAGCAATAAAAAATGTCACCAAGACAGAGCCAATGTTTTTCTTTTGAGATTCGCAGATGAACTTTCGCATTCAACTACGTTACATATGAATTATAAGTATTTTGTGTGTTTAGATATACCGTGAAAACTGAATATAACGACATTGAAGAGACATCATATTTCGGACGTTATATCCGATAGTCGCTATAAGCAGTATACACAAGTACATAATCATATTAACAGTCATATGTCTGTTTGTAGTATGGGTATCCCATAACCTATCGGTTGTGCATATGAATTTAGTATAATTTATAAGCGGCCCAAAGTTATTTATTTATTTACCTGTATGTTATGCGCTTAAATACTTTGAGCTCCAACAATATAGTTTATTAAATACGGCCGCATAGTGGAGGTAAGTTCAGTGGCAGCCGGTAGCGGTACACTTGGTACTTTATAGACAAGATGCTGGAGATTAGCTCTGGCCCCACTAAATTATACGATGTTACAAAATTACTGCTGGTTGTACCACATACTGTATTTAAACTTTAAGTTTACTTAGCAGGTTATTAATTATGACTAAAGATATTTAACTGCATCAGTGGCGCAGTGGTAGCGTATGCGAATGCTGTGCTTGAGGTCTCGGATTCGATGCCCGGGTTGGACCACATGTTTGTATGCTCTGCAAATATTCGTTTCGAATTTTTAGTGTTTTCTAGGTATAGTATATATGTATTTACAAAAAAGTATATATGTATTTATATCAGTTATCTAGTACCCATGACACAAGTTCTGCTTAGCTTGAGACAAGATAGCGTTGTGTGTTAGATGCCCTAAATATTTATTATTTGTGACATTTTGTATAGAGTTTCGAAGAACTATTACGCTGTTGCAATGTAACTCAGTGCTGCGATTATTATTTAGGTAAAACAGAAGTAAGTGGTGATGTTTCTTCCCGGAAGAATGCAATTAAGGGACGTCTGTGAGAATTATGTTTCATTAATAAATCGTTTTATAATAATAATATATAAATACATTTAATGCATAATTTTAGTTTTACAACATTATCATATCACATTACTTCAAAATTTTCAATAATAATAATTATAACACAAAGTTGCGATGGCACCTGTACTAATGTATTTAAATATTGTATAAAATGGAGTGGTTCTCCATTTAGCTGTGACATATTATACATTTTATCTCAGAAATGTGTATATGTTATTTTTTTTATATACGAGCCTGCAAAGTGACTCTACTCTGCCTGACAGAAAGCATGTGCAGAATCCAAAAGTATTAAGTAATCGATTTTATTTTACATGAATCAATTCGGAAAAAATGAAAATTGAAAGCTACTCGGCTTCATTTAAATATAAATAAAAATAAATTACCGAAAAGGTAAAATTTTATATCAATTCGGTGTAACACATTCCACAATGATGTAGACATTAAGGCATTTAAGCCGCTATATCTATTTTAAAAGTTTTTATATTTATTTTGATTTTTACAGTAGGTAATAACAAAATGTGTACATTTAGACTCCGTAAATAATACAATACGCAGAAAGTTTTAAGAAAAAAAAAAGAAGAAAATTGAATTCCTTATTTGATTTACACTTTGAAACCATCTCGAATTCATACGTCATATTGGATGAGTAATGTCAGGTCCCCTAGGATCACCCCAAGGGTGACACGCGAGCATAACTATCAAGTTGCAAAGGAAATATGATATTCAATATACGTAAATCAAGTAACTAGCTGCGAGAGTAAGTGGCAGTATCTAAATGATTTTGTTATACCTACACGTTAATTTTGGAGCCTTTTACCTGACCAGTATAAGGCGAAACCAGTTAAGATGAAACTGAATAAAAATAGTGGAATGAGTACAAGTGAGTTTAATTTTAAAATATATTGCAACAAGTTTCATCAAGTGTCGACAACTGAGAGTACAAATTACATTTGAAGTCTCGAGTCAGTTTTTATATTAGAATATGCCTTTATCGTCATAAAGTATTATTTTGATGAGGCAACTAGAATTATGGACTGCTTTTGGTACTTATAGTCCACTGCTGGACATAGGCCTCTTCGATTGCACCCCACTATATATTTCACTTATACGAGTACATATATCTGATGTATTTTCGGACACTGACTTTTTCTTGGTTTCTGAAGAAAGCCAAAAACATTTCATTTGGTTGACTTTCCAGGCCAATCGTAATATCCGATAAAAAGGAATAACGTTCTAAATAACTTTGTTTTTTGCATTTTTTGAAGCCTAAATAAAATGAAAAGTATGTCAATCTATCTTATATATAACTGAAATCCATGAAGTTAGATTAGAGAGATTAAAATACGCAAAATGAAAAAGCAAAATAAATAAATTCCGAATCTAACAGCCATTGTTTAGCACTGACAGTCCAATTCCTTACACAAAGTTTTGGAAGTCCACTAAACCATTCTATCGTTCCAAGGCCAAGATTCCGAAAATTCTTCCTTCTCAATATCTCAAGTAAATGTCCCATCTGTCTTATAAACGGTACGTAAACTCGTAACGTGTGTAGGCCAGCACATACTGAACAGTGAACACATATCAGGATTACAAAGGATTTACCCTAAATGAATCGTTTACCTGGTACAAGCACGTATGTGTGCTCACCGCAGTAATCCTGGATTGATATTTCAAGCAATTGCACACTTGGTAGACAGGGATTGTTTGTTGATTATGTAGAAAGGGAAAGACCATAAAAATTATATGTAATTTACAGTGTGTTTTATTTGAAGATTGTGCTATTAATGTAGCCTAAATACGTATGAACGTAATCAAGATTTCAGTAGAAATTAGTAATTAATCAATATTTAAAAGAAAAGATGTTTTGAAAAATATATTGCTTCGAACTAAATTCGCACGGTCACTGATTTCTTCGACTTTGCGCGGTTCCTAACTGGAGTAGAATAATATGTGAATATTTGGAATATTAAACAGTATTTATACATAAATGTGTTGATTGATTGAAAACTATATTCTCTCGTTTCGGAAACAACATGCCCCTGAGTAATAAAGTATACAGGCAAAGTTGTATCGGCCGATAAATATTATTTTTACCCGCCGACTCTAAATAGCTAAACAGGTCCTGTGTACAAAGTAAATTATTATTGTTATATCTTATAAACCTCTGTAAACAGCCAGACGCCATAAAACTTCCAATAATAATAGCTTCGAGTTTAAGCTTTTAATGTATCAAAGGAGATATTGGTACTTTATAATGGTCTACACTATTACGCATGTTCGCTAGATTTGAAAAAAAAGACATTTGATATTCAAGTAAGTTTAAGCGTCTAACAATGCCATCTTTATATATCGTTAACATACGAATTTCTAAGAAAAACATAGCTTTACTTTTGTAGAGTATGTTGTATTATTTTGAAAACCCTTAACTTTTCTCATTCAAACAGGTCGTACTAATAACTTTATCACGTTGTAATGACAAGTAAAAACTAAAACCACATCGAAAAATAAATATAAATATTCTTTGAAAAGGTTCGTGTAAAAATTTGGGCTTCAGTGGAGTAGTTTTTGAGTTCTACTGTTTCCTTCTAAACCATACATCAGACTGTTTGCGTTTATATGTAATGGCTTACTTGGAAACTAATTTACACTATATATAGTTGATCAACAACGATTCTATTTAATCTATCGCTTGATAGTCTTAAACAAATTCCATAACGGTATAGGATCGAAGCTTAATCGCTGTATCGAGCCTTAAACACCCAATCAAGGCAGCTGAGCCTTAGGGTCGATATGATTATTGAGGGTACTCTTGTGCCAAAACGATGTGAGTTCCACTCGATATTAGAAGAGCAATGCCGTTAATACCAGTGAAAGAGGCTTTTACGATGTGTTTGTTTCGTTGTGAAGTTTATGTTCACATGTATTATGTTAGAGTATATGGTTTGTTTTAATATTAAATACTTGAACCCTACGATATCAGTAAGCCTAAAAAATTCATTTGATTTTTTAATTATATGACATTACAGTATGTCTGACTGTATGAATAGCATAAACTCCACATGGGACAACACTGTGTGACCTACAATTTGTTGCGCGGAGTCTGGTTGTTCGTTCGGCTTACAGTTTGCAGAAAATCGTCAGGAAAAGTGTTACGCATAAAAATATACGTTCATATCATAAACCTGCATTCATTTTCACGACCCCTTACCATAAAGTCTGTATAATACTATCAAAGTTAATAGTCTTACTACAACGTAAAGAGCGGAAACAATTAGCGACGTCTCTGTGTTATATGGTTATCGTAGGCGGTGGGTTCACACGCGTAATGTTCGGCCTGTCCATCACGAGTCCGGCTCGTAAAACATGTTTATAGGCTCGCAAATTGATGGGCTTCCTCGTTCCTTCCTCAGGACCCTAGTAAATGTTGCCAGCTGTCGAGTAGCGTTCTCCTATGACATTTGTTTTTATTAAAGTAACACAGGTGAATTTCTATGCAGAGACAAAGTGAGAAAATAAATAGATTTACAGATAAACAAAGAAAACAAATTGGTTCCCGTTGTGAACCTATCACAACGGAAACCAATTTGTTTTCTCTAGACATAGGAAGAATTGAAGTGTTATCAAAAGTAAATTTCCAAAGAGTCAATAAAACGGTATCTATTAGCTACGTGAGGTCAACATGCCTATTACATTTAATTTTAATTTTGAAAGCAGCTTTCGCTCGCGTCTTCACCCGAGTTTAGGTTTGTTATCGTGGCAAATTTTTATATTTATTTTAAACACCAATACTACCCATGATTTTGTGTTTTTACAGTCGATTTTTCCATCTAAAGGTTGCCTGTAAGAGATTGCTTTTTAGCGATAAGGCCGTCATTTGTACATGACCATTATATTGTTTAGTTCAAATATAACTGTATCAATTGGTGTACAATAAAGTTTATTGTTTTCTATTCTAAATATTAGCGCATATCTTTCTTCAAAAATCCATGTATCCCTGTTGTAGATTTCATCTAATCGGCTTAGCCGTAAATATGTAACAGACAGATTGTTCATCATCATCATCATCATCATCAACAACCCATAATGCTCCACTGCTGGGCTCGGGTCTCCTTTTAGGAGAGGGTCAAGGCCATACGTCCCTACGTTGGCCAAATGCGGGTTGGGGACTGTCAAGACTACGTTGTGGCTACATATTCTTACCGTTGGATGTTTTAAGCCGCCCAAAAGCCTCCAACTGAGCTTTACGACTTCACAGCAGTTATCCTATGATAACAACCGGGACCGACTGCTTAACGTGACCTCCGTCTTACGGAAACGCTCATGTTAACATGTCATCAGCGGTCACCCATCCAGGTATTGACCGATGGTGATTATTTCTAATCACCGAGTGCAACTGGGCTATGAGCGATGATTGTTAAAAATGATATTTCCTTTGTTCCTATGAAGTTGTCTCTAAATCAAAATAACCTTGTGATATAAGAGTATGTATTAAAGTGCAGATAATAGCCTGTGGAGGAAATGCTCGTTATATACAAGAACTTTGCTGTTTATGCCATTTTAACAAAAAAAAACATCTTCCTTTCTAGAAGTAAGTACTTCTTTGCATGTAGAGCACAAACGGCACGGATACCAATGTCTCATAACAGAGAGAGATTAGAGGAATTACCCTAAAGAGTTAAACTTAATATCACGTTAAGAGATTTTCTTCCTCTCTGTCAAGTTGGAAGCTAAATTTGGCTTAACTTGATTAATTGATGTATATAACTGCATATACATAATGTCTATTTCTCAGAGGTGATCTGCACTTACTGCGAATCTGACAAACTTCTTTTGCTTCGTCAACATACACCAATCGCTCCATGCATGTTCGCCGGTTTTTGGTGCTTTTTATACGGCACTTCTTCAGACCATTACCAGTATAGTCAATAAACGTTCGCCATGGAAGATCTCTTCCGACAATTCCACATACATTCATTCAATAAACTTAAATATTAAAACGTTTAGCTCACATCTGCAACTATTAGTATGAATGAAATATCTTTATATTTTAAACAATAATATTTTCTATTGTCACTGTATATTTGATTAATTCATTCGTTTAAAAATACTTCGACTATATTCTAATTTACCAACTAGCTAACTGTTTCTAAACTGTGAATCAAATAATGACTTATGAAAGTTATTCAATTAATACAACTCATACCTGAGGCACGTGTAACCTGATATTTAGTTCAGAAACCACTGTAAAATAATTAAAAGTTAAGGATTATGTATGATGATGAGATAAGTGATGATGTAAAGTGAATAATAATAAAATAATAATATTTATTAACTGTCCAATTTTATATCATTACAAATATCAATGAAAGCTGCTCTAGGCGAAGCCTGTATCGCAGCTTTCGAAACAAAAGCGATTTTTAGGAGTATTGTAAAGTGAATCTTATTGCCATCACTTATGTGAGGTAACTTTGCTTGCGCGTTACATGATTTGTTATTATTTATTAAAGTATTATAAAATAGACCAGTATCTACCTATTTCTTTTACTAAATCTGTATTTTTTTGTAAAACTTAATTTTAAAATATATCATACTTTTTGAGAGTTCTTTATTAAAAAAACACGTTGTTTTATTACCCGACTGCGAAAGAAAGAGCATTATGTTTTTCGAGTGTTAATGTATCTATATTTCTTTGGCATGCCCTAGAGCTTAACGGTTGTCGTATTTTTATGTGAGTGGTGTCAATAGGTTCGTCTTCGGCATGAGAGTCATCAGTATGACTCTCATTCCTATTAATTTTGGTGCACCCAGTGGTGTACCAAAATTAATTGGTAAAAAAATAACGCAGTCGTGTTTTTTTTTTAAATAATTAATTAGTTGTTTTACTAATACAACAAAAAAGTTAGTTAGTAAAGGGTATAAAGTTCATTTAAATAATACTATTTGGAACATCTAAATTAATTGGTGGCCAAATAATAATAATAAAAATAAAAACAGGCTGTCGTAATATATTATTCTTCTGTTTTCATTCTCTTTGTTTCTTTTATTTTCATTAAGTTAGGAGAAGAAAAGAAACCCATATAGGTAACGATAATTTTTCAACAGGCAAACGTTTTATGTTTGCCACTTCGAAGTAAAGTTTCTCTTTGTTATTGGTATAGTTCTTACTAAGTACATTAACCCACAATTAAAGTAGTTTTCATAAACTGGCAACCCACTCCCTAACAGCACGTTTAGTATTGAACTATGGCCGAAGGTTGGAACAATTGCGCTGGCGACGGCCACGGGATTCGCCTGCTGAGGGGAAACGCTCTCACCAACATTATATAATTTAGTTACGCACACGGAAATTGAATCTTTGAAGTACTGCGGGCTTATCTTGTTGACCTACAAAACCGTGTATTTTGGAGTAAAGCAATTACTACAGAGTGAAAATAAGTACACGGCTACAAACAGCCGAAGCTAAGTTTGTTTCTTTTTGTAATTAGACTAGCTTTTATTTAAAATAATAACGTTTTATGGAACTGAAAAGTCAGTTTGTATTATTAAATGTTGGTTTAAGAAGCAAATTAGTAGAGATTTTTGATATAATCCTTGTATTTGTGAAGGAGTATAAATTGGGTCGTTAATTGAAATGTTTGAATTTGGAATAACAAAGCCACCTAAGTTCAAATATTTGAATTTCGAATTATGAAGCCATTTAGATTTTAAATACTGAAATTTTGAATTAGGAACATTTTAGGTATTTTTATACACATCACTATATAATAATAATGCAGGATACCAGATTTTCATTTTTGCTTTTCACGTTTTAATTATTTTTAAAATCAGCCTTGTTTTTTGTTTCTTTTCAATAAAGGATACATTAACATGTTACCTATTTCCTTCAAATCTGAGAGCACATAAACGATCACCATTTTTAATCATTTTCAAACTCACGAGGAAACTATAAGTTCATGCTTCAACTATTATAGCAAAATTCTTAAAAGTTAGGGACGAATATTTCTCCAACGGACAAGCTTTACTTAGGATTCTTGCAATATTTGAATACGAATAATTTCAATATTAAGAAAAAGTATTTTAGGAATTTATACTGCATGTTTGATGCTATTCGATTTTGTTTACGTGTTTAATAATACCAAAAAGGATTTCTGTATCCTTGCTTGTATGTGGCTCGACTCTTGAACCACAGCAATGGACATGCAACATATCGATTATAAACTGATGCCCGTGACTCCACCCGCGTGTATGTCAATTATCGCGGTAAATAGTAGCCTATGTGTTATTCTGATGGTTAGCGATTACCGCCGCCTATGAACTCTCACAAAACCAAAGACATTGCAAGTGCGTGCGTGCCGGCCTTTTAATAAGGAGTACGCTCTTTTCTTGAATGTTTGAAGACGATTTACACGTTTTTTCAAATGTGTGTTTGTTGGCGTGAATAGATAAAATCATTACGTTACAAGAGCACGCAAAGCCGTCAGTCCTGCGCCTGATCTCTCGACGGTCGTGTCAAATAAGCATCACATTGGATTATTAGAGCGATGGAACAGAGAGTGCACCTGTGTTTGTGCATACACTTGTGCACTGTAATAGTTCCTGCGTAGCAGGCTGGTCTCGTTGAGACTGGCCGCCGTGGCCGAAATCGGCTTTGAAAACATCATTATACGCCTAATAATAATGAAAATAAGTTATCGTGTTTATCACGCAATTATTTGTTGTATATGGGATTTGAAACCACAACGTCTTGCTCAATAGTCAGTATTAATACCTACTAAACTAATGGATGGTACATGAGTATAATACTCGGGCAAGAATTTTTAATAGCTATTTGTAAGTTATTGTTAAACCATTAAGAAAAACTTATGCCTGCAAAGATAGTCCCGAAAACGTATATTTTTTAATATAAAAGTTGTCAAAACGCCACAATCAGGTTGAACTGGAGGTGGTCACAGGCTGTCGGTCACAACCTGGTCGAAACGTCAGGCTAATTACAGGTAGGTATCACTTTTAAATAAGTGATCGCGTTAATCCCCGTGAAAATAATTATTATATCATGAAACGCGAAACTCTAAGAGACTCTATGTCACAAAAACAGTAAACCATTTTTTAATTAATATCTTTTAAAATTTCAAATGATGTTTGCGTATTGCAAATGCAGAAGGCAGAGGAAAAGAAAGTTTCTTTGTCCAGTACTGTAATCCTTATTAGGAAACTGTTTAATGTAAGTTTATCTTGCATATTAAACAGGGTTTACTAATCCTAGAAGATGTAAGTAAATTGTTATAACAATTTGGCAGGGTGGGACTAGGTAGATATTCTTAGATATAGATAAAATTAGACAAATATTTGTGTGTAAAAACTCTCACCTTACCGGATTTCACGGTAAAGTAACTGCCTCGGTGGCGCAGTGGTAGCGTATATGACTGCTGTGCTTGAGTTCTCGGGTTCAATTCCAGGGTCGGACCAAATGTTTCTATGATCTGCAAATATTTGTTTTGAAGTTTGGGTGTTTTTACATAGTATTAGTGTATTTACAAGAAAAGGATTTATATATTTATGTATTATATATCTAGTCTGTCAGCTATCTAGTACCCATAATACATGCTCTGCTTAGTTTGGGAAGTTTATTATTAAAGTTTATAATTATAGTAAAGTTTTATGAAATAAATATGTGGCAATGAAGCGGTTTAGCACAGCTCCACCATTGAGTGCAGAGGGATTTGCCGTTTGCGACTTGAAGAGAAACACCACCATCTCATACCTGTTCCTTCTAGAATAACTGCATGTCTCACCTACCTTTAGATCAGCGCTCATTAAAGCAGGAGATCGGTTTTCACCCTACGGCGTCTGGTTCCACTTCACTAAGATGTAAGAGTACTAGCCCTCTCTGTTCCAACTAATTTTCATTTATTTAGGTTCAGAACATTAATTTAGGTAAACTAAAAATTCAATTAAAAATCTAATTATAAAGTAATATTTTACTTTGTTCTCATAGCTTCGTCGTAAATGAACTTATAAAAGTCAAACAAATCAAAAGAATCCCAATGTGAGTGGTTCACTAGCAGCCGTTTTTTCAAAGTGAGAGAGCCACGCTTGGGTATGAATGGGCCGGCTCGACCAGAGTGATACCACGGCCTCACAGAACCGAAACCGGTGTGAAACAGTGCTTGAGCTGTGCTTCACCGAGTGCGTGAGGATACCAGAGCCCATTCCCCAACCTCTCCCCTGTCTTCGTCCCCATGCCCCAAAGGCCGGCAACGCACATGTGACGCCTCTGGTGTTGCGAGTGTCCATAATATAATCGTTTACCATCCATACCAAAAAAGCAACTGAAGAGTTCCAGTATCCATCCACTAACTCCAGCTCCTAGAACCAAAATTATATTATTATTAATTAATCTATAAACCGTAACTTCAAATAAAATTATATTTCAATACGAAAATTTTATCCATACTTATTCTTTGAAAATCTGGTGAATTTATTAACTATGAAGGAATATAACATTAATTGTTTATTTCTCTATATTCATGGCATTCTAATGTGAATTCAATCATGAGAGGAAGATGTATCAAGTGCAAAAGCTAACCATTTACATGGAACTTCATATTTTGCGAAAAACTACATTAAAGAAAATTTACAATTTACAAAAAGATTGTCTTACAAATAGAATTAACACTAAACATTTAAGAACATTTGATTAGCTAAGTACTTCCATTTTAAAAGCAGATAATGCACAATTCCTCAATCTAAGTAAAAGCCATTCCTTTAAACGTGCTTTTAGATAGTTAAATAGCGTTTTACGTTCGTTGTTGGAAAGTGTTCTAAGGGAAGTTTCATAAGGGTTGAAAAGAACAATTACTAGACTTTACATTAATACTATGATGATGTTCTTCTAGCCGATTACGGCTACGGCGGCCAGTCTCAACGGACACCAGTCAAATACATAGGAGATATTGTAGTGCCAAAGTATGTGCGCAAACATAGGTGGATTCTCTGTACCCTGTTTCTCAAAATCCGATGGAACGGTTAACCGACGCGACCGAGGAGAGATCAGAACCGACAGCTTTACGTGCTCTCTGGTTTCAGACCTCAAGTAAGTTAAGTATAAACAGAAAAACTCAATAACACTTATTGACACTATAAGAATCTTTATCTATCTCTATGTGATTCGAATGTATTGGTTTAAGTATGGTGATTGACTAATACATTTGATTCACATTTGTGTGACATCTAGGCAGCTTGCTGTATATTTAGTTTCTTGCCAATGTTCACTTTATGAAGGTATTTATTTACATTTCGATCTGAGTTAATTTCTTAGAAATATATTTATTAAAAGTCGTTCATGTATTATATTATATTCTTTTATGTTTGAATGCGTGTCTGTGTTTTACGAAGAACCTGATATTTGTAACACAAACGCCAATACGCAATAAAAAAAGCTATATCAAAAATGTGTAGTAACAACTTTTATTTCTAAATAAACTAATCACTGAAAAATTTATCGGTCAAAAACTTGCATCGGGACCAATACAGATCAGTTGGTCTGTTCAAGTTTCCAATATCTAAATGGAAAGCTCGGTCTGCATAAAACACTTAGCTAAATGGTTTACAGGTTGGCGGAGTGTTTACGCCGAATACCAACGTATGGAGCAGGGGTGTACCTTAAAATATATTGGCTATTAGAAATTATTGCCCCTACGACTTCGTGATGAATGGAATTGCTTCTGACTGCTATGAATTTCCATGTTACGAACATAAGTTTTTATCCTCTTTTACCGAGCTTTAAGTCTAAAACTGAGACATATTTACTGTTTTACAAACGGTGATTCAGTAAATCTCACCTTGTTATCTGCACAGTACAGCCCTGAATCGATATATGCATCGAAACGAAATAAATAAAGCGGACGTACACATCGCCCATGGCTCACAATTTGCAACGGTACGGTCGTATTTACATCATCGAAACGGCACCAATTTCGGGAATACGCTGTACTTTCTATTTGTTAGTTCAGCCAACAAAAACATATGTCGCTTTGTGCGAAAGCCTTGTTGTGTTTTGATGTCAATGCGACGAAATTTCCTGTGTTCTAGCAGTTCTACGAAAAGATTGAACCAAAACGCCACTTTGGGGTACAAAAGATCGTTCGTTTAGTGAACATTTTGTTGCAAAAACTCCTAACTATTAGTTTGGATAACTATTTACACTCGTTTCAAATTTTCATATTTTCACAATCTGCAAGTTATCATATATCACCAATATAATCTTTTTTTTTAATTATTTTTTCTGGTCCAATGATGACGTGACCTAGCCGATTTCGGCCATTGCCAATCTCAACGAAGACTAGCCAGCTATGCGTAGATAAAATATCATATTGCACTTTTCCCTCACTCTCACAATTCAATGGTTTTGTTATCGGAGAAATAAGATGCAGGACCAACAGCTTTGCGAGCTCTTTAAGGTAAGGGAATCATGAAACACCGTCTCCCAAACTTGTGGTTTTTATTAAGATTTCTAAAATCATAAAAAAAACTCAATTACACGCTTTGTCCTCACCCTGGAATCAAACCTGAGACCTCTAACATCATATTCAACAATTGACATTACAATAACGTCGCATACACTAACCGCTAACTAGACATAAATATATAGATAGTTTAAACTAATTACACCTAAATATAAAACAAACGATTGTTACATCAAACAATATTTGTCTTGAATACAAATCGTATCCACGATCCACAGCCTAGCTGTCAGCATTGCCAATTGCTATACTTACAAATTCTTCTGTCCCGTTAATTTGGTGTAATATCTTATTTTAACTTTTGCTTGTTTTGCAAATGTATCGGACATAGGACGAGTTGAAAGTTGCTCACAAGATAAACACGTTACACTCACAAACGAAATCAATACGAGACTGTATGTTCCACTTTGGCAAGAAACGCTAAAATTGAGTGCGAAAAGAATTCTTAGGCTGTTATATAGCACTAAATTTAATGCACGGTGTTAAAGTTTCATCTTGAATTTCGTTCAGACAAATATTTCGCCAGAGCTGTATTCGGCTTTATTTTCTTGATTTTGTCGTTGTGACTTATGTCTTGTACAATAGGATTTTGAATACTATTTCAGCCCAAGACTAGACCACCAACTACCAATAGGTACCGTAAGTACCAATACGTAATTCAGAGGTCACAAGTTACTTTTTCTGAATATTGATTTTGCGATGGTTTTGATTGGGTACTTGGTATTTCAGGGCCTGTGATTGGAGTAATTTAAAAGACACCTGTTTACGAACTTGAAAGATATTAAAATATTTTTAAGGTTGCACATTGATCACAGCTGACAAGTGAACTAAGATGCCTAAGATTTGAAAAAAATGCGATATAGATTTAAAACGTTCTTTATATTTTAGTTGAGGGAATTGAAATCAAACCTAAGTTAGTTTTATTTATTTGTACTAAATAAAAGCTTAATAAAATTATATTACTTCTTCGGTTTAGAAAAAAAACACAGATGTACTTACGCACACTCGTGCATTTATTTATTCACACTCATACTTACACATATAAAAACATACTTCTCCTACGTTTGCACTGAGTAGCTATACATGAGTAGGTTTACACAAATATTTAAATTACTTTTCAGACACTGGTGTCTGTTCTAGGACAAGTGGCAGACATTGGTTTCTTGCAGAAGATTAATCGCTCATTTAATTATAGTTCCTTAAAATTGTATTCCACAGTAAATCATGATAGTTATTTTATTGATACAATTTCAGAAATAAAACCGTAATATATCAGGATACATCCAGTATTTCATATTAACAAAAAAAATGTCTCCTAATTTCTTCAGCCTAATTCATCAATCTTAAAGACCAGTCACTATTTAAGTTCATTGACGAAACATAATAAGCAAACCAGTGAAACGATACCGAACGGAAACGGCTCAGACATTCGATTTTGCTGACTAATAGCCAATACTGCCAATACCCTCAGTTAATAAGCCAGTGGGCTCACGTCGAAGCAATTTGTGCGGGTAGTCTAACAAAAGTTGTGCTGTAACGAACCGTCCTGGTGAAATTGCCGGTGTTTAAACGTACAGACGTGTGTCTTGTCTCCAGTTAATACCAGGTAGATCTTCGAGATTAGTTTAGCGAAATAGTGCGAAAATAAACTTTAGGTAGAAAGGCAATCACGATTCTCGTATTAAAGTTTGAGTAATCTACTCACCTAGTGGTAATGCCTGTTATTCTGGTCACCTGGTTGATTCAGCCTATGACCACGATTAGTTCAACCTATTTAAAATGTCAGGCACTATTTTTATCTCACAAATGAAATTATGACCTCTTACGTCGCCCATGTTGAATCTCTGTTCATACATAATCCGTTTTCTTACAGTGGGAGAGCCACGTTTCGGCATGAATGGGCCGGCTCGACCAGAGCGATACCACGGCCTCACAGAAAACCGATGTGAAACAGTGCTTGTGCTGTGTATCACCGAGTGAGTGAGGAAACTAGAGAGGCCATATTCGAACCCTCCCCCTATCCCCCTCTATATCCCCCAAAGGCCGGCAACACACTTGTGACACTAATGGTGTTGTAGGTGTCCATGGGCGGCGATGGTCGCTCAGTATGAGGCGATATGTCTGCAAGTTTGGACCCAATTCCAAAAAAAACCATCACACTGACTGATAATAGTACGTACGTATTATGCACCTGTCTGTGTTATTTTAATTAACTAGATGAGCCCCACAGTGTAATTTCACCCGCAGGTAGGGCCGCGGGTCAAATCGTTTTTTTTTCTTTTGAGCCTAATCCATTCTCGAATCCTCAGGAATAGACAGGAAAATCGTCTGTTTAGGAGTTAAGTCACATATATACGCACAGAACATTTATATGTTTTATATAAAGACTACCTGATGTCATTATGGTTGCAAAGCGCTTTGAAAAACAAACATGAATTATTTCTTCAAACTCATAGCCATCACAATGTTTCTTATTCTTGTACTATTTTACTGAAATATTTTCTCATTTTGAAATGAATTAAATTCAAGAGAGATTTAGTTTGTAAGTTGTTTTTTTACAATAAAATAAAATGGTTATTCTCATCAAAAATTTCCACACGTTCTTGACGATAAAACCGTTTATAATGCATGAAAAAAGCCTCATATTAAGCCCTTTATTTCAGCACCCTTCATATCCTAAAATAACCTGGTATTATTAAACGATAACCATTTATGAGAGAACCAACAAAACAATAAAAATGAAACAATTTACATTTGAAACGAAAGGCCTCTGATTTAATAAGAGTTTAATGGCGATATAAATTTTCGTGATATAATACATATTATAGATACATGTATGCATGTATAATTTGAACGTATTTCATATTCTTCTTCATCATGAGTCTTTAACAGTCTACATAGACAAGTTATTTCATAGCTCCAAGGGACAGTAGAACTAAGTTTTTGATGTAATTTATAGCTTGATACCACTACGCGTTCCTGAGAAAAAGGGTCTTGAGAGACCGACAGACGGACAACAAAGTTATCCTACAAGGGTTCCGTTTTTACCTTTGAGATACGGAACCTTAAAAATAACTATAAGCCCTTTCATTTGATATCCAGATTGGGTGGGTTGTTCAGAAATATGTAAGCCGCCATTTTGTTACGGCAGCCATTTTGGATTAATATTAATATCGATTATAAATTATTGCATTGTCATTGAAACTAAAAGGACATTTCAAATTTCAGTTCAATCGGAGATCGGGAAGTGGATCAAATTTAACTTGCAAGATTTAATCACAGACAAACATCGGGACAGGTAAAAATAAATAAAATTTTGAAAAAAGGTTTTGAATTATCGAGCATCAAGTCATATTAATTAGACCATTTATATGTATAATTAATAATAAATAATATCTACTTCTTATTTGTATTATCAGAGTTTCGATTTGAAAGTCTCTGGATTATTTAAAAACTAGCTTACGCTCGCGGCTTCACTCACAGTTAGTAAAAAGTAGCCTATGCTATTTCTAATACCTCCAAGAATATGTGTACAAAGTTTTATGATGCTCGGTTAAGTAAAAGTGATATCTTTATAAATTGTAGCCTATGTGTTATTCTGGTGTATAAGCTATATTATCGTAAAGTTTCATTAATATCCATTCAGTAGTTTTTACGTGAAAGAGTATAAAACATCCATCCATACTTACAAACTTTCGCGTTTATAATATTAGAAGGATAGTGTGATAGGATTATGAATGAATTAATATTTATGTACTAGTATACACTAGATTTTCAATACAATATCTCCAGCGACTCAGTTGTCATATCATCTTTGAGTTGCTCGATCAGTTTTGTAATTTTTAATCAAAATCGATTCGATAATTAAAAGTAGGTAAAATGAAGGGTCAAGAGGTAATGCCAGATTTTGTATGGTTCCCACCCTCCAACAGACTTAGCATGTATATCTGTTCGTTCATTTCTACATACAGAAAAAAAATAAACAGTTGAATAATTTAAATAACAATAACAAAACTTTAAAAAAATATGTTTATTTTCCATTGAAAGACTTATAAACAACAACCCATAATGTCCCACTAGCTCTGTTTGTATGTCTGTTAAGCTTTCACGGCTAAACTGCTAAATAGATTTCAATGAAATTTGGTATAAAAATACTTTGATTCTTGAGGACATAGGTTACTTTTTACCGAGACGAAAGACATACACGTGAGTGGAGCCTCAGGCAAAAGCTAGTTAATGATATTTTTTAATAACGTACTTTAAGTTAATATAAAATAATTTTTAATTCAAATGCAACATTACCGGTCTAGACTTATAAAAAGCATAAACCTCTTTACTGATTAAATGAGACCCGTTCCTTGTTAGTATCTTATTAAGGAAGTAGAATATGATGTCTGTGTAGGCGAAGTACTTATTGTTATGACTGTTTCTTAGTCTTTATTACAGTAACTGAAGATTTTAGCGACGTGGGCTGGGTTATATACAAAAACGTAGGTTAGATATAACGATCACTTCAGAGATATTCAGATAGATTGCGAATGTTATCAGAAAATAGAACTTTGAATTCTAAATTTATTTGTGGATCATCATTCAATTTGAATATTAAAGGTCTATTTGCGTAGCTCATTTGTTTAAATATTTATAAAGTAATAATAATTAACATGCACATCATACGGTATCTGATTCCAAACCAAGTCCCCACATTGGCAACAATAGTAATCCTGGAATGAATCCCACATACATTTGTTATTTATAATCGTTATATATACCCTTTACCCTTTTTTGGAAATCTATCTTTACCCTTTTTTGGAAATGTTTTGCTAAAATTATAATAAGTTTTACGAATTCAATTTCTCAAACCAATTTCTACTTTTATAACAATTTCTACTTTTTTCTATTTTTTTTATGTATAAGCTGCCAAAATGACTCTGCCCTGCCTGATGGAAAGCATGAGCAGAATCTAAGAGTGGTGGTCACCATCCTCAATGCGAAAAAGAACAATGCAGCATGGTGACCCACACCATGGCGGCCTGGTGAGATGCTTTTTCACGCCCCGCTTAAAGGACCCGGGATCATAGTGGGAAGGAAACACGTGCGCTGGTAGTGAGTTCCAGGTTTTATTAGTATGATACCTTTAAAATAAAATTATGATTACCCCCCGGGGTTGAAGCTAGTCTATAAAATCTTAAGTTACTCCTTATATCATCAGCTATCTGCCAGTGACAGTCCCGTCGAAATTGGTCCAGCCGTTACAGAGATTACCCGGCACCAACAACACACAGACAGACAGACAAAAATTGTAAAAAAAAATATTGTGATATATGTACCGGGTATGTGAATATGTTTATTATTTTAATATTACCAATAGACACTCCAATTTCATTTATTTGTATAAATTATAAAAGGTGTTAAAAGGTGCTCATAGCCCAGTTGCACTCGGTAATTAGAAACAACCATCAAGGATAAGCAACGATGGCGCGGTCAGTACCTGGATGGGTGACCGCTGGTGGCATGTTACCACGAGCGTCTCCGTGATTCGGAGGTCACGTTAAGCAGTCGGTCCCGGTTGTTATCATACGATAACAGTCGTGAAGCTTAGTTGGAGAACCTTCGGGCGGCTTAAAAACATCCAACGGCAAGATTTACGTAGCCACAACGTAGTCTTGCCAGTCCCCAACCCGCACTTGGTCAGCGTGGGGACGTATGGCCTTAACCCTCTCCTGAGAGGAGACCCGAGCCCAGCAGTGGGACATTATGGGTTGTTGTATAAAAGGTGTTAAAATGAAAATTTTACAAAATACTTTAAAGTAACCATTTAAATTCCCTTTGGTACATTACCTCCTAATTTGCGTTCGGAAGCCGACGAAGCAAAAACAGTTAAGCAATAGTTTTGGCAAGGGCCGTTAAAGGAAACCATTCATATTGAGTAATGTTTCCCCATAGCCCGTTTATTACACACCGCCGTGATGCGGAAAAGTATTTGTAACGCACCGCACTACAAAACAAATTTGAAGGATTTGTATTTAAAACTATAATAAAATGTTATAAACATATGAAATATCTGGTCAAATATTAATGATACTTAGTCTTTCTTTCCAATATAAGTGAATATATTGTTCATATCCGTTTCATGTATATTAATAAAGTCTCAAGCGACCCAGAAAGCTTTCTTAGTACTGGAGTTATCTTTGAAAATACTGAGTAATTTTTGAAAGATACTTAATTTTTCTGTTAAAGATAGCAAGAAATCAAAGACTAAAGTAGTAATGATAGTTGATTTACCATGTACGACTACTTACTCATTCATTACACAATATCTACATTATTAAATATAAAATTCGATAGTGAGAAACGAAAATTAGAATCATATCAGCACGGGTTTTTACGGGTTTGCTTTAATGATTGAGTAAATTAATGTAATTGATGTGTCAAGAAGACGGTACTTGGAAAGAACCACAAACAAATAAAACCCAACTGCGTCAATATCATACATAAAACATATAATTACATATATATTCGTAATCACCGTTAAATTTTTTAATTTGATACCTTACTCGATGCATCTTTTTTGAGATTACTTTTTGGCTTAAAAAATCTTTATTTTTGTTTTTTTTTTAATTCTGTACTAATTTCTGTTCTAAATGTACCCAATGTCCCTCTCAGAACTAAGAGGAATCTATTGATATCACTCACATAAAAATACGACAAGCCGTTTAGGTTCTAGGGTGTGCCAAATAAATATATATTTAAAATACATACTAAAATATACATACATACGTATGTATGTATATTTTTTGGAACGCCCTAGAGATTTCCCTAGAGATTTCTGTGTGTACATACACTCGAAAAACATAACCCCCTTTTTTCGCAGTCAGGTATTATATATTTGCTGATGTCTGTGATGTAAGATTGTTTATCTAGCTGTATTTTCCAAAAAAACCATGAATATTTCGATTGTTTTTCGTAAGCCCAGAAATATTTTATTATGTATACACAATTTAAATTTTATTTGGGTGAAGAAATTAGTGTGCGACTGTCATCTGGATTTTCAAAAAATGCGTAATAAACTATAATTTTAGCATTTATAGCAAAATTAGTTCAGAAGTTCTCTGTATGACTCACCAACAGATATGAATAGACAGCACAATGAAAACGAAATGAAAACTGTCGCCCACGCACTGAGCGTACCTTGACCGTGCACTAATAGTACTTTGCGCGTACCCACTGTTTCATATAATGAAATACATTGCTCCAATGGGATAAACGCCTACTTATAACAAGGTTGTGACGATCCAGGCAGTACTGTTTAGCTCCGGGCCATTCTACCGTCGTATGCCGACACTACGGCTGGCCAATTGCCTGTAATGACACCACTCGAATGCGTATCCGTCCAATCAACTCCTAAGACAAGAGGATCCTTCAGTCTGCTCGATCTGCCGACTACTAGTGGGTTGCTGTGTATCAGGGCTAGTGTTTACTGAGTGATTGTTATGAAGTGACGCGTAATAAAGTTTAAAATGAATGTGGTGTTGCAAGCAGCTGGAACGTACCTCGTGGGAACTTCCAAAAGTCAAAACATATCATTAACGATGATTGATTGAACTGTAAAGTGGAGCAACAGTTTGATATCATGAATGGCATAAATGCTACGGCTGAAAAGCCGGTAACGGGAGCTGAGATACCAGTGAAAGATGAACCTAAGGCCAAGAAGTTTGGTATCAGAGAAAAATTGATGCTGATCCGGTCCAATATAACAGTGGAACCTATAATAGCGTGCTATATAATGTCTAATGTGTTCTCAGGACTGGCAGTGCAAAACTTAAATCTGGAAAAAGCATGTAGGGTTAATTTGGGATACGACGATGAGGTGTGTTCGGCGTTAAATAAACGGCAAACAGAGAATTATACTTTAGAAGAATCAGAAGTTCAGAAGTTGACTGCGTCAGTGCAGGCCTGGAAAAATATTGTTCAAACCACTTTTCCATGTATATTAATATTATTCGTAGGATCATGGAGCGACAAAACAGGGAAACGGAAAGCATGTATTCTCCTGCCAATTGTTGGGGAAGTTTTGTGTTGCACGAGTTTTATTTTAAACACATATTTCTTCTACGAATTGCCTCTGGAGATTACTGCCCTCTCAGATCTTTTTCCATCGTTAACCGGTGGTTGGATAACAGTGTGCGTCGGTGTGTTCAGTTATATAGGTGATATAACAACATTAGAAATGAGGACATTCCGAGTAGGAGTGGCCAACTTGTGTATGTCTCTCGGAATTCCAATCGGTATGTCACTCAGTGGCATTTTGCTGCAGAAAATTGGATATTACGGAATATTTTTAATATCGAATTGTTTGTACCTTACAAGTTTGATCTACGGATACATTCGATTAAAGGATCCTGTCATATCTTCGGATAGGCAAAGAGTAAGTATATTATATCTCGTAATTGTATCACTGATTGCTAAAATTTCAGATACCAGAATGTTCAAGTCAGGTTTAATAAAATATTGGTACGTTGCGATAAGTATAAGAAACGTTGAGGCTATACATCATTTGCAGAGTAGCTCGACAGGGCGGTTAGTCCTATGTCTAAGTGATAAATTGCTCTGCGCCCACTACGCAAATTCGAACGAAGGGGGACATCGTAACGCAATCAGCGTTTTACTCGAGGCTCGCATAGGTGTCGACAGCGATTTATATCCCCCGTCCTTTGACATTGTCAATACATCTACGGCTATATAAAATATTGCAGCTTTTCAATAGTTCTGTTTTAAGGTTGATTGATGACACCCCGTAGTGGCGTATACCTAATAAATGTAGCAGTATTTTTCAAACTGCTTTTTTTTCTAGTTGAGAAATTTCATACGTTACAAATTTAAAACAGTGTATGTTTATACCTAAAATAATGCATGTTTTTTTCATCATCAACATCAATCAACAACCCATAATGTCCCACTGCTGGGCTCGGGTCTCCTCTCAGGAGAGGGTTAAGGCCATACGTCCCCACGCTGGCCAAGTGCGGGTTGGGGACTGGTAAGACAACGTTGTGGCTACGTAATCTTACCGTCGGATGTTTTCAAGCCGCCCAAAGGCCTCCAACTAAGCTTCACGACTGTTATCCTGTGATAACAACCGGGACCGACTGCTTAACGTGACCTCCGAATCACGGAGACGCTCATGGTAACATGCCACCAGCGGTCACCCATCNCGTTGCTTACCCTCGGTGATTGTTTCTAAACACCGAGTGCAACTGGGCTATGAGCGCCTCTTGCGTTTTTTTCATGAAAACTCATAACATATAAGCTCAGTTACATGCATTTTGAATTTTGTGTGATGTGGAAAAACTGAATGTTATGGCGATTATATCAGGATTTTACATAAATGTGAAATTGCACCCACACAGTCATCTCGTTAGTATTGAATGAAATTCGTCCAGCCCATAGTACATGAAATGCTATCTTTCAATATTAATGTTTAGGAATGACCTTTTGTACTGTCGTATCGCTTCTTGTGCTAATTTTGGAAAAAGATGAAGTAAAAAGATTCAAGTACTAGAAATGTGTTTCTTAAAATTATTCATAAGTTAATTCAATTTGGGCCAACCCGCACTTGGCCAGCGTGGGGACGTATGGTCTTAACCCTCTCCTGAGAGGAGACCCGAGCCCAGTAGTGGGACATTATGGGTTGTTGTTTAATTCAATTTGAATTCATTGGTCTTATTTTCTACGTTATATTCATTTTAAGCATTTAATATTAAATTTCATGTTTGAGTCATGATTTTTCAAACTAATATAATCCCTTAATATACTTTTTTTGATGATATGGCAATCAGCCGGATCAGCTATTTCTACCAATGTCAAGTATTTCAAGTCTTTAATTCTAAGTCTTCGAGTCTTCAAGTTTTCGTCGTGATGGAATAAATGATAAAAAATATAAGAATGTGGATAACATGAAATGGGGACCGTCTTTCGCAAAAACAAAAAACGATCTCCCATCTCTTAATATAATATTTTCTGGAAATATTAAATTAAGGGAGTCAAATTGAAACTTACGAGACTTGTCACTATTGGTCGAAACGAAATGTGACGTCGATAGTCGCTTCATTGCAATTATTGGAGTTGAAATTCAAACTGTGTTAGTAGTGTTTATGAGAAAAAATACCCTTTTTCATGATTTTTATAGTAACTAAAACTGTAAATAAGTAGAAAGTAACATAAAATCTGAATAGAAAACAAACATGAAATGACAATAACGTCATCGACTTAGATAAAAGCGCGCGCAAAATGGCGGTGTTTGAATAGCTCAAATTAAGTCAGTGTTTTAGATTTATCTTTGAAAAGTAGTTTAATTATTTTCTATTTATATTATTTATATTTCTTTCTATGTTATAGAGACGTAAATGATCAGAATAAGAAATAAAAAAACATATGCATATTCCCTATTGCATGCTACTTGATTTGGTCCACATAACTCTTTTGACTATTTCAAATATAAAATACTCTATAAAATAACAAGTTGAACCTTTGAGGCATAAAAAAAGTACCCAAGAGACTATTATTTGTATTCTGGAATAAAACCGTTTGTTTGTCGATTTAATAGTCAATTTAAATCAGAGTTCTGGGCTCATTGATACAAATTTTAATTGTTTCTCATTAAAATTTACCCTAGTTGAATATTTAAAAGCCCTGTGTTGTGTTATTTTGATTACATATTAAATTTTCGTTTTGGTGATGGAATAATAATATGGTCAATGCCATCAATACTTTATTAATTCTATAGATATCGTTGTTTGCTCCCCGGGTCGGCTTTTACGGCAAACTGCACAAGACAACAACATAGCAAGGAGAAGGAATAATTTAAATAAGTTTCATATTATTATTTCTGGTCAGTGTGGTATACTAGGTTAAGAAACTCCTTGCTAAGGTTAGGTTTATATCCAGTAGTAGACTATTCGAGGCCGTTGCTGATTGATTTAAGGTTAAATATAGGTCTTGTCGGTATCCTAGCATTGTTATTGTATTAATCATCACCACATCAGACGTAAGAAGTCCATTGCTGAACGTAGGCTTCCCCTATTGATTTCCATTTCGACCGGTCGGTAGCGGCCTACATCCGGCAACGAGTCTATTAATCGATTTCAGTTAAATCATTATTACAATAATGATATATTAGAAAATATCTACAAGTTTTATTTCAATGTTCATACTTCACACTAATATTATAAAGGTCCAAGTTTGTTTGTTACGCTTTCTCGTGAAAACTACTGAACCGATCATCATGAAACTTTGTACAAATATTCTTGGAAGTATTAGAAGTAACAAAGGATACTTTTTATTAAATGCGAGCTAAGCCGCAAACGAAAGATAGAAAGAAATAAATAACAGTTAGATGTTGCATATTTTTCTTTGCTAGAGTTTGATACCATTTTATACTCTTTTTACCAAGACGTTAATACATAATTTTCGCCATCTAACAATGCTTCGATAAACACTTTGGTCTCTAACATAGATTAAGCTTAATATCGGTCTTTGTATGTCAAGTTCGGAATAACAGAAAATTGTCGGAACTGCAATTGTCAATTTGCTAACTGTCCTGAGTTTCCTGAAGTTGCTCCTTTAGTACTGTTTCGTGGTATTACTATTGCAACATTGCTTGTATGATAAAATATTTTACATTTTAGCGACACGTAAAAATCTAAATCGGATTCTATTTCAACAGATTTTTATCTTGTCTATTTTATACTATCACAAAAATATTGTATGCAGTTCTTTATTACTCTTTACTTTACTATTTAGAATATAAATATCATATAAATGAAAATATATATTTTTGCATTACAATACACCCTACAGGAATCTTGACGACAGTTTTAAAATTAAAGATCTACGATAATAAAATAATAGTAAGGTATATTTTAATAATGATAAATAAAAAAATGTATAAATATTTCGGACATCTAACACACAACACCATCTAGTTCCAAGCTAAGGAGAAGGAGAACTTGTGTTATGGATGCTTGACAATTGATGTAAATACATATTTCATGTTTTTTTTTGTAAATACGTTTATAATATATTAATAATTTATTTTTTAAATAATTTTAGATAACTCCCTTTTTTTACAACTTCTGGAAGTTTGTTGTAAATCTATGCCCTTAAACGTTATTTTGCGTTTTCCATAGTTCTTACGTTTGTCAATACAAGGTGATTGGCGTGACGCGTAGCATATTTGCTGGTATTCATATTATTCTCGCCAGGTTTGTAATATTAACACTATAATATATACACAGGAGCAACCAGTAGGCTGTCGAGGATGGGTGTGCTCGTTCTTCGACGCACGCCACGTTCGCGAAACCTTGACAGTCGCCTTCAGGACTGGACCGAGGCGGCGAAGACTCAGGGTGTCACTACTCATAGTTGTAGTGTGCGTGATATTTGGGCCATTGCATGGTAAGTAATATCACAATCACAGTTGCACTGCACTGCATGGTCACGAGTGTTACGGTTTCGATCCCTACATGTTACAACTTTTTGTGTAATCAAAATTGATGGTCTGAATTTAGGTGTCCTTTGTGTCCGTTTCGTAAATGTGTATAAAGTCCCGAATGACATGAACTATAAAAAAGTTATCATAATCCAAAAAAATATAAGAGATCATTTGTCAAATCGTCAGAACTTAGTCCTCTTTTAAACGTCTAGTCCCTGTTTGAAAGCTTTTCGACTAAAGTGGCCATATACTCGTTGAAATCCCAAGTAACTAACGGTAAGAGGTATGCCGTTTATTCCCAGTCTTTAATGGAATCTACTCATTCTCAACTTGTAACATTTTCATAAGATGTTTACATCTTAGTTTTACTCGTATTCAGAGTCCAGAGAGCCAGGGTTTTTATAATATAACACTAAGTGGCACAAGTATTTGGAACAAGAAACATGGTGCTATTAATTTTACTATTACAGTCTTGCTGTAGATTTAGTCTAGTTTATTTGTAATTATAATGGGCTCGTTAGCAGAACTTGTTTCTATTAGAGCTTACGGGTTTCTTCTTATTAACATCATATGTTCGTAATGCAATGTTATCAGATAGATATTGTATATAGAATATAAGCTTGCCCACGACACGTCGACTGTGCCTCGGATCCTAATGTTAAAAAAACACTCGATTCGGTATTTCTTGTGATTAGTACAATAAACTAAACAAGCAATGGTATTATCGTTTAATAAACCTAAAAACGACTTCCTCGTTGGTCTAGTAGTTAGCGTAAACGGCTGCAGATCAAGAGGTCTCGGATTCGATTCCCGGGTCGAACTGCTGTTGGGTTTTCCTTACTAGAAATTCTTAATAGCAGTTCGGAGTATGGAATATGGCGGTGTTTCCCGCCCGTGCCTCGGAGAGCACATTAAGCCGTAGGTCCCGGTTGTCATGAACATCTTTGGCAATCGTTATTGGGAAGTCAGTGTCCTCAAATATACTGACAGCTAGTTCAACTTTCGAATTCAGTGCACCCCTAGGGCTGCGGAGGTCCGATGCCAGTCGCTCCGTGTAAAAACTGATATTCAGGTAAACCGGTTGAACTAGTAGCTGACCCCAAATCTGGGGAATAATAAAGGCTAAGAAGAAGAAACCTAAAAACGACACAGAAGTAGGTTATAAACACACCAACATACAGGAGAAGATAATGAAAGCGTGGTAAAAAAATAAACACTTTACTTTATAAAATTAGAACAGGTTACTAGTAAAGGTTTGGGTAAGAAATAAAAACATACTATGCGACAGTTCACAAAGACAAATTAAATTAACGTGTCAATCCATTTTTAGATATTCAAATTTGACTTATTTTCATTTTTAAAGTAGATTAATCTAGAAAATCCATTCCATTATTTGTAGATAGAGAAGAACAGACCTGTCTATTTTACAAGCCTTTATTTAGTTTCACCTCTTAATAATACTATTACCTCTCTATAATCAAATCTTGTAAGTTAAATTTGATTCACTTCCCGATTTGCGATTGAGCTGAAATTTGAAATATAATTTTAATTATCAGTGCAATTATATTTTATCGGTGTTATTATTAATTCCAAATAGCCGCCGTAACAAAATAGTGGTGTACATATTTCTGAACAACCCGCCCAATATGGGTATCAAATGAAAGGGCTTAAAATTTTGTTTTATTAACAAGTAATAAAATTCTCAAATAATAAAAGACCCATTAAGGTTCGCATATCACTAACATTATTTTATTTTTACAGGTGAAATGAATGTTTTGTACCTGTTTATGAGGTACAGGTTCAACTGGGATGAGGTGCAGTTCAGCATGTTCTGCACATACAGCATCATCACTAATTTAGTTGGTGAGACTCCAAATCTCCTTAAAATCCTTTAATAGTGCACTGCTGGGCATAGACCACTTCTTAAAAAGGGGATGTGGAGAGATCGTAGAGAGGGATCGGGTTGATGACACTCTGTGTTGTAAATCTTCATAGATAATCCGACACCTTGTAGTTACACTTATTATTATTTAAAAAAACAGATCAGCTGTTGTAACCTTTTTAATAGTATTGACTTATTGTAAAAAGTTATATTAAATAATTGCATGTCAACTGAAGTTGACTTTTAAGTTGCAGTGTTTCTTGGTAAAGCTCTATAAGGAAAAAGTATATTCTGTATATCAGCCTTAATGACGATGAAACGAACGTCCGAGGTGCTTATCTTGATTTTCAACCTCCATCAACAGATTTTAACTGCATATTGCTTTACATAAGCCACTTCTCCAAAAGGAGGTTCAACCTTGTTGTTTAAAAATAATTCTTGACAAGGGCGTGTTCGAAACTGATACAGTACTTAAAAAAAGGTTTAAAGAGATGTAACACAACTAAAACTCATACACTAACACTTTGGATCTCTGAAGATAAAATTTGATCTGTCATTTCAATTTGAATTTTGATATTTGAAATATACTCCTTGTGTTACGATGGTTGTATGTTTTAGATGTATGTACTTTTAACTGACTCTTTTTTGTGTATAATCTATGCTTGTTGTGAGACTAAAATTGCAGAAAAGATGTTAGTTATAAATAATTCAAAATATAATGGCTTCGAATGTGATTCACAAAATGGAATGTTATTTCGAAACTTGTATACGTTTAAAAGTATCGTTTACTAATTATTTATTTCACCGATTACTTTCTCTCAGTGCAAAATAGACTAGCAGTATTAAACACAAAACAAAATGATACTATAAGTGCCGAAAAATAAGGATTGTATCTATACACAATTTCTCTTGTAAGTTTTGCGGTTTACAGTTTTTTTATTAGTCGAAGTTAGTTCAATTGTTTGAAAACAATTATTTGAAGATTCAATAAATAATATTAGGTTCATATATGATGCATTACTTTATACAAAAGCTTCGAAAACGTTTCAAGAATAGTTATTTACTTTCTAAATGATATTAAATTTAATGCAAGTGCAGAACTTTAAATGATATTTCTAGGCTTAACGGCTATAAAATTTTATTCATTAATCTTGGTTCTAGGCCCATTTATAGTATAGAAAAGTTTGATATGGACTTTTACAAATTGTGATCTAGTAATCCAACATTTCTATTCTATTCAACGGGAGGGGTTCACGCAAAATTTATTGTTAAAAGGTCTAAGTTTATTTACGAAGACTTACAAAAGCGATAAAGAAATATTTGTGAATAATTTATCTTCAGAACTATGCACATTATTTCATTAGTCTTGTGTATCATGAATAAATATATTTTCTACTATGTGATAAATGGTTATCTTTTCATAATGTTATTTGAAGGTTACACTTACGGGCTACAGTTCTTTGATGTGAATACCCTTTAGTTCGACTTTCAAATGTACTAATTATTTTGTTTTCGTTTAAGGGAAAGTATTATTAAAGTATAAAAGAGAAATTCACAGTTATAGTAGAAATATAATATACAATACTTATTAATAGCTTTGTTAGCGTAGTTATTTTTTATTTCATATTAAGCACTTATTTCGAAATAGCACTCAACAATTTAAATATGTATCTCCAGTTTTATAAGCTTTGTGTTTATGAATCAGTCACCCATGGCGAGTAATCCTATTAATATTAAATTAATAAACGCGAAAGTTTGTATGGATGGATGTTTGTTACTCTTTCACGCAAAAACTACTGAACGGATTTGGATGAAACTTTACAGTAATATAGCTTATACATCAGAATAACACATAAGCAACTATTTGCCCCGATAACCGACATATACGGGGGCGGAGTCGCGGGCATAAACTTTTGTATCTAACAGCATCGTTTTGTATCTATGCTCAAATGCGCTCAATTCACTAGTAAATAAGTTTTATGAACTCGAGAATAGAATACGAAATCTTTATAGAGATCTTTTTGAAACAATATAAGTGTATAATTTTAGTGACTTAACATAAAACTCAGGTAAAACCTCAAATTGTTCTAAAATACGATAAACGCTTTTGCTGTCTTTACGATTGAGTTCAATTTCGTTATTTCAAATGTCCTCGTTATATCAGGTACGCTGTTCTCCATCAGCATATTCAGTGGCTTCATGAAGTTAGATGACACCATAGTTGGTATAATCTCCTGCACCAGCAAGATCCTCGCGTCCTTCATCTTTGCCTTTGCTACTACGGCCACGGAAATTTATTTGGGTGAGTTTTCCCTTCCTATCTTCTATTCTTCGAAGAAAAAGAACAGGTATTACAGGCACACAGACACAGGTAGTGTGTCCAGGTAGTGGTGCCATGTAGTTACTGTGTGTTGTTGTTTTGTGTGTTAAAAAAGAAAATAAAATACGACTGTATTTATGTTGAAGCTTTAGTAAAAGACTTGTGCCAAGTTAGATATTTGAATCTTTATTTCAGGGGCTGGAATTTCAGAGGTATACTATCGCATCGCGAGTAACGAACAAGGCATCAAGCCTTATTTATTACTCTATCACAGAATCGAACATGTTTGTTTAAATGGAATACTATAATATATTTAAAACCAGCCTACAAAAAATATAAGCTGAAACACATTAAAACAAGAAGCTGCAACCTTTTACGTTTTCAATTTAGTTTAGGAAAATAAATCCGCAGTAGGAGTACCAGCTTGGCCGGATTGATACCATGGACTCACAAAAAGCCAGTGTGAAATAGCGCTTGCGCTGTGTTTCACCGAGTGAGTGAGGATAACAGAGGCCCATACCCTAACACGCCCCATCTCCCTCCCCATCTGCCAAAGGCCGGCGACGCATTTGTGATGACTCTGGTATTGCGGGTGTCGATGGGCGGCGGTAATCGCTTCCCATCAGGCAATAGAGGCGTCTGCTCGTTGCCCCTAATTTCATAAAAAAATATAAAAAAAAGTAATTAAGTAGTAAATTTAAATATTTTGTATTGTACTTGTTTAAGTAATATTTACAAAAATATTGCTTCAGCAGCTTGTTAAAAATATGGAAACATCTACATGTTATTTTTAAGGATCAACTTTCCATTTTTGAAGAAGTTCTAAATATACGTTAGGCAAAAATATTCATTTTATATTTATACTTGGCTTGTCTGTGATTGTTGCAGCTCCGCTGGTAGAGATCTTCAACGGAACATCATTCATTGCCATGAGATCCATTGCATCGAAACTAGTAACTAGTGAAGAATTGGGTACGTTTTGCAGTTTGTTTTCAAAGGCTTTTATCATGCTTTACAATTCACTTAGAGAGGCGCTCATAGCCCAGTTGCACTCGGTGATTTGAAACAATCACCGAGGGTTAGCAACGACGGCGCGGACAGCACCTGGACGGGTGACCGCTGGTGGCATGATACCATGAGCATCTCCGTGTTTCGTATGTCGCGTCGGATAGCAGTCGGTCCCGGTTGTTATCATAGGATAACAGTCATGAAGCTTAGTTTGAGGCTTTTGGCCGGCTTGAAAACATCCAACGGCAAGATACGTAGCCACGACGTATTCTTGCCAGTCCCCGTCGTTGCTTACCCTTGGTGATAGTACTAATAATATACATTATAAAAAGTAATATTATATTTATGAAATCACTAAAAGTTGGTAGAAAATACCTATTATGATTAAATTTAAAATATAAAGAGATTTAAACAACCTATTCTTAAAGCAATATTTTTTCTGTCCAAGCTGAAATCTGGTCTGGAAGAGATTGCTGTCAGACATGAGGTAGCCTTTGTTACGCAGTTTTTATCGTGATTATACATTATATTCCAGGTATTCTTTGTGCTCCTAAGGACTTTTCAAACGTATAATTAATGTACAGGAATATTTTAAACCCATATTCAAGACATTTACACATTTTAGCAACATAATTTTAATACCTGCAATCATCAGATATGTTTAATTATGCGTGTGATTCACACAGACATTACTTTGGTTAGTGCATGTGTTTTGTTCAAGAAATTTTAAAAATAGCAACCTGTATAAGAAAAAAACTTGACAAGCTCTTACTAAAACTATGTTTATATACAATATTTTAAACAAGTCATTGCCCTTACTTTGACCTTTGGGTCTTGATTAAAATTCGGAATGTTGCTTTACTCTTTGAAAGAGCCCCCGTCAGGTATAAGTCGTATCTTTAGCAAATAAAAAGGTGAATTACACTAATATCTTTTGAGGAGACCTGAATCTTTGGCTGTGCTTCAATAACATCAAATAGCGTAAACCTATAAAACTCGGTTCATTTCTACAGAGAAGAACCGGCAAGAAGCTCCATAAAATAGTCTTCTAAAAATACATGTACGAAGCATAAGTTAATGTTTCAATGCTGTATTATGTAAAAAAGTCTTTTATAAATTGTTGTGTTGCAATGTCGTTAAAATAAAAAACTTTTTACATACAGTAAATATGTAGTCCCAATCAAATCCCTAACAAAACAAGTCAATGTTAGCTAAAATAATCAATAAATAAAGTATATAATATATAATTTTACTTTATCTTTAAGGTAAAGTGAACTCCCTCTTCGGTTTGGCCGAGGCGATGATGCCCTTGGTCTACGGTCCTCTGTACTCCAGGGTGTACATGGCAACACTGAACATTTTACCCGGAGCTGTGTTCCTGCTCGGAGCTGGAATGACTGTGCCTGCTGTTGCTATATTTGGGTAAATAATATTAAATATCTATACCATCACATCTCGTGGGTGTTATGAGAAATGGCTAAGACAGCAACTACAACTAAAGAAAACTATACATATGCCTTATGCGAACTGGTCTGGCCAATGTGATATTGAAAGTCAAAACTTCCCTTCTAAGAAGAACTTCCCACTACTAGGCATGGCTTATATCAACAAAGGGTTATTTAAGGCTGATGGTAAAGTATTATGGCCGAAAATCGCATATATAATCTGGACTTACTGTATTTCGAAATTTATAAGTATATTTATAGGTTCTATGTAGTTTGAGATCATACTATCGTGTGTAGGAGGTGTGAAGTTAAAATTATTCATCATTACATAAATTATATATCTTATCGTGAGAGAACCACGCTTTGGCACGAATGGACGTCTCGACCGGAGTGATCACGGCCTTACAGAAAACCGGTGTGTAACAGCGCTTGCACTGTGTTTCACCGACTGAGTGTGGATACCTACCCCTCCCCCAAAGGCCAGCAACGCACTTGTGACGCCTTTGGTGTTGCGTTTATCGACATATATGTATCGACACACGTCCGCTCGTTTGCCAACAATTCCATAAAACATTAATACTACACTTAAATCATAGTTATGAAGTGCATGTTATGATCCGTTAGTAAAATGTTTAGTAACCTTGTAAACAGGACCGTTATTTATTAAATTCATGGATAGATATTTATAGGTTTCTTCTATTTTTTTATTAACATAGAATTTTATTTACTATTAAATTACTCGCGTAATTAAATATTTAAGTTTATAACAAATTTAAATATTTAAGTTTATAACAGTAATAAAGCCAATTTTGGATGCAAAACGATGTGACTGAAGATTTCAATTTAAGTTAGACGATTGATAAAATTCTTTAATACCTATTCAAATCTTGTATTGAACTTTTATGAGACTTTGGCACTTTTTGGTAATGAAACTTTTAATATCATTACTAACTTTGAAAAGTGCGATAAGTACGTATCAATAGACGGAGTCGATTTACTAACTGGCTGTCTTTTATTCTTTGATTTTCTTGGCTACACGGCTCACTGTTAACTGAACACATATATGCAATGACAGATACTCAGAATCTACACGTGCAAAAAAATCACACAGGTGAGCACTAAATGCATGACTAATTTATTCAAAATTAGGTGGAGCAATTTTAGAATAAAACACTTTAAAAAGACGCTTTTAACGAAAGTATTATTGGATTCAACTATATAAGCCGGAGTGCATATCGATGACATTACAATGGCTGGTTAGCAATTTAAACGGTGCAAGATCAATTTTTATGTATGGACCTGCCAAAATGACTCTACTCTGCCTATTGAAAGTATAAGTAGAATCCAAGAGTCATCATCATCAGCCCATCGCAATCCACTGCTGGACATAGGCTTCGCCTATTTCACCAAGTTCGATTTTCGCATCCAGCTCCTGTCCGCCGTTTTGCGCAGATCATCACTCCACCTGGCCTATGGACGTTCCACACTACGTTTGCCGAGACGCGGTCTCAACTGAAGAACTCGTTTACCCCAACGGTAATCAGTTCAGCGGTTAATATGACCAGCCCACTGCCACTTCAGCTCACTAATCCTTTGGGCTCTGTCAATGATCCTGATTCCCTGCCGGATCACCTAATTCCTGAAACGCCTAGCATAGCCCTCTCCATAGCAAGCTGAGCGATTTTGAACTTGTGGATCAGTTGTGCCGTAAGCGTTCACGTTTTGGCTTCGTATGTCATGACGGGTAGGACGCACTGATTAAGACTTTTATTTTTGGCACTGTGGGATCGACGATGAAAAGACCCGACGAAATTTCCCAAACGCTGCCCAACCCAGCTGAATTCTCTTGTTCACTTCAGCCTCGAAGTTGTTTCTACCTAACTGCAAAGTCTGCCCGAGGTACACATATTTTTGAACAACTTCGAGAACGGCACCTTCATAGAGGTAGAGTAGTAGTTCATTGAACATGACCTTGGTTTTGTCCGAGTTCATTCGTAGGCTGATGAGCACTGAAGAGTTAGCCAGTTCGTTCAGCATCTGTTGTAGGACCTGCAGCGTCCCTGCCATGATGCGGATCCAAGAGTGGTGGTTACCATACTCTCTGTGAATACAGACAACGAAGCATGATGATCCACATCATTGCGGTCTAGTGATGCTTCTGCATCATTGGGCCTCCAGTCTCGCAATCACTAAAGAAACACGACAGCACCAACGCTTATTTTGTGTCGATTTTCTGTGCGAGTGTAGTATTGCCCCGGTCGTGCTGGCCCGTTCATGCGGAAATCAGTGTGGCTCTACCACCTTGATTTAAGATCATATACAGGGTTAATTTAAATGGCGCATCATCAATCCCAACAATATTTGTTCTATGACTTTTTTTAATTAAGAGTTTTAAAAATTTAAGTTTTTCCTTACAGAATTAATTTGTTGCCTTTGAACTCGCATTTCTCTACGCTAATCACCTTGCGTAGGCAAAATATCAGCACGTGTTGTGGGGCGCGGGGTTGCAGGTGACGCGGCGGCGGCGATGCACAAAAGTTAAAAAAAAATTAAGAAATCTAACTCAATCGTCAGTCGTACGTCACAATCGATTAAACGCGTGCGCAACTCGCTCCCGTTCCGCGTAATTTCGATAAGTGAGTGCCTACGATACACAGTACTGCGATCCGTTTACGAACAGGGAGTACCCCAGTCGGTGGATAGGACGTGGAGGACCTCGCGCGTGGCCTTGTAGGTCGCCAGATATTACTCCTCTGGACTTTTGTTTGTGTGGACATGTGAAAAGCATAGTTCATTCCGCTGGTGAAGTGGCTAGCTGCGTCGTGTTAATGGACAAGATTGTTGGGGCGTTTGAGCAAATTAAAATAAATCCACAGGTACTGTCACGAGTTGGTGAACAATTGATTTTTAGGTGTCGTCTTTGTGTTGGGTGTGAAGGGGACTATTTTGAACAATATGCGCGTGATACCAATCAGCATCTGCGAGACTTAAATTTACGAGGTAATCTGTAAATACTTATCTAATCCTTTTGTAAATAAAACATTGAGTCAATATAAATATGCTAATTCCAATTTTTAAAATACGCCTGCATTAAAAAATAAAAGTTTGCTTTAGTAACATTTTTAAAGACATAATGATTAGATATGTTTTTCTCGAATGCAGATTTTAGGTTTTAGACTACCGATTCTGTCATTTTTTAATATAGCTAGTCCTAAGCCGGATAAAGTATGAAGGGAAAGTGGATTCAGAGTGCGAACGAGTTGTTAGATAAATTGTCATCTCGTTTTGTTTCACTGTAGGTACCTATTAGGTACCTACGTATCGAGACGTGCTTGGGTTTTAACAAACTTACTTCTTTAAAGAAGCTGAATTCATACATTTAACGTGAAAATGAAATAATCTGAATAATTTTAAGATAAGTATTATTTTCTTAGTGTAAATTTGACTTCAATCGACCGTCTAAAAATAGCGCGGGAAACCGTAGTAAGTAGTTAGTACCGAAACGTCGAATGAATGCCAGGGGGCGAGATAGGGGCGCCAAAAAAATAACCGAGGGAGTTAAAACATTTTCTTGTTTATTTTTTTTTTGGGTTATTAGAACACATTTTGTTGGGATTGATGTAGTGAAGCTGCCTACTAGAGGTGATGTGCGTAGAAACTGCAACCAATAAGGAATATAGTTTTTATTTTATTTTATGGTGTGTAATGATTACAGAGAAAAATAACCGCTTGTTATGGCATTGTTACATTTATTCTGTCTATAGAATTACGATCTTACTTGAAAGCAACTAGACATAGTTCAGTTGCACTCGGTGATCAGAAACAATTACTGGCAACGACGGTGCGGTCAGTACCTGGATGACAGCTGGTGGCATGATACCATGAGCGTCTCCGTGATTCGGAGGTTACGTTAAGCAGTTAGTCCCGGTGTTATCATAGGATATCAGTCGTGAAGCCGGTGAAGTTAAAAACATCCAATGGCAAGATACGTAGCCATAACGTTGTCTTGCCAGTCTCCAACCCGCACTCGGCCAGCGTGGGGACGTATGGCCTTAACCGAGAGCCGAGCCCAGCAGTGGAACATTATAGGTTGTTGATGATTGATTGATGATAAAAGCAACAACTTTTCCAACAATTTTCTAACAGAAACTAAATCTGTGTTTTTATAAGCGGTGTGAAAAGAATATTGAGAAAGCATTTAAACGTTTAAAAGGAAACAAATGAAGTTTTTAATCTAAATGGACTGCGTGATGTAGTGACTGATGTTCTTGAGGTCTCGGGTTCCATTCCTGGGTCGGAATCTATCCCAATATTTCTATGATCTTTCTATGTATAATATGTAACTATTGACAAAAAAATATTCAAACGTATCTATCAGTCAATCTGACTTTGATAATAAAAGCTCTGCGATCTAAGATAGCATTGTATGTCAAATCTTGGAAATATTTATTTATTTATTTCTTTATTTAAATACATACGTAGTAATTTAAAAAAATGGTCATTTATGTCGATTTCATAAATTATATAAATTTGACTATCAATCCCACACATTGTATGTCAAAAAAGACAAAATTACAATGGAAACGCATAAAATTGCATACAGTTTGCCAATTATAATTAAGTAAGTATAATTTATACAACATTGATGCTGTCAAAAAGCATAACAGAAACCATACAGTAGCGAATCTAAGCGTCATCCGCTCGTTGGTCTCGCAGAAATTCATTTACATTATAAAACAGTTCCGGGATCAAAATCTAACGGTCAGATGGTATTCGGACACGATATCGTAGGTTCGTAGTGCAAAGACCTCTTGGATTTTCAATTTATTCGGATTCATTACGGGGACTAAACTGATGTACGGAATTCGGTTACATTTATCCGTTATAGGTAATCTTATTTTATTTAATTTATGTGATATATTTTTGAACGATTATTTGTATGTCAATAAACATTGAATGGTATTTTTAAACTATAAGTAAAATGAGTAATATATTACAAAACATTGTCTATAGGAAACGATGAACAATTGTATAAGTATACTGTAACTCAAATTAACTCCTCCTTTGTAGAGTAAATTTTTCTAGAATTTTTCCGTAATAAATCTATACATATAAAATAAGAAGGTGACTGGCTGATAAGATAAAATCTTGAAATTTTGCACGTAGGTTCTTTAAATAACGTAATTGAGCACTAAGAAAGTAATTTTAGAAACTTCACCCCTAAGGAGGTGAAATAGGGAATGTAAATATCTACTTTTGCACAAGCAAAGCCGCAGGCAAAAGCTACTATTTAATATTCTTGAAAGTATTCTATAGTAGAAGGAACCATCTTATAAGCTTTCTGTCTTTAAAAAAAGTAGTTATCCAACTTGCGGTAGCAAAATTGAAGTTTCATAATCTACTTGTAATTTAATAAATTCGAACTTGTTTCGAAATAATTTCAGAAAAAGTTCATTTCGGAATAAGTGTGTTCAAATACTTCACAGCCTAATGTTGCTTCACAAGGTTCCAGTAAGTTCACGTATGACTATGATCGGCTTGTCCTTTGGATGTTCTTAGTCTTTTCTCATTTCCGAGTTAATAGACACAGGAAATCGTTTCATGGCTTGGTACATATATCATTTGGAGTCAATGATTGAACAAAAACAACACAAAACGAATTCTAAAAAAAGTAATCATTATGGAAGTAATATCAACATTCTGTTTCTTTATAAACCTAAAAAAATAAGCACATTACACTAAATCATGACGTAGATCATTATTTTTGGTGATGAAATGGTTATTATATTATATTGTACATAATGTTATCCTTGTTTATACGTGTTTCACATGAATAATACTCACGTGTATAATCACGCGTACTGCATGTATTAACGCAAAGCAAAAAATAACAAACGAGGTTAAGAAACTTGACGAATATCTTGTAGCAGCGTCGATTTTAATTAGATGTGACAAAAAACCTTCTTTCTTGTCCATTCTACGTTGCTATCAATCAAGTGTCGGACTTTTTCTTTTTTGCCACTTAGTAGTTATCTAATTTTAGTTAGATATTTTTATTAAGTAAGTAATCTAAGTTTAAAGTTACCGAAAATATTTTTTTATTTTGTTACCAATTTTTGCAAATTTTTAGAAAAAATACCTGAATATTCCTATATATTTAAAAAGATATAGTGATAAGTCGATAGGATTGTCTCAATAAGATATTTCTACATATACAGATAGTAAACAACATACTATAAGAAGAAGCATGACTTGTAGGTTTATAGTCATTAAAAGTTAAGTAAAAAAATAGTGACATAACTACAGAAAAAAATATTGTCCTTGAAATTGAAAACCATGTCACACGACTTTGAACTTTGTTTATTTAAAATTACCATTTACATTACTTTGCGGAAAACATATACTTACTTGGTTCGTGCTGTGCCTTAGAAACAAAGCTTGTCTATTTGTATTTATTTTGGGGCGTGCTAAACAGCGGGTTGTACAAACTTGTATTTGAACTCTAAGGTTTGTGTCGATTAATTATATTACGTATGTATAGAGGCAATAGAAGTCTCTTGAGTGAATTTTAGAAAGTACGTCAGCATGATCAGACACTTGTAGTACAAGATATTACATTTTTTGTGTATTAGCCTGCCGAAGTGACTCTGCCTGATTGAATGCATAAGCAGAATCCAAAAGTCGCGAATGTAGACAATGCAACAATGCAATATGTTGACCCACACCATCACAACCTAGAGATGATTCTGCATTATTGCCTCTATTTGACTGCCTCGGTGGCGCAGCGGTAGCGTATACGACTGCTGTTCTTGAGGTCTCCGGTTCCATTCCCAGGTCGGGACAGTGTTTGTATGATCTACAAATGTTTGTGCCGGAGTCTGGGTGTTTTCTGTGTATGATATATATGTATTTACAAAAAATAGGTTTATATGTATTTATATCAGTTGTTTTGTACCCATAATACAAGCTCAGCTTAGTTTGGGACTAGATGGAGTTGTGTTTTGAATGTCTGAAATATATGAAATATTGCGCCTTCGGTCTCGCACTCACCAATGCAATACAACAGCCCGATTGATGTCATTTTAAGTTGGTCTTCCTCTGTACCGTCCCAGTCGAGCCTACCTGGTCATTCGAAATCAGCGTGTCTCTATTAACTTTAAAATAAAGTTGTCAACTGCATATAGTTGCAAAGGTGTACCACTGCCCAATTGAATTAAATAACAATCAACATCTTCGTGTGCTAAATTTTTAATTAATCTTACTGAA
Organism: Hyphantria cunea; assembly: GCA_003709505.1. Classification (NCBI taxonomy): domain Eukaryota; kingdom Metazoa; phylum Arthropoda; class Insecta; order Lepidoptera; family Erebidae; genus Hyphantria; species Hyphantria cunea. The sequence continues at coordinate 1,325,048 of PKRV01000225.1, forward strand.
CTGGAAAACATTTCATCACACAAACCAACAGATATCACAAAATGTTATGTATTAGAATATAAAGCAAATAATTAACAATATTCCACCCAAAGGGTATCCTCATCTTCTCCACATACGATGAATTAATTACGCCTGTTATTAGATTTCCATTTTAGTTTTTTTTTTGTAAGATTATTTTTTCGTAACATGTTCCCATTAATTTTGTTTTGAGTTTAAGTTTATTTAATAGTTAAATACCATTATCATCTCCCTATAGTTTTCAAAATAAAAACGCGGCATTTTAACTGTAATTTTGTGATAAAAAAAAATGTACTTCTAGCCGGTGCCGGGTTTTAGGGGCGCACTCTCTGTTCTCTTATTCTTATAATTCGATAGAATGGCTATCTGATATGATCGGGGAGAGATCAGACGCAGGATCGACTACTTTACGTACTGTCGAAGGCACGGAGGCTGTGACTCCAACTTACAAACTCCGATCTTTCCTAACACTTTTTCGGCCCGCCCTGGGTTTGAATCCTGGGTGTGGATCTGCAATCACACACATTACCGCTAGACCAAGGAGGTAGAAAATAGAGTCTACTTTTTTAGAACTTCACACCACTTATTTTAAGTGCTTTAGAACGGAAGAACAGAACCACGCACATGACGTATAGTCGCAATATTTCCTCTGTGTACTTGACTTCCACACTGTTAATTATTATTAGGAACCGGATTTTTTTTTATCTGCTAAGTAGGATAGAATGAAATGCAGTAAACAAGTGAATACTGCGCGTTTGCTTCAAGAGAATTTTCCTCTGATTACGAAATCTTAATTGTCATGTTATATACTCGTAATTGTAGTTATGTTTAAATAGGTATGTTAACAAATTAATATCGTATGTAAATATCACCATTTCTTCTGTCCAAATAACACTTAAATTCTGCCATTTCTAATCTAAAAAAACAAACAACAACCCATAATGTCCCACTGCTGGGCTCGGGTCTCCTCTCAGGAGAGGGTTAAGGCCATACATCCCCACGCTGGCCAAGTGCGGGTTGGGGACTGGCAAGAATACGTACGTTGTGGCTACGTAAATCTTGCCGTTGGATGTTTTTAAGCCGCCCGAAGGCCTCCAACTAAGCTTCACGACTGTTATCGTATGATAACAACCGGGACCGACTGCTTAACGTGACCTCCGAATCACGGAGACGCACATGGTAATATGCCACCAGCGGTCACCCATCCAGGTACTGACCGCGCCATCGTTGCTTACCCTCGATGATTGTTTCTAATCACCGAGTGCAACTGGGCTATGAGCTATTTATTTTTATTGAATTTGTTGGCATATTTTAAATGTAGAAGAGTAAATGTGTTCACCGTGGGAGAGCAATGCTTCGGCATAAATGGGCCGACTCAACCGGAGGGATACCACGGCCTCTAGAAAACCGGCATGAAATAGCGCTTGCGCTTTCACTGAGTGAGTGAGGATACCGGAGGAGAATAATTTTTTAACAATACTCTATGTAGGCCACTACTTAGTAATATGTTAGCCTCCTTATTCACCAAATTACCTATTTATTACGAAACGGTATAAAATAACAATTAATGTTCTATATACAATTATACCTCTACCTACCAAATACCTCCACTAACTAGCACTACTAACTACTACCACTAACCACTACCACTAATCACCACCACTAAGTACAAACACAAACTAACTACTATTACTAACTACAGCCATTAATATCTACCACTAACTAGTAAAACTAACTACTTTCCTAAGTATTACCATTAAAAAATATCTATACTATTTCTCACTTTGATTGTACCCATACTATGACATCTGCGAACTTAATTTCCACTTCTCCAAATTATCACCTGTAGTGATTTGTTACCATAAACAGATTAATTGTATACAAATATTGACAGGTATTTCCTAACCTGCCAACAAAAACATTAAAAATGTATTTTCCCATATATACGAGGACAATATACGTTAATACTGTGTACAAACATATATCGATGTGTTAATAGTTTTCTGAAAATATTTAACTAATGGGTTTAGGTATTTATATGGAAACAGAAGTAGGTATATCCAATAAATATAGCAAGAAAAAGTTTAAAACTATGACCCGACTACATAAAAATTTTGTTAAGTTCCCCGGGCTATTATTAAATATCTATTGACACCTCATTCATTTATATCTTTAAAACAGGCGATGGATACGATGGAACATACACTACTACTACTACTTGACTGCCTCGGTGGCGCAGTGGTAGCGTACGCGACTGCTGTCCATGAGGTTTCGGGTTCGAATCCTGGGTCGGACCAAATGTTTGTATGATCTGCAAATATTTATTTCGGAGTTTGGTGTTTTCTATGTATAATGTGTATGTATTTACAAAAAAAAGAAGTATTTATGTATTAATATCAGTTATCTAGTACCCATTATACAAGCTCTGCTAAGTTGCGACTAGATGGCGTTGTGTGTTAGATGTCCGAAATATTTGTTATTTATTATTTGACTACACGGTTGGCCTAGTGATTTGAGTGGTCGCCACACCACTTCCTACTGCGCCAAGTGTTGTGGGTTCAAATCCTACATGGGACAACACTTTGTGTGATCCATAAAAAATGTTGTTCTAAGTCTGGGTGTACTTTGTGTCCGTTTCATGTATGTTTGTAAAGATCCCCGCGGCACAGGAATGTATATTCCTAATGCGGGAGTTGTATTTAAAAAAAAAAAATATTATTATTATACAAGCACACATAGACTGTCAAAACTATTACCTTTTTTTTTGGCTTCGCCAGAGTCGGATGAAATAGGGGCGGGGTACACATAAAAAGGTAGAACGGTAAACGAGCAGCTAAGGAACTTTGCGAATATTCTAAGCATATATATACTAGTAGCTATACAAGCTCTATGTCAGTTTTCCTTTTAAAACCAACTCAAACAATCACAGGCTCAGACAAACAGTCTGTCTTCTTTCTTTCTGTGCGCCGAGGGACTTTAGAAAGATACACGAAACAGACAAGTACAAGGTAGTTGAGCTACGCGGGTCTCTGCGCGAACGAGCTGGCTCAACCGGGGCGGTACTACCCTCTCACAGGAAATCAAGAACACCCAGACTCAGAAGAACAATTTGTGCATTACACTAATGGGATAGGAATTGAACCCACAAGACTTAACGCAGTAGAGAGCGGCGTGACGACCGCTTAAACCACTTGCCCAACCGTGCAGTTAAAATTATTATCCTTTTATTTGGCTTAGCCGCTATCGGGTAAAAAAGAGGACAAAAAAATACTCGTATTTATAATATATTAACTCTATATCAGATCACCTTAAATCTAGCTTAAGGTTATTTAAGATGGATATAAAACCTTTTTTCATTCAACCCAATAAGAATGTCATTCGTTCTATAAATATCTAATAGGTCTTATCGGTGTCTTATGTATTGGTACAACTCTTTCGAATAATATTTATACAATTCATAAGTTAATAAATCCTCCAGTGTTATGTTACGGCAACATGTTGACTCCCTTCTGTTTGGCTTGTGATATCAGCAGACATAATAAGATCATACAATGTTTATGAACAATTACTCTCTAATTAATCTCTATCTAATTATCTCTATATAATAACGCTGCAGATAAGCACACTGCAGAAATATTGTGTCTATTATATTAATAACATTTCTAGAAATCTTAATTATTTTGCATTAGCTGACTTACATTAACTACTTTATGGACGTGTATGTCATGACAAAAAAAGTAGCTTATGTCCTTCTTCAAGGTCCAACCAGTTTCTAGTTATTCGTGTTTACTGTGTTCGAGTATGTATTAAGATCACAGCCTTGTGCAAAATATATTTTAGAATCCACTATTGTTTTATATAAAACGCTCGTTTGATTCATTTGGTAACATTTTAATATGTTTTTTCAGTAAGTGAATTTTGTAAATTCTTTTGAGAAATAAAGATTGTTTCATCCAAATCGGTTCAGCGGTTTAGACGTGAAAGCGTAACGGACAGATAGACTGACAAAGCTAATATCGAATTTGTACAATTATTATGGGGTATTGCAAATGGATTTGGTCAGTTTCTTTTATTACCGTCCGTCATTCTGAAGCCTTGATGCCTGAGCCTTGAGAATGTGCTCGTTCTCAGAAGGAAGAAAGATAAAAGGAAAAGGAATAGGGTGATGGACTAAGGTAAGACATTTTGAATGAGGAAACGGGACTGTAATTGCAAAACTTTGAAGAATTTAGGGCCTGATACATACACTTATTTTAGGGTCATCAACTCTAAAATCAGGGATCGTAGTTACAATATAAATATTTATATTACTCATTCTAATCTATGCTATAATATTATAAATTCAAATATAACTTTGTCGGTCTGTGTATTTCGCTAATATGGACAAACTGCTGCACCAATTACAATGAAATTTGGGATGGAGATACTTTGACTCTTGAGGAAAAACATAGTATATTATTTAACTGCGGTAACCTAAATACATACGGATGGAGCCACTGCCAAAAGTTAGTGCGTATTTCCCTCAAAAAACGTAATATATATAAGTATGTGATCCAACGATTGCATCATAAGTTTTGAAAGCAACGTGCAATGAATACCTTACGTTGTATACATACCTGACATTTCAATCATTTCAAACGTCGCTTGCCAAAATATTGATTCCAAACTTCATTAGAAACTTTATCAATATTCTTGGACTGAAGACGGTTAGCTGTTGTATGAACTAAATCGGAATCATAATATCATTCAGCGAAGATCATTAAACACTATATTGTTAGTACTATTTGCGTCATTGAATTTCTACATGCGTTTAAAAGAAAACTAGCTTGATTATAAATCTTCAGTATTTTATGAGTACATCATTATATCTGTATATTAAAACGTGACTTAAGAACTTTGTACCCCCTTAAAAAATATGCGGACGGCGGATTATGTGATTTCGTACAACTAAAGTTTATAAGAAGGAGAAGTGTAGAGTGCCTAAAAAAAGTATTAAATGAATTTCTACCTTAATCTGATACATATTATGATCAGATTTCAACCACGGAGCGACCATGATCAGTGGTGTGGTGGAAACCAAAAAAAAAATATTATTTTTAACAACAAATATTACGTCACGTCTTACTTAAATCTCAAATAACATATAGAAATTCCATTTTCATTTCTTAAATTTTTTGTCTCAAGTGGAAAATTGAAACAACATTGTACAATGCTCAAGAAATAATTAACAATACACGTATAACTATTTAGCGTGTCTGGTATAAGTGGAAATTGTTATCTGTACGGAGCTATTGCGATGCATGCAGGAAAACCTAACGTCTCTCTTATTTCGTCGCGTCGTTCTGATTTTCTAGTCCCTGAATATTTTCGCTTATTTTATAGTATCTTAACTCCAATTAGACAACGTTTTAAAATGACCGTAGCAGTATTACTCATCATCTTCTCAATCTATATATTATACTCGTATATATTAATTTATTAGCGGTTAGCTTAAAGAGTTTCTACTATTTTATTCTAGGTATTAGCTTTTTGTACCGCTTACTTAATATTCATCAGAATCTGATGCAGTTCATTTATATTTTTTGCTGCTTTTCTAGAAACATTTAAATCCGTTTCATGTTATTCTTTTTTTTATTATAAAAACTCGTCTAAGTGACTTTACTCAGCCTGATGTTAAGCTCAAGCAGAATCCAACAGGGGGCCACCATACTCACTGCAAAAGCAGACAATGCAGTATGGCGTACCACACTTTGGTGGCTTAGTGAGATGCTTTTAACTATTTTCCTCTCATCCATACACGATGTTGCAGACATGTCCATGTTAGAATAACTTATCGCTTCTTAATATTTCATCCATTGGCTTGGGTGAACACTTTCAAGGTTCCTCTGACATATTCATTCATCACCTTATCCATCCTGATTAAAAAAAGACATCCATTATTACTTGTCTTTTGTATTTCAGCTAGTGCTAGCGTCTTGTATCTTTAATATCTAGACTGAAAGGTTCCCTAAGCGGTCATTCATATATTATTTATTTGTCATTTAATAGTTCATTAATAAGGTATAAAATTAATAATATACTGTTACAATATGCGACTTAAAAATTAGCAGTACATTAAATCAGGTTCTTTATGAATACAGTCAAACACAACGATTAATATGCGTTTTTATCGTGTTTTATTAGTAATGTAACTCTTGAGATTTGTTGAGTCGAGTGGTAATACTAAGAGTATCAATATTATAGATTAAAGAAAATGACTCAGGTACCCATGTACATTAAAGGAGGTTCTAAATGTTATTTTAATATTGCTACTACTGTTATAATATTGTTGTAAGGCATATCGCAGTCCTCTGCTGGCCTAGGCCTGTCTTGGGTCATGGACATAGGACTTAATCCTGAGTGACTTTGCACACTTGCAGTAATCACTAAATTTTAGATAACCCGTCGGTAGACGAATAGACAGTTTCATTAAATACTACAGAACTTTATAGGCTGACGGTGATGGTTATGATTGTTTTTTATTATTATTTTTTCTTTGTGATTTATTGCTTAAAGAGCTCAGAGCTGTAATAAACTTTATTAAATAATAGCGAAAGAGCTTCAGCACGTATTGGTTTGTTCAACCAGAGTGAATAAATTTTATCTTGCACGTTACTGAGTGACTAAACTTACGGACAGCATGAGGAAGTAGCTAATATCTGGTAACGCACTAGTGGCTCCAATGTTTCTAGTCTCCACGACTATAGGAATGACTAACCGTCAGACATCCCGGCTCATTTATCCATAGTAAAACAAAGACATTAAGTAAATGATAAGCGGTAGAAATTCTCACTGTAAACAATTTACAGCTTTGGTAATCATTAACCATCAGATAGCCCATAAGCTTGTTTACCCTTAGCAAAAAATACACGTATTTAGTTAATTATAGAAATTAAACAAATGACAATCATTAGCACCTTTAGCAGTTTTCAATATGACTGTACTTCATCAGAATTTTCTTTTATTTGTTGTCTGTCTGTGGCATCGTAACTCCTAAACGGATAAACCGATTTCAATGCGATTTTTTTCATTTGAAAGTTAATTTTTTTGCGGTAGTTTTTAGCTATGTTTGCTCTTTGTTTAGCTCTTTTCTAAAATGATGTAAAGCATTTTTGGTGTATGATTGCTCGACTAAGTGTTTGCGTAGGGGTTGCTTTAAATTTTGATTATATTATTTGCATAATTTTAACTTATATCCAAAACTGATTCGTGGTTAACAAAAATATATTGAAGACAAAGAACACTAAAAAGACCTTGTTAAATATTTATATAAATATAACAACCTAAATAGATCAGAGTTACAACTTCTTTGAAATTTGGCAGTAACTTAGTAAATATAGAATAGAAGAAATAGAAACATCTATCACTTTTATTATTATTTTTATTTTTACTTTTATATATTTTGTAACAATAATATATTAATCAATAAATTTCTCGATTGTAAACATGTTTGACTAAAAACATCAGATAGAAAGAAAGAAGAATACTTTTATTAGTCACACATAATAAACACGTAAAAGGAAAAAAATATGACATTTAACTAACATTAAATAACAAACAATATACAAAACAAACAAAATAAAAACAGTGAAATCAAATGTTTCCGACAAATGTTTTGTAAAAACATGGTGAAAAATCTAATAGAAAATACAATCTAAATTGAAATCAAGTCAGCCTCGTTTTGTGATATAAAAATAAACCTGAAGGTTAAATTCAGCCACCGTAACAATACTGTACTATGGTCATCAGTTTACTTACATAAACATTCAATTTCACTGAAAATATAATATAACAAGAGTAAAATACACTAGCACTTGCAAACGCTGTTGAACCAAAACAGGACTCAAAGTGCTTAAGTTATAGCCGAAGGCTTCTGAAGTTCGGGAATAAGTGTCTGTGCTAAGCGCAAAATCTTGTTTGCGTCCCTAGTAATGTACTTGATATGTTAGGTATTTAAAACTATTATATACTTGGGAAACGGACTATATTAATTTTGGAACATACAGTTGATTTGTTTTTTTTTATTTATTTGTCTTTATTGTATACACATAGTAAGAAACGGTACAATAGGAACAGTCACAAAGTATGTATAACAATTGGCGGTCTTATCGCTCTCGGCGATTTCTTCCAGACAACCAAAACACGGATGTGAGTGTTTCAAAATTTTGAAATTTAGGATTGCTTCCCTGTATGTACAGGGAACACATAAAATATACAAAAAAAAAACAAAAAGAAATAGTAGCGATCCATATACGAATGTTATACACTATTCCCATTACACAAACATACTTATACCTACACAAATACATATACACACTGAGTATGCATACACATACGGACCAATATACATAAAACATAAAATTTATTCAAAAATTATTCACAATGATAAATAGTAATCCTTCACTAGCTTTTTGAATATATTCAAGGTTTTTTAGCAGACAATAGATATAAATTGTTATGGGAGAGTAAGCAAATATAATTATACTTAGCAACGTGTCTAATAACATTAAGTTTTGTTATTAACTAAATTAGTAAATACATTAATTATATTGAAAACTAAATTACAGTCGGTTCAAATGCACCCCGTAAAAACTTATCTTTGTGACTGTACGTCGTCATCGCGGCTATATTATACAATCCAAATTGTCCACTGCATCACTTCACAGTCGATCTCACACCACGAATGTACTATTTTACTTGCTTGTCATTAAATAAACGAGGATTCATCGGTTTCAGATGGATGTACTTTGAGCAAAGGAAGGACAACAAACAAGTTGAAGAGATGGAAAACGTGAACAAGGACGTTTAAATGCATCTCTTTCCAAATTAAACTATTGAACTCAAAGCATTTATTATAAGTGAAAGTGTTATTGGACATTATACAGTGTGTTTTGATTAAGTGTAAATGTTAAATAAAAGTCTGGCGAGTTTCGAAGTGGTTTTCATTCGTTTTTTGAAAGCGAACGCAATGCATTGTTTGTAATATTGTGACACGACCGCCGATCGCCGGACTTGTATGAGTTTACCGACGCGTTAAGTTTATTTTCATTTTCTACGGGAGTTGTTGTTGTTGTGGACGCATTAAAGACTGATACGGCAACATAGAGTGTTTGCTTACATACGAACGAACAATAGAACCCCAATATCGTAACATTCATCAGCAGTGCGACAAAAAAAAATATTGTATCGTAATTAACTTGGTGCAGTGTGGATGTACTCATCAGTAACATAATGTAACTTACAATTGAAGAAATTCTAAGTATCCAATTCAAGGCATTCCTTGATCTTATAGTGAATTGAAGATTTTTTTCAAAGTACCTATATAAGACAAGAATAAAATATGGATAACGCAGAGAAATCGCCAGGTAATATTAATTCTGAAAAAATGACCGAAGAACTTCCTTTGAAGGTGGATAAGAAGGTGGACATACAAAATAAGACTTTCTTAGAAAAAATAAAAAACATAAAATCAAATATAACAGTAGAACCAGTTCTGGCGCTGTTTGTTATGCCAAGTGTCCTCGCAATGTTGGCCACGCAGAATTTAAATTTAGAGAAAGCTTGTAGGGTCAACTTAGAGTTCAGTGATGCGGCTTGCACCGGTCTGCGGCTTAGAAAACGCGCAAACTATACATATGAAGAGGATGAAGTGCAGAAGCTCATAGCTTCGGTTCAAGCATGGAAGAGTGTAGTACATACCGCATTGCCTACCATACTCATGCTCTTTATAGGAGCATGGAGCGACAAGACTGGCAAACGCAAGATCTGCATGCTGATGCCGATCTTAGGGGAATTCATGACTTGTTTGCTAAATATGATAAACACGTATTTTTTTTATGAAGTCCCAGTGGAATGGACTGTGTTTATGGAGGTTGTGTTTCCAGCCTTAACAGGCGGATGGTACACAATGTTCCTTGGTACCTTTAGTTATTTAGGAGACATAACTTCTAAAGAAACAAGGACATTCCGAATTGGTATTTTGAATTTGTGTATGACAGTGGGATTTCCCATAGGAATGGGTCTTAGCGGTGTACTGTTAAAATACCTTGGTTATTACGGAGTGTTTTGCATATCTGCGGCTCTACAGTTCGCTAATTTCTGTTATGTATTGTTCGTAATTGATGACCACACTTGGCTAGAGAACAAAGATAAGGTTGGTATTCTATTTGTTTTCTATTAATGATAGTAAACTATCTGTATTTATTGAATATTATACAAATAAATATTGTTAGAATTCTACGAACATTAGTGTTCTTGTAAACAGAGATTTATGTGAAATATTCCTGATGTAAACAACAGAAATGTTAATATGCAAATTTATGTTTGGATGTTTTTAGGTGAAAAGAACGGGCTGTACCGGTTTTCTGTTAGAGTTCTTTGACTTTAGAAGTTTAAGAGAGACGGTGGAAATTGCTTTCAAGAAAGGGCCAAATAACAGAAGATTACGAATATGTCTCATTTTGACGGTAGTCTGTTTATCCTTTGGTCCTATGTGGGGTAAGTACAATATTCATATGAGAACGTGTCTAATAATAAGGATGGGATTATCTATACCTATAGTTTTATGTATTATGCTTCTAAGTTTTGGACTCACGGATCGATTAAACTAATTTATAGTTACGCATTGTTTAACAAGGAATTATCGAATATAATCTACAGTTGATACAACTCTAAGTGCTTTCGCCTTGAACTTTGTATCTCTCTGCCTTGTTACTTTGTGTGAATTTAAAAAAAGATAACAAAACACAAGAACATCTTCTGTTTAAGTACTTTTTTGTGTGGTTTATACTTTTTAGTTTTAGGGCTATCACCGATTATCTGCCACGACTTATTAGATCCAAAGTATTAAAAATTATATTAATTAAATAGACAATTTTTAAATAGAAAATAATAGTGGGTAGACTTCAGTTTTATAACTTACAGTATCTCTTTATCATCTTCTAAACCTCTATTCACGTAATCGACGAAGAAATAATAAAAATTGATATCGTAGGGAAATTATCAAATTAATATGCTGATATACCAATACATATCCTACCCGGGATACCAGGTATTTTCTGATAGCTACTTTTCTCCAACTTGATTTCTTGGGACATAAACCTATTATTAAGCTTGTTATTAAGTATCTCATGCCATTTAGACTTTTTATGATTATTGCCTGAATTTATAGGTTTTGAGATACTTTCAAATCCCATACGAAAAATTTGTTTGTCCTTCCTGCTATTTCGTGATATGCATATTTGATTCTTCAGTCACAAGCGGGTTGCAAGATGATAAAAGTGCATTGCAATTTATTATCCCTTTCGGAAAAACCACTCGTGAATCGTTCCACATTATTTATAGTTGATATTACTAGTTCAACGTATACTAGTTCAAATTATGACCGATGTTATTAATATAATTGATCTAAACATTATATCTAACTTGAAAAGATAATATCTCCAGACTGCACACGACGGGTTAGACCTTAGTTAATACTGTGTTACACACCAGAATATAATATAATTATAGATTATCGGCAGGCAATGGTCGCGTTTGTTACAGACAGTGATGTTTATGTATGCTTGTACGCAATCCCCGCATATTTACATTTATTCCGCGGACAAGTGAAATCAGTTTAGTTATGTAATATCTTTCAAACTACTATCTTGAAACAACCACTGGTGAACTGACTTGTTAATTTATGAATCGGTTTTTAGTTTTATGAGGCTTTGACTAGGAATTTATCGCTTATAAGATCGTCTAAAAGAATTTGGAAATATTCACCACTTCAACGCTTGACGATTCAAGTGGTTAATATGTGTCTAAAGTAATGCTCTTACAAAAAGATTTGCTACTTCATTCCCTAAGACGATTAAATCGTCTTAAAAATCAGTACTGTCAAACAAATGCCGAAGTGATAATTACATTGCACTTTTGTGTACAGTGCAGCACATCCAAAGGTGCATTTTTTACTTTTTTTATATGAGTAGAAAAGTCCTCTACCTGGTCTAAACCACAATGATTAAGCTATAACCACCAACAATTTCACTGTATCATATCTCTGTCATAGGTAGTATTAGAGTTATTAGATATTACTAGAATTTATAATATAGAGAAAAGCAGCTGTTGGTTGATAACTTTTCTTCAGTCACGATCCGCAGAGAATGAAATATCTTTTCAGTTTCATTAAACCTATAATTTTTTTGTATATTGTTCTTGTTCTACGTCATTTTATGGACCTTTGCTTTAGACAGAGTAAGTTCATAGCAGTCAAAAATATATCCAACATCGGCAGAAGCGATTGGATAGCGAAACATATAAAAATTATGCACGAATGGGTTAGGTATTCTGAGAGGCAACAAGTAAAAATAAAATGTTTTCGATACGAAGTAGCTTATTAGGTTGGAAATATTTTGTATATTTATATATATTGATTTAGATGTCTCTACTACGTCTGCTTTGGAAAAACAATTGTGATGACCCTTTGATCTTTCGATAACTGTATCGTGCATTTTAATCGAGTTATCGATACGTCAATTTATCGAATCATTTATTAATTAGCGATATTTATAATTTATTAGAGACCACTTAGGTTAGTTTTAGGGGTAGGTACTTATTAGCTGATTAGTTTAACTTCTTGTTTTAATGTAAATGGTTTGAAAATGAAAAACAATCTGTTTTTTTTGTTTATTCAATTTAGGAATGGTCTTCTTAAATATCAATATAAATACCTTTTCAAGTATTTCTGTTTAGTCATATGATTTATTTTGTATGCGGGTCGGTTGCCACTTTATATAGCTAATATATGTATTAGGTACAACCGATAAAAACATTTAGTGTTGTGATATATTTTTCTTTAATATAATATTAACCGTGGCCATAGTGTTCCAAGTCAAATCACAAATCAATGATCAGAAAGAAAACCGATAGTATAAAAAAGTTGTTCTTGAAACACATTTTTTATACACAACGCCATCTAGTTCCAAACTAAGCAGACCTAAAAAAAAAAAAAAACAAAAAAAAAACGTTGTAATAATTGGTACTAGACAACAGATATAAATACATATATACATTTTTGTGAAAATACGTAAACGTAAACATTTGGAGTTCATACAAATATTTGGTCCAACTCGAGAATTGAACCCAAGATCTCAAGTACAGCAGTCGTTTATGTAACCACTTGCGCCGCCGAGGCAGTTAAGAGTAGTAAGTAAGTAAGAGTGTAAGTGTGTAAGTAAGTAAGTAAGTAAGAGTAGTAAAAGTAGCCTTAGGCTTCAACAATCGCTATTTACAAGTGTGGGTCACCATGCTGCATTGTCTGTATTTACAGTGAGTATGTTGTCACCCATTCTCGCCTTCTACTCATTTTTCCCTTCAAGCAGAATAGAATCACTTTGGCAGGCTTCAATAAAAAAAGCAGGACGTATAAAGTTATCTTTTCTGAAGTCATTGACACTCTACAATAATATTTTTTGGAATGGCTGTACGGAGCCATATCGTTTCCTGAGCTGTGATTGTATGAGGTCCAACTGTTATTTTGGCTGTATAAAAGTTATACGCCTTCTGGAGAAATTATTAGTCTTTGGAGAGTTTCGCTGTTGTTGTTTTTTGGCTACTTTTATCCCCCTCTATCAACAGAGAGACAATACGTTTAGAGCGTGCTTCATAAGGAAACAACCGGCTCATAAATTGTTTCAAACATTCAAACTTCTATGAGCTAATTCATTAGAGGCATCATTATCTCGCGATCCACGGTGAATATTAAATTAGTTACTATTAAACATTCAAATATTAATACAAAATAATACTTTTAGGCAATAAATAATATCGGCGACGGTCTCACCAATACTTGGTAAAAGTTTAAAAACAATAGCTTCATAACTCTGTAATCGATTAATGGTCACTGTAGATCACAAGGTAATTATCACTGCAATGAATTAGTTCATTGAAGATCAGAAATATGTGTAATTGGATTTATTCTATGTAAGGATTTGTATTTTATGTATGTTCTTAAGAAAGTAACTCTTCTCTGGCCGATGGAAGACATAGGCAGAATCCAAGAGAGTGGTCACCATACTCATTGTGATGCAGACAATGCAACAATGTAGTATGACTACCCACACTATGGCGGCCTAGGGTAACTTTTGCATCATTAGGCCTCCGGTCTCGCACTCAACAACGAAATACGACAGCTCGAATGTAATCATTTTAGGTTGATCTTCTGTCCAAGTGTAGTACCGTCGTTCGTGCTGAAATTAGCGTGGCTCTACTACCTTTAATTGTAAATTAGCCCCTCGTCTGATGACCTTCGAATCGCTTCGGCCGCCAGAAAAGGCGTTAAAGGTAGTAAATTGGATAGAAGTAGTTCTCTATCTGTCGTACAAAAGGCAATGTACCCACCTCGATCATGCGAATATTACATTCTTGCTGAACGGTGTTGTAAATACATAGTACAACTCCATTTAAATTACGTTTTTATTTGTAAAAGCTAATATGGCAATGCAGATAATTTTATGACTGAACCTAAATCTCCCTTGAATTATACACGATATACAGGGTGTCGCAATGCGCTGTTGACATAACAAACGCAACAATAGGGATAGAAATAAATCACAGTTCACATCGTTGCGTTTAGATTGTGTGTATGTAACACGCCTATGAATGCATGAGTTTAAATTAAATAATTGACTAGTTATATTGACTGAGCTATTTGAAATTTAATGTGTGAATACTACGCGCTATTTCTCAACTGACTGTCTGAGCAATAAGTGGACGGATTTGTTTTGTAAAACAATGGTTTAGTCCAATCGTCGTTTAAAAACAGAGTAAATGTAAACTAAGATTTCGCATTGCAAAATATTATGAGACTTTGAAGTGACTTACAATGTTAATTTGTTAGTTTAATTTAACGGCCATTTAAGTATCAAAATAATTAATTTATACTTAAGTAGAAGGGGAAGTTCTCAAAGAACGATATATCTAAAAAATCAGTCAAAGTTTTTTACTCGATTGTGAAATAATAATACAATGATGTCATATCGGTGGTGCAGTGGTAGCCTATGCGACTGCTGTTCTTGAGGTCTCGGGTTCGATTCCCGGGTCGGATGAAATGTTTGTATGATCTACAAATGTTTGTTTCGGAGTTTGGGTGTTTTCTATATATGACATGTATGTATTTACAAAAAAAAGTATATATGTGTTTATATCAGTCGTCCAGTTACCCATAATACAAGCTCTGCTTAGTTAGGGACTAGATGGCGTTGTGTTAGATGTCCAAAATATTTATTTATTTATTTACTATTTATTTTTATATTGTTCGAAAAGAAAAACTACAATCTGTTCAACTTAAAACTAGTTTAAGTTATAAATCGAACATGAGATAGAATCCGTTGCTTAACTAGGTAGAAACCTGTATTTCGGCTTACGGCGCCATTCCTCACAGGAATTTAAACTTAACCAGTATTTATAATATTATAAAAGAATACTGTACTGCTCTTATGAACTTCGTCGTATTTTCAAGGACATCTATAATGTTTGTCACCGTTTTTAATTCGAATTTCTACACAAAAAGGAGCAAAATGTTTAACGGCTCTTGCGGGGATATTTTTGAATTGCTTTTTGTTTTGTTTTAAAGGCGACTTGGTCGTGGAATTTCGTTTAAATGCTTAAAAATCTTCATTTCCTGTCCTGGAAATAATTTTAAGTCGAACATTTATTAGATATTTTATGTATTCATGACATTAGTTTTGTATTTTATTGCATAACTAAGTTGTAGTTCCTATGTAACGATGAATAAAATTTCCCACTAATCAGCACATTTTTCCGAGAAGATGTTACTTTCATGATAAGATAAAATGATATTATTGTGGATATTACGTAGAAAAAGCCTATTTGGCTGAAATTATGATGATTTGCTTACAAATATCAAGAACCCAAGACAAGTATAATGAGCTTATGACTGAGATTGATCTTAGTAAAATATTGTTTGGTCTAAAAAGGATAGATGTATTTACGTATAAGTCTTAGATAAATTAATTTAGCATATTGTAAAAAGTAGCAAAGGAATGTGGGAAAAGAAAGTAAAGAGCAATAAAAGTTAGTAGTCTAAGAAGGACTATGACCGTTCGTTATGTTTTTTGGATCTGTCTAACATTGTCATGATGCCTTGTTTCTGTCTAGTTACAGCGCTATCTAGTTATTCTATTAAATATTATTATATATAAACAATACCTAGATAGCTCCAAAATAACTAAAACTCTCAAGACAAAACTATAACTATGTGTCAAAATATTAGGCTTATGACTTTTTATTCATCTATAGACCATTATAGTCCACTGCTAGATACAGGCCTCTCCCTAGAAATATGGTTTTGGCCTATAAAACCAAGCTGGCCAAAAGGGGTGTTATCGTTTTTATTTAAATTTCCCTTATCCTTGCGGTGATGTTATCCTGCCTAATTTTCTCTATTGTGACAATCCGTTTTCCTAATCCGTAACCACGTGGAGATCTTTCATTATTTCTTCAGTCATTCGACGTCTCTTTTTTAATTGATTTACCTATTATGACAACATGTAACGGTTCCAAAAAAGTCGGTTTTTCATTTGTGCAAGTATAAATTAAATATGGTGGAATCGTTAGGAAATTGTAAATACACAGTCGTCATTGTTACAGTGCTACCTCGAGGGAAATCACAAGCTTGCCAAGCTGGCTTTTGATTGCTTTACAATTTCTGCCTTCAAATCATCTTTTGCTGGTTGTTTTAAAATTTTCATCCCGGGAGTAGAGCGTAAACAAAATCCCTTATTGCTAGAATGGGCTCAATATGACCATCACCAATCGCGATAAATATAAAATCTGAACGACATTAAAAAAACATTATTCATATATTTTAATATTTTTACAAAAAGGGATCAACGTTCTGAAACAATTACCTGCGAATTTTTTAACTCGTGACATTTTGTTGACAGGTGAACTAAGTATAATGTATATATTTACTCGGTACCAGTTCAATTGGGACGAAGTGAAGTACAGCATATATTCCACCTTCAGTCTCATCACACATTCCATAGGTGAGTACTCTTTTATCTTTGTACTGTGTCCTGCGAGCGTTATGTTAGTCAGTAAATAAGATAAAAGATCAGAAGTTGTCTGAGTGTTTTCACTGGAAACTCGTGCCTACTCTGACAGTGTGTTCGTCTTATTAAGCTTATACTACGTTTCAATTTATATTTTGTTTAAATATAAAGGGCTAATTACTAAGTAATTTTAATAATACTCTGTATTCTTTATCTAGGTTCGTTGCGCATTTGATGTTGATTAAAATTGTCCTGTACATCACAATGGTAAAATTATTATTTTATGAGATATTAGACTTAAAATGTGGGGGTTTAATGGCTGTCAGATCATACGTTCGACCTAGGTGGCTACAACAGCAGCCCTCTGTTTGGTATTTGGGGCTCGTACTAGGCAGTCTATGGGACTTCGGACACCATTTCCTAAATCAGGTCCCAAAGCTGGTTGGCGCAGCGCATACATTGGCAAGGTTACTGACAAGGATGAGGGCACCCGATGACTCCTGCAGGAGACAATACGCCGGAGTTGTGAGGGCCATGGCCTTTTATGGGCTCACACATCTTTTATGGACCACAACGATCGCACTATCTCCTTTGAAGCGGCAAATCTTGTAGCCGAAACTCAACCATAGGAACTGGAAGCGAGAGCCCTTGAGGCTCTTTATAAGTGGCGCAAGGATGCGCGGAAGTTGGGTATGAATCCTGAGACTCGAGAAATTGAAGGCCAGATATCCCAACTCCGCTAGGTCCTCATGGAGGAATGCAAGGAACGACTTGGGTAACCTAACGCTGGGCACGCTTCTATTACGGCGGTAAGACCGTTATGGAGGATTGGCTCGAGAGGCATCCGGCTGACGCAGGTGATCTCTCGGAAAGGATACTTCAGAGAGCACTTGTGTCTGATTCGCAAGGAACGGGCCAGTTACTAGCAGACAACTCGGTTGTCAGAGATCGCTAAACGATCTCCGTCTTTCATAAGAGCAAGCCTGGAAGCGGCAGATGAGCCTGCCAGTTACCCTAGCAGAAGCAGGCTGAGGTGGCGGCGTGAGCTCCACCTTTCCAAGGATTTCTTTTTGAGGGTGCACCTGGTTCCCCGACTTCTAGTACTAGAGACGGTGTACGGTTTTTAGTTGGTTCGAGTCCGAAACCTCCAGACGGTGGTATCCGAGGGGATTTCCGCACTAAAAAAAGTACTTATGGCAGCGGCGGGTAGGTGCTAAACGTTTTGAACTTACTCACCACTTACGTTACAATACTCTACTTTGTTTGATAGAACGCTTTAATCTCGGGAACAACTGGTTTAAATTAAACATACATTTAGTTACTCAGATAGTCTATTTATCTAGGAAAGCTATATAATGCTATGATCAATAGGAGCCAATCATTAATGAAAAATTATTCAAAAAAACGGTAAAAGAGATGCAGACGAAGTTTCGCAGGTTAGATAGTATATACTAAAACAGAACATTGTCGATAGCTTCATACTTATTTTTTACAAATATTTACGGCGACCAAAATTCGTCCATGATATTCCAGTTCACGTTTGAAGCAACTACACGCGCTTTATATTTCATTCTACCTATGAACAGGCTATTCATCTAACATTCATTTTATAGTTGGGCTCTAATTTATGAACTGTACTCGTATGGTTGAATTTGTATAAACGACTCTCAGGGCACTTGTAAAAAGTTTCAACCACAATTTAGGCGAGGACTGCGAAACAACTAATTATGAAGAATGTACAGTTTTGTTTACTTTTTGAATAAAAATTGTTGGAGTTTATGATTAACTTTTTTACTGTCTAAATATTCAAACAATTCAGATTGCCGTGGGAGAGCCACGCTTCGGCATTAATGGGCCGGCTCGACCGGAGTGATACCATGGCCCCACAGAAAACCGGTGTGAAACAGCACTTGCGCTGTGTTTCACCGAGTGAGTGAGGATACCGGAGGCCCATATCCCAACCCCTCTCCCATTCCCCTCTAGATCCCCAAAGGCCGGCAACGCTCTTGTGAATAGCTCTGGTATTGCGGGTGTCCATGGACGGCGGTAAACGCTTACCGTCAGATGATACGTCTGCTCGTTTGCTACCTATTCCAAAAAAAAACCAAACGTTCATTACATTTAATTTTAATTGAACTTGCTGACTAGTCTTTTCATAATTATGATACTTAAATCCGTACGTCGGTCCTCAGCTTATCTTCTAATTAGTTAGTGCTATAAAAATGAATCTTTGTATGGATATGTATATTTACCACGTCGACAAAGTACTAAAATAGAATCACGAATATTTTTTTTTGGAGTACCTCCCCTACATATTCATTGCTCCAGTAATAACTATACAATCTATAACCAGCCATATCAAAACCAACAACAATCTCAGTTTAACGAAAAGAGGAAATTATTGAAAACTATTGAACAGAAGAGTTAAAATAGTTAACCACTTAAGAAACCACAATCTGTTTAAAAAAATACTAGAAAGAAAAATAGAAGGCAAAAGAAAACGAGGAAGTCCTAGATTAAGTTATTTATAGCAAGTAAATGATAAATTAGGAGTCGTGGCCTATCAAGGGGTCAAAGAGCTCGTAGAAAATAGTAGTGACGATTGCTCCACCGACAAGGGCCTGGTTGAATTCAGAGAAAGATCTCCACTACATGTAAAGTGGGGATGATTTTTGTCTCCCCCATAGTGTGAGGTATCATTACATAGGTCTTGTTTGTGCTACAAGTATGCCATGCAGAATTACACAATTTATGGGTGCTATTCCTCCCTTTTTTGACGTTTTTTTCTTATCTGTTTTTCTTTCCAAATCCTTTCAATTTTACAATTTTTTCCTTAAAGTGTCTAATTGTCGGTAGAATAGTTACCTTATGTTTCTTATGTGAGGTTAAAGTTGTAAAAAAGTATTTAGTATCACTTTTTCTTGTTTATAGGTGGGTGACAATTCGATCCACAGTCAAATTGATGTACTTATTAGAAAACAATGTCTCTTATTGTAATAAAGAAAAAATCCCTAGGGAATAACTCACAAATGTAATGGGAATTGTTAATTTATTAATAGAGTATTTCAATCTCCAAAAACTTTTTCTTTGAGTACTAGAACCCTCTACCAATACAATTATAAATGGTCCTTGTTTTGTCGAGGTCATGCCACTTTTAAGACCCGAATCAATATTTAAACTTCCAACTGCCAATATATGCCTCGTATATTCCGTATAACGAACGAATTAAGCCTTCTAAAACTATACCCTAACACGGAACTCTTTCACAATTTTATTTGTTGGTTTGTATTTTTAGTTCGCAGTAACATGTTAAGATAAGCAAGTTAAATATAACTTTGCTACATGTCACTTTTAACATACCTGTGTAAGAATTCTATCTGGGGAAGTACTGCGGCATGTTATAGTACTGACATGTTCCCGTTTTAGTCGATTTATTTTCCAAGTTCTAACCGAATAACACCAGCTGCTGACTCTAAATGGCCAGGACTGGACCATCGATAGCACCTGGCTAGCGTTGGAGCACCTGCCATTTGGGAAATAGTCTAGATTTGTAACCGGACTAGATATTGTTTTAGGTATCTGGATTTATGAACTAAACTAGTCAAATTAACTTTATTTTTATTTTAATGCATATTTTTTTTTGCTGAAAACTGATACAGATTGAAACAGTAAGTAAAGTAAAAAAAAAATACGTAAAATGAAAAAAAAAACAAAGGTTTACGGGTTCAGTCTTAATCAGAGTGGATTACACGCTTTTGAATAATTGAATATGTAATCTACTATTAAATTGAATATTACTCAATTTCGGCAATCTTTTCGTGTTATTCCAATATATCAACAATGATAATTTTATTTACAGGTACATTGTTCTCCATAAGCGTGTTTAGCAGAAAATTAAGAGCAGATGATGCAGTACTCGGCATAATCTCAACTTCAAGCAAGATCTGTGGAGTCTTAGTTTTAGCATTTGCCAGGAACGGTCGTGAAGTATATTTATGTGAGTATTAAACAATTAATTTATCGCTTAGTTACCGTATTTTGTAGGTTTACTATTGTTACTCCTTTCAATTTCAAACCGAGTTCAAAACGAGTGAAATTCGTTACCTTTAAACTCTATCCCTTATTAATTAAGTGATTTCTATATTCTTTTTCTTCTTTGCGAGATATATTAACCGTTTCGTCTCATTCAAATTTACAGTTAATAGTTTAATAACCGACTTCAAAAATGGGAGCAGGTTATCAATTCAACTGTATTTTTATTATGTTTGTTACCTCAGAACTATTGACTGGATGATTCGATTGTGACGATTCTTTTTTATTTGAAAGCCAGTGCTTGCCGTGTGGTCTCATTTTAATTTTGTCCAGATGAGAAAACCACATAAGTCTTCAATTTGCATTAAGTAACGTAACGCTAACCGATTTCCGTGATTCTTTATTTATTCGAAAGCTGGTGCTTTCCGTGTGGCCCCATTTTAACATGATTCAGTTCTTGAAACCCTTTTTTTTGGTAAAATTTTGTATTAGTGTAACTCAGTATGATATAGGCTTTCATTGTACATTGTGAAAGGTATTGTTTCATTGTGAAAGGTAATTATTGAGAATCTATTATAAAACTATAGAGATCAATAGTCATTTGATATTCCTATTCATATGCTATTCCTAACAAGCCACTTAATTATAACAAAAAAGTCTACGTAAAACAACAGTTATCGTAATAAATTTTTTCTTAAAAAAGTATTGGTAACAATGCCTTCTTACTACTTTTTTAACTGAAAATTGTAATAAAATGTATTGTATTTACAGCACCTGTTCTCGAGATCTTAAATGGTACTACAGCGATTGCGTTGAGGTCAATCGCATCAAAATTAGTCTCGTATCAAGAATTAGGTGAGTGTAGTATGTTTTTATAAAATACTTATTGATTATTCTGTGTACGGTATGAATGAAATAAAATTAATAGTATACCTATCTCTTAGTATTGACGTAATGTTAAACAATGCAATTTATTTTTTATTGAAAGCCGAAAAGTCCTAGGAAGTTCGCGGAATCTTCCTTAGGATTTTTGAAGTTTATAAAGCTTCAATACCATAGTAATGTTGTAAAAGGAAAAATTCAACAGAATTATAATGCCTTTTTTTGATCATTTTTATCAGTGCCGTTTTCGTTTTCTACCTAATACTCCTAAACGAATATGAATTTTATTTCTTTTTAATGATTAGGTTCAATATCACAAATAGATACATAGTTTGTGGTATTAAAAAAAGTAGTATTGATGTACACAGAGCAACGAACATATTTTTATAAGTTTCTCATTTATTATTTACATCATGATAAATAGGGAAATATGACTTGAGGAGTTGTTGAATTGTGGTATAAAAATATGTGCAGGAAAAATGATTTTTTCATTCATAAATTACAGGTAAAGTGTATTCGCTATTTGGAGTTGCTGAAACAATGATGCCAATTATCTTCGCACCACTGTACTCCAGGGTATACATCGCAACTTTGAATATTCTACCAGGAGCCGTGTTCCTCGTCAGCGTCCTGAT
Organism: Hyphantria cunea; assembly: GCA_003709505.1. Lineage (NCBI taxonomy): Eukaryota > Metazoa > Arthropoda > Insecta > Lepidoptera > Erebidae > Hyphantria > Hyphantria cunea. The sequence continues at coordinate 1,347,711 of PKRV01000225.1, forward strand.
AACAATACCAGCTTTGAGTATTTTCATGTGAGTAGTATAATTAAAAACATTTATCAATATCTGCATCAATATTCTGGTGACCAGTCTCCGGCGCTCTATACTGGGGGTATCCGGGCCCTGTTATTTCAGGTCCTAGAACAGAAGCCCTGTTGTGAGTTTATTACACTAGTTCTCGATGCGCGTTTGGCGATGCGATTAGTTTAGCAAACTCCACGTTTGCTAAACGCATCGACAAACGCCACTGAAATCGCGGCGCGGCACGGCATCCATCTACCCATCAAAATCCAATCAATGTATATTTCACACCTTAACTTGCACTTAGCCCTTAGAAGTATCACTTACTATTCATTCCAACTGTAAGAATCTGACTCGTGAAACAATAATATAACTTAACATACATACCAATAATGGACAATGTATGATTATGTTTGCTTGTAACGTTTGTTTAGTAAATAATGCCATCATTATGATAACTGAGTTTTAACTTTAAAGGAAAGTTTTGGTACAAAAACTAGTGACTCATTCCAGGAACAATAGTTAAACCATTTATTGTATACATATATTTATATTTATCTACTGGCTAAACATCTGACCTTATACAAAAGCTATAGGCTGTGAGAAGAGGAAGAAAAGATTCTTACTATATAATAATACACTAGTGATTCAGTACATTATATTCATTATGGATATATTTAAGTATAATGATATGAGAGGTCCATTAAAGTTTTGCCGAGTAATGGATGCATATGTTGCGATGGCGCAGATCTTTTATTCCCATCGGCCATTTGCTTGTACAGATATCCGACAAATAATTGTTTTATTTGCTCTAATAAATTTTTGAATTACGCCATTATTCGATAAGAAAATAAAAATTTATTTCAAAAGAAGAATTTCAGCCTAGTCGGTATATCTAAAGTAACTCTATAGATATTATACATAAATAACCATCAGACCCAGATTAAGTAATCGTACTAATGATACAACATTTGTCCGGAATGGCAATCTAATCCAAAATCTCTGACTTAGCCCCCGGGTTCTAGTAAATTAACACTCCTGTCAAAAAAACACAGAAACAGCAATAGTAAATAGTGTTGTAATTTTTTCAAAAAAATGCTAAAATAGTGATGGAGTTTGTGTACGGTTCTAAACTCATAAAGTACTGCATCAATTGAGCTAATAATTTCGACACAACCCATTTTGAGAATTCTCATCAATGCACTACAATGTACCAGAAGCGTAGCATGTTAAACCTTGTTAATTCTAATAAAATATTCATAAACAAGAAAAATAATCATAATATGTTTATATCACATCAAATTCATAACTATTAAAAATACAATGCAACAGAAATACTTTACTGTTTCATTGTGTTTAATTAGATACAGGAACTGATCTCCAAGCTAGACATAGCCTGTGTTTGCAGAGAAAGTATTCAGTCGCATTTTTGTTACAATTAATTTGGTGTTTTTTATTCATTGTTTCAGTTGGTTTTACTACCAGCACAAGAGAGACGAGAAAGACAAAAGGCTGAACGTGCCCTGTACTCCGGCATCTCCAACAGAACCGCCAATTGTGCCCGCATAACTTGACATATGTAATTTGTAATGTCGTTTAAATTAAACTGTAGATAACTAATTACAAAGGAACTCATAGGGTGAAACTATTTATATTTCTGTTGTTATTTGTGATAAACGTTGATAAAGTTCTTGTTGGTTTGTTTTAGTGGTAAACATTCTTATCTAAATGAAGTCTGGAGTGGTTGAAGATACCGACACAAAGAAATGCAGTGTGTTTTTATTCTTCTAACCTAACATTGCTGTATGAGTTTGAATAATATAATGTACAATATTGTATATAAAACGTCTTATAAATTATATCGTCAATATAAGACGTAAATCATATTATTTAAAACTCTAAGAAGATGAAACTAGAATCATTTTGCAGTTTGACTTACTATATGCGGTATGCAGTGCAATTTCAATGAAAAATCAGTAACGAAATGATAGGTTGACTTAAACATTTGTATCATTATTTTCATATCGATTATTATGATTGTTGGTTTTATAATTACGAGGCTACACAAATAAAGTGCACTTGTAATTCCTTTAGGGTGATGTAATATAAACATGCGTACATATATCGAAAGGGAACACATTCGGTATAAAGTGTCTTGAGATTTTTTATATCAATCAGTGTTACTACTTAAATTAACATATAGGTTTTATTGTTCTTCTACTGCAGTTTAGCCTCAGGGTTGCGGAGACACATGCTAGGTAAAAGGAACCAGTTACCTACCCATAATAATCTAGAGAAAAATAGGAAGAAGATTGTGATATGATTACCACAATCTAGTGGGACTCGCGCAGGAAGGGTTCCGTGCCGTTATTCACATTTCATTCATACATTTTAAGCGTCTACTTCTTCTTCTTTTTCTTCTTCTTTCTCTTCTTCTTGTTAATGCTGATGCATTAACTTAAATAAGCGAAAAAGTAACATTTTAAATTCTCCCTTTCAGTAATTTTAATCAAATCATCATCGTCTCAATCAATCATGTGATCATTATGTAGATAAGCAAAAACACGAATAAAAGAATCACGACACGAAGCAATAGGGTCAAAGTAATTGTTACGTAAATAAAACATGCGATGAACTCACGAAGTAAACCTTTTCTCTCTTTGTAGTTGTTAAAAAATACAGAAACCATCTTGTAGATGGTGTCGATACTTGTTAGAACTAAGAATACAAATTGTTATAGCTCGAAAGTCTTCGAATATTGTAGAAACTGAGTACATATTTGCACCTGAAGATATAACACAGGCGAACTTCGCACTTCAGCCTATTGAAATATGAATATTGCCTACGCAGGCAGTCGCTGTAATGCCTACTGATTGCTGAGTTCATATTGTGATTATTTTTTCACAGAAGTAAACCCATTACAATTTGGTTTGCTATTTGTGGTATTCGAGTAACTCCAGCTGATATATTGAGAAGAGTTAATGAAGACGTTTATGCCTTTTAAAATTGAAGTCAAAAAAAATCGGCCGAGTGCGAGTCGGACTCGCGCAGGAAGGGTTCCGTGCCGTTATCTACATTTCGTTCGTACATTTTAAGCGTCTACTTCTTGCCGTTAATAATATCGAGCAAAAATTAGCAAAAAGAATCACGTTTGTTATATGAGAGCCCCTATAAATATTTATTTTATTTTGTTTTTTTTAATATTTGTTATTATAGCAGCAATAGAAATACACCATCTCTGAAAATTTGAACTATCTATCACGGTTCATGAGATATAGCCTGGTGACAGACGAAGAGCGAAGCCTTAATAATATGGTCCCATTGCACCCATTGGTTACAGAACCCTAAAAACTACGTTATAATCTGAAAACTTAAAATAATCATCAGCTAATCGCAGTTTATCACTTGGTTGAGCCTTGACCCCTGACATCCAGTTCCAGCCATGATTGCGCAACATGGCTGACTTCACTTGGTTTGTGGACGTTTTACACTTCGTTATAATATTAAGAAAATAAAACGTAAAAACATACGTTAAAATAATGATGGCAAAATATTTTGAAAGGGCAATAATTGTAATTGAAAAAGACTAAAAGGCTGGTTACGAAATCAAACCGATTTATACACACGACTATGGATCATAAGCCGAAATCGTAAATTCATTACAAAGTGCATTCAGGTACATGTTACAAGCATTAAATCTCACTTTGGGTGAGCAGGGCGATGTCACTACACCTGTTTGGACCGTATATCTGAATTACGTAAATCGCTTGATAGTACTCCCGTGTATATATATTTTATATACACTTTAGTTATAGGGTCAACCGATGTTTGTCACAAAGTTTTGTCACAATCTTGATGATTGAAGGAGAACAGAAACCGAAGAAGATTTGTATCCATACACCCACGCATTCTTAAGGTAGGTTTTAGAGAAGTATTAAAAAAATATTTGTCTATTGTTATTTGACCCATCCACATTATAAAGGGTTTGATAATTGGGCTTTTTGGAAATCGAAAATAAGAAGCTAGAGAACCTTCTGAAATGTTACTTATTTCGTCGATCTCAAATAAAATAGGAACAAGAAAAAGTAAATGCTGGTAATTATAACGTAAAAAGTTTTGATAAAATGTATAGAGTCTATATCACAATCAACAAATATCCTGCTTATTTACATTGAACCCTAAAATATCGTATATATTGGCATATAAACATTACTGTTAGCCAGTAACAACGGTAAATGAAGTATATAAGATTTTAGATTCCTTCTTACAAAGTGGCATAATTATATAAATTTATATATTGACGTTTTAATATGTAGATATAAGGCTTTTAGTATAGCAACATATAACGAGATCTTCAAAGTACATAGTAGGTAGAAAGAGAAACTAGTATTATTATCAACGAAACGAACCCTCTTTGTGACAGTATCAAAAGCGCTTCAACACTGTCAAAACATTTGTTCAGTACCTTAAATTTGCTTAACAAATTCTATTTTCAGTAATTGGTCCTTTGACAGGCTCACTCATACAAACGAACATAAAATATTTTTTTATTTAGTTTTTATTGGAAATTCTAGCTCCAATAGACGAAAACGCCCCTTTTATTATAAAAACATAGTTTGCTTTTGATAGTAGTCCGATATTTTAAATTGGGGTTATCCAGTTACGGTTATAATTGAGTTTTATGTTTGATATTGTTTAAACTTTGATATGCCCTATTAGATTTGTTTGTCTAAAACGTTGTTAGGCCGTTTAGATTTTGTTAAATTTTTTGTGTATATCTAGTTCTGAATGACTTTTTTATGTTAAAGGTTTCACCTTTAACATAAAAAGTCATTCAGAAATAAACGAATAGACGTGTCACCTGGTGGAAAGTGTATACTGCCAAGAATGCCTGCAACTAAGGATTCGCAAGAGCATTACCGAACTTCAAGACCTATTTTTTTATAAGTATTAGCCTCCCAAAGTGACTACATTGCCTAATGGAAAGTATGAGTAGAATCAGTATGCATATACAGCATGACCCAGACTAAAATAGCCAAGCGAGATGCCTATTCACGCCTCTCTTAATTTTTTTTAGCTTTTCTTACAGGCTTGGAAGACATTTGTAAAAGATATATTCCAAAATAAAATTAAACGTAAATACACGTCTTTACAGGTCTAATTCCATAAAGGGTTTAATATTTCCTTCTATAAATTTTGCAGACTGCTCATCATCGAAACCAGGTGAAGGCCAAGGGATATTGTTTTTCATTGTCTTGTCCAAGAACTGGTAATAATTAAGTCAAGATTGATCTGCGTCTTTTGAAAGGCTTTTAAGCACCCTCGATGAATTAGGCATTCAAATTTGTTACGGGCAATAATATTAGAATAGGGTGTTAAAATCAAAATAGCTACTTAAGCGAAACGAGGTACGCAAAGGGAGGTCACAGAAAAAAATTGTTTACGGATGAGATTTTCTTCACAACTGAGCAATATTATAACAAGCAAATTGACCGTGTTTATGCAGAAAGCCCTAAAGAAGTTTCTCAATTAGTCAACAGAGTACAACGTGGGTATCATCTGACTTCAGTGATGGTTTGGTGGGAAGCTATGAAGGAGTGACTGAGGCATATTTTTGTAAAAAGGTATCTAAATATCGGCACAAATATATCAATAAACTATTTTTCTTACCTTAACAAAACCATGTTAAATAACCAAGAATGGTCCTTTCAGACAAGACGAAACAAGACTCGGCGCCGGGTCATAAAGCTAGATCTACCCAATCTTGGTTAGAAATGAATGTTCCGGACTTCATCAGAGCTAAAGACTGGCGTCATCTAGTCCTAATCTTATTCGACGGGATCATGATTTATAGTTAGATTTAGAAAGTAAGGCTTGCTCTAAATGCCATTATAATTTGGAGTCCCTAAAATAATCTATAGGATTGGCAGTGAAGAATTTTCTCATAGAAAGAGTGGCCTCAACATTCAAAGGACTATATTGGAGCCAATGCTGACCACTTTGAATAAGGTTTATATATTTTATACTTTTATATTAATGTATTAAACTAACACACTGTAGTAGTAATCAATGTATCATAAAATAAAAAAAAATAATTTTCTTTATAGCAATATTTATGGTAAGACTAGGTAGAATGAGTGAGGTTATCGGAGTTCACACCTCAGGTTCTATTAGAGATAAGGTGGCTCAAAAGACGCCAAGACTTGTGACTCTTGAATTGAGACAATTTATAAAAGAGGGAACCCGAAGCAGCGCACTTGAGTCCATAGACGGTCGTTGTCATTTCACATCAGGGGACCCAACTCACTTCTATTATTTTGTTGTAAAGAATATTTTTACTTTTATTATGGCTAGTTATGACAAGTTTAAATAATTTCCCTTATCATGAACCTATGAATTCAAAATATGAATAAATCTGAATTCTGAATAACTTAATTTATTCGTAATATACCGAGTTTAAAGATGAACTTAATCAGTAGAGATATGGTATTGAAGTTAATTAACTCCCACACTCGGTATGGTAATAATTGCCTGGTAACGTAAAGCTAGTTTTCCAGTGTAAGAAAGTTGAAGAGATTAAATTTATTCGATCTCCCAAGTCATGTATATTTTACCAAAACATATTGTTCTCAAGTCTTGTATATAAATGTGATTAATTAACAAAAAAAAAAATTTTACGATGATTTTCTGTTAGTTAGTTACTTTATCTGTAAGTTTGAATATCACGTTGAAGCTGTTATGCATTTATTAATCCTCATATGATAATAGTATTTATAATATATATTTAGTAGTTTTAGACTACTTTAGGCATTGATGGTATATAGAAATCACACAAGAATATGTAAAAAATCTTTGACAAAAACTTGACATTAATAATATATGTAAAATGAATTGCGAACTATTTCTTAACTACATTCATATATTCAGAAACTGGTTATTAAGCTATAATTTAAATTAATAATATATTGAGCTTGCATACAACATCATAGCACATGACTTTATCTATTTATCTCTGTATCGCTTTATGTTTAGTGATGTACCGGCCTTATTAATTTCAAACTTTGCAAGACACCAAAAACTCATGACAAACGACACCGGAGTGTAAGTGAAAAGCAATGTTTTGCGCGGACTGATTTGCCTAAATCTAAATAATGGGTGCCGTGGCTATGTACAATTATATATTCCAAGTGTTTTGCCCAAGAAATTATACGGCGAAGTTCACGCCACAACTCCATACAACACACGTGAATCACGCTCGGCAAGACAGAATGAAACCCGCTCATGGGAAGATGTTTAAGCACGAAGTTTATCTTACACATTCTTTTATTTCGAACGTTATAGTATACATTCATTTCCTTCAAGTTTAATAATTTTTTGGATCTGATTTTGAAATATTGACTTTACCTTTTATTTTAATTTTTGGAGGTAAATTTCTTATTGCTTATGTATGACTTTGATTTATTAAAAAAAAATAGTATTATAGTAATAGAATTTGACTACCCTGCCAATATTTAATTTAGGTAATATTTGACTTTCATTTAACTAGCTTCTATTTAGTTTCACCTGTGTGTTGATCCACTGCGCGATATCCGATGTAGCTGATTAGAAATATACCTTTAGTTCGGATGCCAAAGCAATTATATAGAATCGGTTTTATTTTAAATCCAAAAAGGCCGCTGTAACTAAGTAGCGGCGTATATATTTCTGAACAACCCACCTAATATGGGTATCAAATGAGAGGGCTTAAAGATATTTTTTTTATTAACAAGTATTATAAGCTTGTTTTTAATAAAAACTTTTGTATTAATCACTTGTTTGTAATTTCTCTTTGAGCAAAATTGATAGCATATTTCACAACACATATTTTGCCTATCATCAATAATATCTTTAAAATCATTTAGGGATTTGTTCTTATTTGTTTGTTTATCACAGTAAATGACCTTCGGTTCGGCATCATTTGAACAACGTCAAGCATGTCTCGAGAATTTTCGTTATTCAACTGGTGATAATATTCTCTTTAAATCTAACTTGTACATACACTACATTTATTTGTCTTGATAATTTAGATTAAAAGACATCTTCATTTGAAGTATTACAAAGTTATTAAAGAATTTTCTATTTTATAATGGAGTATTTGTGGAATCTCGCCTTCCCCTTGACAATGTTATTCAGTGTATCGGTTTCTACGATCGTGTCATCAAAGTTAATAGCATTTATCGCTTCAATAGACTGACACAAACGATGACGACAAAACTGTCAATCGTTAATACAGCGCAACAGTGAAACCAATCAAGAAGCGACTTAGCGGATCAGTAAAAGCCTTTCATCATAGAGCGTTAATTATTTTCAGTACAGTATTTAAAATTTGAAAACCTCATTAAGATAGGAGCGAAGCTTCTCATAAAGGGGTTTGGAATAATACAGAAGGTAATTTTCGCTTATTCATTAAACGTAATTAAAAGCAGCGATAATGACGCGGCTTTGCAGAATTAATAACATGTAAAATAACAGGCAAGTCAGTGGTTGGCTGATACTCGTTAAATAGTGGTAAGGGCTTCGTGTAGCTCGTTAGCATGTGAGCTGGTGTTCAAAGTTTCCCAACAGTATTTTGGATGATATTTTTTATTGTGTATGTTGAATTCTGTCAGAAGTTCTGTGTTGGCATTAGGCAAAATCGATTGAGTTAGTATCCCGTTGAGTTGGAATAAATATAATTTTAAGAGATTGATTACTGCTTACTTATAAGGAAAGTAAAATTGAGTTCAATTACAAAGTCGAAACTTCTTTTTATTGTTCACTATACTTGTCTTTTTAACTTATGAAGTATTTGTTTCAGACATATTTTAATTAGTTGGTAACTGCCTCGTTGGTCTAGCGGTCGATGTAAGCGACTGCCGATCAAGAGGTCTCGGGTTCGATCTCGGCTCGGGCCAAAAGTGTAATGGAGTTTTTCTAATTATGGAAATACTTAATAACAGCTCGGACTTTGAAAGTTGAGGTCTGAACCCCCGTGCCTCGCTGAGCAAGCTGTCAGTCCTGTGCCTGATTTCTCCCCGATCGTGTTGGTTAACCGTCCCATCGGATTATGAGAGAGAGGGAACAGAGACTGCACCTGTATTTGCACACACAATTGTGCACTATAATATCTCCTGCGTAGTTGGCTGGTTTCCTTTAAGACGGCTAGGAGAGAACATTACATCAATTATTTGTTCAAAAGATATTTGTATAAGACTTAAAAACGTGGTCATGCTTTATATTCTATCTGTACTTTCGCTGACAGTTGTTTCAAATTACCATAGCTTATGTTTAAATTTGACTAAAAAAAAATGTTGGATACACTATGTTATTATTGGAGTCCGAGGTGGTCCGTGACCCGTGGCTTAAGTAAATTTTTTACGTATTTTAAAAAAAGTTAATTCGAATTGACATCATTTTTAGTCTATAACTAATAGAATTTTTGTCGAACTGTCAAAAAATTTGTGTATTTAGAACTTTGAGGAACACTGATTTTTAAATCCTCTGAGCAAAGCTTTAAGATGCTATGGCTAAAGTAACAGTATATAATTAATATTAATTATATCATACGGGAATCAATGTCCTTACGATAGGTTGTGGTTGACTTGGTCTACCTGTGACCACGGTCAGTGTAATTGTAGTTACCTCAGGAAATTCAAAGTTGATAACTATCTTGGCGTATTTACTCATGCTCGTAATACATTTTATTATATGGTACGGTGACGTATTAAGAATATAGTGTTTCTCCACTTCTAGACCCATCATTTTTGTATCTGATAATAATTAAAAACATATACTTTTCTAAGAGAGAATTAACTTTAGTAAACCTATTATTTACTTCACAAATAAAACCTTTATTGCCATTCCTAAATAACGTTATAGAATGGTACAAATTATACAAATTTTCCCGAAGGGAATTTGATAAACACTCCTATGTAACAACCATCGGGCTCTGAATAATGAGCTTCAAATAACTCGAGATTACTGAACAAGCAATAGTTATCATATGTTTGTTCGGCGTAATATTGGCTGTATTTACATATAAAGAGTTTCTTATTTCAATAAGACTACAAGGCACTGTTCGAATCTCGTATTGCTTTTTAACTAAGGATATATCGTCATTTGGATTTAAAAATACTTTTTCAAGGTCACCTCATGATAAGTGACTCCCTGATTCAAATCGTAATGATGGGACTCTAAGACTGGCTACAGTCGTGATTTTTAGGCTGTAGATGGACATGAATGTTGTTTAATGACAGGTGACTCTTGCCTTATATGTCTATCACTTATTACTTTACAAGTTGTATAACGTATTGCATTGCCCGGAGAAATTCAAAAAGTTCTTGAGAGATGACCCTGTACCGAAAGACGGACAATCCTGCAAGTTGGTCCGTGGACGATGAAGGCCGCAGGAGATGTGAGCGGCACAGGAACACTTGTCTAGTGACCTTTGGGGTAGGCTTACGTCCTGCATTGGACGTCTTTCGACTGAGATGCTAAGAGTTATTAATTATATTAGTTTATTTTCTATTTAAAAATATATATATTGCAATAAAACACCATACAAGCGTTGTGAAACACCAACATTAATTTTTCCTTTTTTTTTGGTAAGACAACAACTTGGAAATAAATATTTACGAATTAATCTTCTTAATTTATTTTAATCATGGAGACTGTTGCTTTTCGGCATCCTGTTGCTTTTCGGCATCTGTTTTTAAAGCTTCACTTTCCCATAAATCTTTTCTGTGTTGGAAATATAGCCACCTGAAAATTAATGAGTTGTTTTGAACTCGTGTAGGGTTTACACAATAAAATAAGCTTGTAGGGATCACCTATTGTTGTCTTATAGATGTGTGCACAACCCTTTTGATGGTTAAAAAGAAACAAATTGTAATGGTGACGTGTACATATTTTTTACGCTTCACCCTTCTTCAATTAATACCATGAACAGTAAATGTTATTGAAAAACAGTTTTTTAAACAATTGAACCAACCTAACCCGTGATTTGAGTAGCTATATAAAATATAAGCCAATCAATTTTTATTTTGTGATTACTAAACTTGGAAAAATGAGAATCTGGTGGACATTGGGGCAGAGTCAAGTTCACAACTTCTACGTTTTTTGTATAGTTTTGTTTTGTTTGAGAATTCCTTCACTTCATCTGTGATATTCATTGCGTTTCTTGCAATTAGCATCTCGTAAGTGGCAGCGTTAGGTGGTATCGGTGATTGCTGACAATCAGTTGTACTAGATACAGCACCAAAAATGAAGAAGATCGCGATTCGGAGTCTCAAGTTGAGCGGTTGATTTTGCATGATTGAAGATAAAATTATCATTTCACTTACGTTAATATTCCAACAGCAGGTAAAATCAACATGGAGCCCATGAGGAAAAATGCACCAGGCAGGATCTTCAACGTAGCGTCATAAACCGTGGAGTATAAAGGTCCATACATCAATGGTGTCATTGCTTCCGCCAAACCGAATAGGGAGTTTACTTTACCTGGAAAAATATACTGTCAATAACTTCCTTTTGTATTAAATTCGTGTTTGTTTTTTTTTTTTAAATATTTAAGCTGCCAAAATGACTCTGCACTGCCTGATGGAAAGCATGAGCAGAATCCAAGAGTGGTGGTCACCATCCTCAATGCGAAAAAGAACAATGCAGCATGGTGACCCACACTATGGCAGCCTGGGGGGAAGGGCATCCCCCTTCCCCCCAGGCTGCCATAGTGCCTCACCATCGTGAGGGGGATAGGGGGCGTTGGATTGGGGTATGGGCCTCCGGTATCCTCACTCACTCGATGAAACACAGCGTAAGCGCTGTTTCACACCGGTTTTCTGTGAGGCCGTGGTATCACTCCGGTCGAGCTGGCCCATTCATGCCGAAGCGTGGCTCTCCCACGGTTTGCATTTAAAGAAAAATAGAAGAAAAGCAGGAAGTAAAAATTTCCAAACTTTCTTTGTCTGTTTTAATTACATACTAAAAAAAACGTGATAACAAATACGTGCATCATAATCGCAATATAACATGTGCGTAATGGTAAACAATTTCATATTATTATATACCTCAAACGTTTATTTACTGCTTATAACTGGGAATACCTTGCTGCCTACAATTTCTGCAGTTTTGACAAAAACAATCGAATGTGCAAAATAATTAAACGTATTTGAGTTAAGTATTTGAGCCCATATTTTTGAATCTTTCAAGTTTTCTCTTCCATAAATGAATTAGCCAAAAACAACAGCAATTTTATTTTCTTTATGTGTTAGATTAACCATCATATTTAGTAGTACGTACATATGATTTTTTTATTTTAATTCTAAAGTAAAAAGAAATGAAGACAGCACAAATTACTAGAATAGAGCAATTAAAAATAAATAGCCAAAATGTAAAATAAACTCACCAAATTCTTCACCATCTACTAATTTTGTTGCGATTGACCGCATTGCGATAAAAGAAGTTCCATTCAAGGTTTCCAGTAGACAGGCTGGGGAAAAGTTAAAACTAAATTAGGTTTATAAATACTAAAATTCGAAGAGATTGTGCATACATGTATCTAAAACTATCTAAGACCTGACCGTCTCGGTGTCTTAGATATCCTGTTTCGTATTAAATACACTATCCGATGCCAGCTTGGGTTATTATCTTTTATCTAAGTAAAATTTTGGACTAACCTGTACAAAACTACCCAATATTACCCGCGTCCTCTTTACTTGTAGGTGAACCAACTAAATATAACCATGTGCAAGAAATACAAAACAAACGTGAATAAGCTGGTCTTTTTATTAGAAGCATTATAATTATTCACTACTAACAATCTTTTGTTGGTTTAGATACCCAGTGTATTATTTGTACAGTAATATGCAGACGAGATAACAACACCGATGTTATCGCCAATGTCATCAGTCCTATTTAAGAAATTTTACGATTTGATAACATCAGCAGTTTGGATCTGATGTTTGTGTAAGAAAGCTGCATAAGTTTTATTGATGAAATAAATACTATCATTTATCACGTTATAAGGGTCATAACATGACTCGAGAGAGAGAGGCGCTCATAGCCCAGTTGCACTCGGTGATTAGAAACAATCAGCAAGGGCAAGCAACGACGGCGCGGTTAGTACCTAGATGGGTGACCGCTGGTGGCATGTTACCATGAGCGTCTCCGTGCTTTGGAGGTCACGTTAAGCAGTCGGTCCAGGTTGTTATCATACGATAACAGTCGTGAAGCTTAGTTGGAGGCCTTCGGGCGGCTTAAAAAACATGCAACGGCAAGATTTACGTAGCCACAACGTATTCTTGCCAGTTCCCAACCCGCACGTGGCCAGCGTGGGGACGTATGGCCTTAACCCTCTCCTGAGAGGAGACCCGAGCCCAGCAGTGGGACATTATGGGTTGTTGATTGATTGATTAAAGGGTCATAACATAATTAAGACGCATTTATTAGCTTCACCTGTATGTTTAATAATTTTTTTATATAATAGGGAGCAAAGTAGTAGATGTATTGCCTGATGGTAAGCGATTAACGTCGCCCATGGATACTCGCAATACCAGAGGCGTCACAATTGCGTTGCCGGCTTTTGGAGGATGGGGAGAGGAAAAACACAGCGCAAGTGCTGTTTCACACCGGTTTTCTGTGAGGCCGTGGCATCACCATGATCGAGTTGCGCATTCGGGCCGAAGCGTGGCTCTCCCACGATAGTAAAATAGTTGTTTGTTCATTACCAACTACTTGTTTTGTTTGTTTGACAATTCTTTTCTTGCAATTGTGTACTATATAACAATTTATTTGTTTGTAAATGTGTAGGCGTGTTTTTTTTAAAAGATTTATTTATTATTTTCAAATTGATCCGTAGAAATTGACTAGAAATTTGTTTGCAAATTTCAATTAATTTTTGATGTAATTAGTGTAAGCAGTGACATTACCAGACTTTTAAATTTGATAAAAAAATGGCACCTTCAGTTTCATCACGTGAATTCGTTAGTCTTTCTGCATATTTGTACAATACGATTTGCGTATTAAAAACAAAGGCGCAGTATTTTATGAACCGTGATAAAACAGAGAGACTACCGTTATCGTTAATAGAACGACGTAAATGTCATTACTTTAGCAGAACAAATATGTATAACGTTAGTTGAATTATGTTACATACATCTTTCAACTGTCTAAGGCTCGGTGATTATATCAAAGTCAATTTGGAAAATGGATCACCTAAAATTACGCTCACTTGCTGTTGAATCTTGTTGTTGTTTTCTAACGTTAAAGAGGACACGGTTTTGGAAACAAAATATTGTTTTTGGCATACGAAATTATCGGAGCCAGATTATTTTGACGTATTTATATTTGAAAATGCACTTCATTTTGAGTTTTGCTTTGGTTATGCGAAAATTTAATAATTTTTGGTAAGATAATTAATATTTATGGTAAGTAGTACCAATTGCGTGATGGCGTTGATTCATTTATGGTTTTATAATGACATATTATGTGCCGCTAAAGTCTAAACTTAGTATTATCGATCAGTATGAGCAGGTACTCTTTACCTCATAGCATGGGTGTGTAAGGAGGCGGGTCGTTTTACCTACCAAGCAGGTACTCTCTGCTCATGGTTGCTTCAATGAGTACTTAATTCGGATCGGACACGAAGAGATGTGATAATGCCAGTACTGTTAAGCCAACTGGGGCTACACTAAGACTGCTTCTCTTGAGTATCTGTACGGACGTTCTGATCACTCAAGCGGACGGGATTCAGCCATGCCAGTCATCATTAATGTCATGTTGGCGAGTGAAGAAAACTTATACAGAACGCAGAAGAAGTAGTTATTGGGACGATTCAGAGATAAATACCACAAAGTCTGTCAGCGGGGTGGTTTATGGCAGAAACACTTGGTATTTTAGTCCTGAGAAGTGATCCGTTTAATTCGAAACATTGTTTACAGATTTGCCAACCATTATTACTTTATCATACATAACTATTATTTCTTTGATGCAACGAAACTGACACACATGAAATAAAGATCCATGTACTGTTTTTCCTTTGTCTTATATCTATAACTAATTTAAATAATTAATTTAAACATATATAGTTATTTACTTCGCGACTATTTCATTTTCTCCAAATACAGTAAACCATAAAACTAATTTGTATAAGTACAGTGAGCAATTAAAGTTAAAGCTATGAACCGTTCACAGAGCCATAACTAAGAATTAATTCATTAAACATAAACCTGAAAGCAATAACTTGTAACTACACTTCAAGTTTTGAGAGGAAGGCTCTGTGTTTACGACTCGGAGCTTAGCAAAGTAATGTACAATATAGCTGGTTGCAATAAATAGCTATTGCAACATTTTCAATATTCAATTCGATTAGGTACGATCGAAAATGACGGACTTTTATATTTTAAAAATTCAACTGTAACGTTATTAGGTAAAATAAATAAATAAATATTTTCGGACATTTTAACACACTACGCCATCTAGTCCCAAACTAAGCAGAGCTTGTACTATGGATACTAGACTACTGATATTAATCCATAAATACTTTTTTTTTGTAAATACATACATATTATACATAGAAAACACCCAAACTTCGAAACAAATATTTGCAGATCATACAAACATTTGGTCCGACTCAGGAATCGAACCCGAGACCTCTAGCACAGCAGTCGCATATACTACCACTGCGCCACCGAGGCAGTCAAGACAAATGATAAATAAAAGTTAAATTATATATAAGAATAAATACTGTAATAAGTGACATCAGGAAATGGCCAGCATAGTATAGTAAGACTCCTAATCTAGTAAACAAATAAAGATGACGACATCATTATCCAGGATTTCATCGAATGTAACAGTTGTGTGTAATGAAAAAGTTTCATTTTGGTTTAAATTTCGAACAAAAAAGGAACAAGCGTATTTACTGCGTGTGAATTTATGTTTGAGAATTTAAAATTTTTAAAGAAAGGTTATGACATATATTAGAAAGAAGAAATAAAGAATAAAAGAACCTAGAGAAGGTCAAGATTAGATTAGATATAAATACTGAGCAGTCTCACTATCAATAATTTGAAACTCTTTACATTTTGTTATGCTCTTCATTCTAAGTTTAAAATAATTAAAACCTTATAGTAAGTCAGTGACCCCATTAAAGTTCTGAAAATATATTAGTATACCTATATTTCTTACCTAAATAAATTTCCAAGTTGTTTCTAGCGAAGGCGTAGGCGAAGGAGGCAACGATCTTGCTGCCCATTGATATGATGCAAAGAAGTGTATCATCCAACTTTAAGTAGTTAGTAAATAGTATTATTGAGAAGTAGGTTCCTGGAATAATAATTTATTAGTTGAAAGCAAATTAGTAACTCAGTGGTTCAGACTTCTGGAAAATCATTTCGATCGTCTACAGGTACATTCAACATATTGAAATAAACTAAGAAATGTTTCTTAAAGATTTTATATTTTGTGTTATATGTATTTATAAATTAACTTACAGACTGGCTTCTAGGTTTATTGAAAACTGGAAGTTTGTCATGAGTTACTTTAAAGCCAAAACTGTAGCTTTAGGAGGTGGCGAAGGGGGAATATATTTGACTCCAAGTTCGGTAATCGAATCGGTAAAAAAAATTAAGAAAACAAAACAGCCGACAGCAAATACCATTTTAAAATTAGTGTTAAATTAAGTTTTACTATGATGTATTTTATTTTCAATTCAATATTTTGTGTGCTCAGTGTGTTGTAATCAAACTTCGATGTGTGCTTCTATCTCATATTATAAATTAATTTGGAACTCACCTATTAAATTGGTAACGATGGCATATGTAGACCAAATACTGAATTGGACTTCATCCCAGTTGAATCTGTACCTCGTAAACAAGTAAAGAACCGTAAATTCACCTGAAAATTAAATGAATTGTAGATTTGTGGAATAAAAAATGAGCATTGGATTGATATTTAAAACAAAATGTTTATGAGGATATCCAGACTCATATATATATGAGTAATATGAGTAATTGATTAACAATCGTCCACTTAGTTATAACTAAGTGGACGATTGTTAATCAATCATTCGTTTTAGAGCATCTATAGCTGTATGGTGATGAATAATGAGGGTTACCAACCCTATTCATCTCATGGGTACCGCGAGAAGGGGCTGAATGAGCAAACTACGCAGTATAACATCACTGCCAAGGGAAGAAAAACTTTAAATAAATCCTATACCAGTCCATTTGGCCAGCATGGAACAGTGGACCAAAACCTCCTTTCTAGATCTAGAAGAGGTCTGTATTTAGCTGTGGACTACTAACAAATACCAGAGTAATAAAACAGCCTCACAGGTAATCGGTGTTAAACAATTCTTTCGTCAATTTGGAGGCCCGAGCCTTCTGCCTCTCTGGGAAGGAGGGAGGGACAAGTCGGCTAGGCGCTTGTAACTATTGACAGGTGATATCAAGAAAAAGGCCAAAACGATGGCTGAACCAATCTGGATGCAATTCGGCTGTCAGATAAATAGTTTGGATAGTAAAGTAGGTTGACTTTTCTAAGGAAAAATTGATTATAAACTAGACAATATTACAACTCAAGTCTTGAATTTCGTTATATATTGAAATAGCGCTAATGTGCCCCACTTGGTGTATGTATGTTATGTTAGAATTTAAATGTAACTGCAAAAGGGAGGCAATTAGGCAATTACAGCTGACTAGTAAGAGTGACGCTTGTGCTGTTTTACCGAGTGAGTGAGGATACCGGAGGACCATACCCCAGCCCCTCTCCCCATCCTCCTCCCCATCCCCCAAAGGTCGGCAACGCACTTGTGACGCCTCTGTTGTTGTGGGTGTCCATGGGCGGCGGTAATCGCTTACCATCAGGTGATACGTCTGCTCGTTTGCCCATAATTCCGTAAAAAAAATGTATATAATGTATTCAGCTGTATAACAGCCTCTGCCTACACATGTATCGGAAGAAAGGCGCATACGTAGTACGTAAACAACTAATATATATAATTCTTGTAGAAAATTTATCGTCGAGAATACAGTTTGTTCCGGTTGTTTATAATTAAGAAAGTATCAGTTATCAGCTGGTTGATATTCTCGAGTTATGAATAGCTCTTTTACCTATTATGTTAGAAAGATTTACAAAATTATTCACTCCTCTATACATCATAATCGATATCGATATCGACAAACAGTCTTCCTAAGATAAAGCAGCAATTAATATAAAAAAACAAAAAAACAACAACCCATAATGTCCCACTGCTGGACTCGGGTCTCCTCTCAGGAGAGGGTTAAGGCCATACGTCCCCACGCTGGCCAAGTGCGGGTTGGGGACTGGCAAGAATACGTTGTGGCTACGTAAATCTTGCCGTTGGATGTTTTTAAGCCGCCCGAAGGCCTCCAACTAAGCTTCACGACTGTTATCGTATGATAACAACCGGGACCGACTGCTTAACGTGACCTCCGAATCACGGAGACGCTCATGGTAACATGCCACCAGCGGTCACCCATCCAGGTACTGACCGCGCCATCGTTGCTTACCCTCGATGATTGTTTCTAATCACCGAGTGCCTTACTGGGCTGTGAGCGCAATTATATATTAGTTTATAAAGTGATAAAGTTCCTAAATATAACCTCTTTGAGCTCTAAACTTATTGTCAAGATTAGTTATATGATTTGTAACATTACTCATCTTTTCAAAAGTGACTAACTACTACAAAAAACACTTTTCGAACTTTTTGAAAAGGATTTTATACGTTTGTTTTGCTTTCATAAATGAATATGCTCAATCAGTGACTTCATTAAAAACTGCAACATATATCTAAGGTCTTAAATTAAAACTACTAAAATTTTAATTTCCAGGGTCATTTAAAGAATGTTCTTAGGACAATTTTTATTTAGAAAACTTTTTTTTTTAGAATAACAAAAGCCAATTTGCGGTACGAGTGTATGGGTCATAATAAATACGCCTGGCTTTTTTAATGTCCTCATTCTTCAGTTGTGCCCCAGAACACTTTAAACGGTACCGGAGATTCGTAAGAATTTTTCGTTTTATTATGGAGAATTATTCAAATTAGACGGTAGAAAAAATGAAGCATTCTCTTCGAAAATATTAAATTTTTAGAAGTTATTGTTTCCCACGCCTTTAATGAATTCGTTAAATTATTTAATAAAGTAATAATGCTTCGGGAGAAATTATATATGTTATTATAATATAAGTGTTAGATATATATTGTACTTTCGTCAATACATTTTAAAGTATATTAGATCAAATATGCGATTACAACTGGCGTATCAAGATAAACTAACTTCTTACTATAGGAATAGAAAATTTTGCACCTAACCATGTAAGGTTCTTGTTCTTAGTGCTAATCCTTTATGTATCGCTATCATTACGACGTATATTTTTTAAACAAAAGCTCTGTTGGCAAAAATTTCAAAACCTCTGGTCAGGCTTTAATTCACACAATAGATTGATTAGTACAGTTTTTATTTAATATGTTAAGATTTTCTGTAAATTGTTTGACATATGATGATAATTTATTGAAAATGTCTATAAAGTTATATATAATAAAAACACCTAATGTAGTGTAAATATGTTAATGCGTTAAATTTATTTTTATCCATATATTTACACTAACTAAAATATATAAACATATAATATGAGTGCTTACCCAGTAAGCCCGTGCGAGAAGGTCGCTAGTCTAATATATTATTATAAAGGCATGCTTAAGTTTATGAATACAATCTGTATAATGTATATAGATAAGTGTTTAAGTGTTACACTATGTATATATTATTATTATTTTACAATTTTAAGCCCATATAAACTTGACCCACTTCTTTTCTTTTTCTTTGTCATTTAATGTGTGCGTGTGATCTCCTATCCGATTTTCGTCACGAGGGCCAGTCTCAACGGAGCCCAGCCAACTACGTAGGAGATATTATAGAGCACAAGTGTGCGCGCGCAAATACAGGTGCACAATCTGTTCCCTCACTCTCATAATCCGATGGGACGGTTATCCGACACGACCGGGGAGAGATCAGGCGCCGGACCGACGTTCTCCCCGAGCAACGCTCTCTAGAGCAACGAGGCATTCAGTGTTAAATGCCGAGTGCGCATAAAGTTCAAACAAATGAAAAAAAAATGGAAAGATATAAAATAAAAATGTAATAAAGTCTCCGTCGAATAAAAAAGTAAATATAAACGATCTGTGATGTACCATAAAACATAAAAGTCGATATTATTTGGCAGCTTCTGTTTTTATGTTGGCACGTTATTTTTTGTCGGAAAATTCTGACACTTGTTGGCTACTGACATGTTTATCGACTTACAATCTCTTACCACTATTAAACGAAATAACTGTTTTTTATTCTGTTGGATTGGTTGTATTAAAGTGAGACGAGACTAAATACATGAAATGCTTTAATGAATATACTTTGATTTGTTATTTATGAACATATTTATTAATAAAATTTTAGTGACTCACTGTTTAGAGAATTATTGATGATTAAATAGTTTGAAAACTGTTATTGCGATGACTAGTAGTGTCTGTAGTAGTAGTTTCGTTCGCATTAAGATCGATTTTATCAATATTTATAGGCGCTCATAGCCCAGTTGCACTCGGTGATTAGAAACAATCATCGAGGGCAAGCAACGATGGCGCGGTCAGTACCTGGATGGGTGACCGCTGGTGACATGTTACCATGAGCGTCTCCGTGATTCGGAGGTCACGTTAAGCAGTCGGTCCCGGTTGTTATCATACGATAACAGTCGTGAAGCTTAGTTGGAGGCCTTCGGGCGGTTTAAAAACATCCAACGGCAAGATTTACGTAGCCACAACGTATTCTTGCCAGTCCCCAACCCGCACTTGGCCAGCGTGGGGACGTATGGCCTTAACCCTCTCCTGAGAGGAGACCCGAGCCCAGCAGTGGGACGTTATGGGTTGTTGTTTTTTTCAATATTTTTCTACCGAAATGTAAATTAGACTTTGTAGCTCATAAAAAAACATCGTTAAAGAATGTCATCTAAGTGAAATACTTTGTTGTACATGGTTGAATATCAAACAGGCATGCAAATTTTTGATGCAATGACTACTGATATTTATAGCTTTTTATAGCATAAGGGACAAAGAAGCTGACAGATAGTCTCATAAAGTAACTGCTGCGACTCATGGATATCCGCAACTCAAAAGACACAAGTGCATCGCCGCCTTCTGACCCTCCACAGTAAAAAATCAGTGAGTTCAGGGCCTAGGCTCTGTTAGTATTCCTCACTTAGTGTAAAGCCACGAAACAGTCTATTACACCGATGTCCGGTAAGCCCTCATTCAGGTAGAGATAAACTATTAACTTACATACACATACACAATTTGCTAATTCACACTAATGTAAGTACCGAACCGTATTTATTTTATTTTAACTTTATGCACAGACATTGCAAAAGTGGATTTAATGGCGTAGCATTTTAAATAAAATCTTGATACTAATACTCATAACACATGTGCAATATATATTTCAACATGTATGCAATATAAATTTTAGGAGAGGTAAGGCTAAGATTGAAGTGGATCAAAAAACTTCTTAATAAAATGTTCCAGCAACAAATATTAAAAATACGCTGAAATTTCACCATCCTGATCTCGAGAATGAGGTTTAGGCTACATAAAACATAAAAAGCTGTAGTATATTTTTACTTACCATTCGAAGGTCCAAAGATAACAAATACGCAGCATAACAATAATGAGACTCTGAGTCTCCTGTTGCCTTTGCCTTTTCTAAACGCCACCTTGAAGGTTTCTTTCACCAAACCTAAGTCGAAAAATTCACGAAAGAACCCTTTACTAGGCTCTGTTTGAATCTGAAAATAATAATTATTCACGTCAGACAAACTTAATTTGGAAACAAAAATTTGATAAAAAAATACTAACTACTAGCATAGAAAAATTAACTGTTCAGGAAAGAAGGATTAAAATACTAACAAGTAAAAACAATGTGATAAATATATCAATTTGCTGTCGTACATTTTAGTTTTTAATAATTGGACAATATTATGGTAATCACAACAGTAAATATTTTTAACACGGAGGAGAATATAAACAAGTCTAACTTCTTTTGTTTATGAATAATTAAGCGTTTCTTCACGTCTGTCCAATATATTTACTACGTTGTCATATTACAGTAATAATGATTGATTTTCTACCATTATCAGGGTGCGGTAACTTCTCGTTATTTAATAAGCAACTATCTAACACATTTTAATGAATAAAATTAAGGGCCATTGGTTTTAGATTAATTTTACCTAGATAGTTCATTAGAAAGTTTTAATTAATGTTTAAGTTCAGCTGAATCGTCTTCTGAGAATAAAAACATAATTCATTAGAAATTCATTGTAACAAATTAAAACTTATTCAAACTATACCTTTGAAAATATGTTACTATTTCATTGAAAATAACTTCAGAATATCTTGTCCAACTACTTATCAGTGAAGAATCACATCATAATTTAGATACAAGGTGTAAGCTATAACAAAATTTTACTTACTTTTTTCTCGTCCGTTTTTCGCTTTGGATCCTCCAAATAGTAATAACCATACAATAAACTGAAGAGATACAAAGAAGCTGATATCAGAAATACTCCGTAATAGCCAACCCATGATAGTATCACACCGCTTAAAGCACTCCCAATAGGATAACCCAACGACATTAACATATTCACCATCCCCACTCTGTAAGTTCTATTTTCTGTGGTCGTGATATCCCCTATATAACTAAACACTCCAATGAAATTCGTAAACCATCCACCAGTAATAGCAGGAAATAAAGACTCACTCAATGCCGCAACTTCAACAGGCAACTCATAGAAATAATAAGTATTTATTATAAAACCAATGCATGAAAGAAATTCACCCACAATTGGCATCAAAATGCATGCTTTCCTTTTTCCAGTTCTATCACTCCAGGCTCCAACGAAAAGAATTAGTAACACAGGAATCGCAGTCTGAACAATGTTCTTCCAAGCTTGAACTCTGGCAATCAGTCTTTGAACTTCATCCTCATAGAGGGTATAATTTTCTGTTTGTCTCAAATTTAATGCAGTACAAACTTCATCAGTAAAATTCAGATTTACCCTACACGCCTTTTCCAAATTTAAATTTTGGATTGCTAAAGACGCAAGAACACTGGGCATAACGTAGCAAGCCATTATTGGTTCCACTGTTGTATTGGCTTTAATTTCTTTTAATCTTTCTCTAAGAGTCAACTTTTTTTTTACTTCTGGTTTCAGTTTAAGAATTTCATTTGTTTCTGCTGGCACTTTAAGTGGCATTGATTCATCACTTGATTCGTTGTTTTCACCATCTTCATGTAGTTCTTTGCTTACAACAATAGGAGTCATTTCTCCTTTTAAATCTACGTGGGCACTCATTTTCTTTCGTTCTGAACTGTATTGTCTGTCAGGTATCAGTAGTAAGACTAATATATAAAATAATTAACTACAATGAATTGCGTCTCTTTATATTTCAAGTATTTGCTCTGATGCTTAGGTGATATATAACATTTAATCCGTTACAATATTTGCAGACCCTGTATCGAGTTGTTCGAGATAAGGCGAGTCAAAGGAGCCAATGGCATTCCTTTATATATTTCACCGTAAGTGTTCGTAGCCTATTATGTAAGTGATATAATACATAAATTCTTTTAAATGCTTAGGTAAATATTTGTGTCTATTTTTACTTACATAAGATGTTTTAGTGCAACTTCGAATGTTAACTTTCATCTTCACTCTAATTAAATATTTGAAAAATATTTGTTCTTTTCTTTCACCCAAAATAGAACAAGTAATATAAATAATACCTTATAATATAAAAAAAATTAAAAACTCAACATATTATTGATATAAATCTAATTAGTTATGTCACCAATTATACTTACCTTTATATAAATATACTAGATAAGCCCCGCGGTGTTACCCGCAGTATAACTTCACCCGCAGGTAACGTCGCGGGTCCAATCAATTTTTTTTTATTCTAAACCATTTTCGAGTTTTCAGGAATAGATGACACAAAAAAATTCATTAAAACCTGTTCAGCCGTTCAGGGGGAGTTTTATATATATATTAAGATATACTCAGATTTCAATATCAGTATTTCATATTGTAGATATACATATACATATTGTACTTACCTATGCTTACAAATTTTAAACTATTTCTTTTAAGTTTTCAAAAAAAATGTGATAATATCACAATTTATCGAAATGTGACATCTTACGCCTATTTTGATCATGGAACCAGGAGACCAAAACAGAAGCAGTTTGGGTTCTTTTGATTCCTTCGTCACTCCCCACTCTCCTTCATTATCAGTTTTGATATATTGGACTCAACGGCAATGCTCTTGAAATGCAGATTCCATGGGCAGCAGTTGTCATTTACACGTCACGGTAACACGTCTGCTCCTTTACAGGTAGAGTACAGAAAAATTTTGACTTACTTCTGGTATTTGGTACTATACCACATTGATTAGACGGTTTGTTAAACATTCAACATTTGTTTTTTTTTCGGTGACGTTATCGTGCTTATTTGTAGCTTGCTCCTTTCCTAACTTCTTAAATTAACCATGGGGTGGATATGTATGGTGTTACTTTGTATTTCTTATCTACCACCACATCGTCAAGTGTTCAGTCATTCAATTTATTCTTTTTAATGTAATTAAGTTACAATTATTTATTAACGACATTTGAAAAGCCTCGACTAAATTCTATTTATCATTGAGTAGCACTAAATCTTGTTTATAAATTGCGCTCTGAATCAAATAAGACACTAAATGAAAACTTACTGTTTAAAACCAATAAATATCTCAACTAAGTAAGCTCTGCTGTCCATTAAATTACACTTAATTTGTTTACTACAGAAAAGTGGATTATTCAAGTAAGTTTTCAGGTGAGCTCCAACTAAAGAATAATGAGTTGACAGGTTATATAATGTTCAACTTGTTTGAACTTGATACATATTTTATAGATTATTTCTGATGAGGAAAATCTGAGCGATGCTTTTGCCGATGAATGAAAAGACTTCCTCAAGATAAATACTTTTTGAAAAACGAATACGACAGCTCGTTTAAATACAATCAATATGTAATAATTGGCATAATAGCTGCTTATTAATATAGAAATAAATTTCTAGTTATTTTAGTGACAATAGCTCTCTCCGTAGGACAAATGGTCGCTGCCAAAAGTGTTACATTTTGTCGAGGGGTCAAGCCTTTCCTTTTATATACGGATATAATTATATAATTTATGTTTGGATACATTGTGTATCGAACAAAATCTTTAATATGCTTAAAAGGTATAATAGCAATCCGCATTTTTAGCCGAATCCAAAGTATCAAAAAGAGGTTTTCATGTCGATTGAATTTTTTTATTACCTCATAGTATATTATTTCATAAATCAATTTGAAAAAATATTTTTCTTATGCGCCCAGTGCCTATGGTGGTATATAGATACAGATATAAGTGAGATGTTAAATCTTCCATGTGTACATCGGTTACTGTATGGCTCGATGATTTTCATCGGAAAATATATTTTTTTTTATATATTTTCGGACATTTTGACACACAACGACAATTAGTCCCAAACTAAGCAGAACTTTTAGTATGGGTTTCTAGACAACTGATATTAATACATTTATACTTTTTTTTAAAACACACACCTATTATACATAGAAAACAGCAAACTCCAACTTTGGTTCCACTCAGGAATCGAACCCGAGACCTCTAGCACAGCAGTTGCATGCGCTACCACTGCGTCGCTATGATTAAAATTACTCTTTAAGAGCATGTTATATATATTCTGTGTAAGTATACTTTTTATTGATATATATTTAATCGTGTTTGCTTATAACATGATCCACTAATGGGTAGTACATAGGTTCCTATGTTTGTCGTGGCCCTGGCATGGTGACAGCCTATGATCTCATCTATTATCTGCGTAATCAGATAGATTTGACAGTGTGTTTAGTTAGGGACTAGAACTTTTTGTTGCATGAAGAAAGCATGAAAAAAATATTTCGAGTCTTTATTACTCCTAAAATTATTTGGGGTTGGCTACAAGCTTAACCGGTTTTACCTGAATTTTGCCACGGATCAACTGACATCGGACCGAGCCTCGGAGTGAAATGAATTCAAAGGTTGCACTATTTGTCAATATATTTAAGGGCACCGACTTCTCAATAAAAATTGTCTTAAATTTTTATGACAATCGGGACCGACGAGGCAACGTGCTCTCCTAGGCACGAGTGTGAAACACCACCAAATTCACATATTCCGGACTGTTACTTACTGTTGTTCAATAAAAAATTCTCAACAGCACTCATGGAATCGAACTGGAAACCCGTTGACTGGCAGTCATATATGCTAAATGCTAAACAAACTAGACATTTACTTCTTATTAACCAACTGTGATGTTACTGTTATTATTATTCATGTTATTCACATGTTAAGTTAAAAACAAAAAGAATGCGGCTGCTTACCACCTTAGGAATTTTGGAACTTGAAAAATTTTATCCTGAACTTTTTAATAATATCACCAAGATAATGTACTGCGTCGAAATACGAACACATTTCTCAGTAATAGAGAATTGCTATTGTGATGTATAGAACATATAGGTTTTACGTTAAAGGATCTAAATTGTATATGTATATAAATATTTGACTGTGTTATCAGTATGCACGCTATCATCTGTATACTTTGATGCATACTTTTGTTATTCTCCATCTAAAGTTTTCCTGTTATATCTGTTTATAGGCCTGTTTTGAAATGTTCAAATTATATAATCATTGTGTTAACGGCGTGAAGTAAATAATGCTGTACGATAATAAGTGTCACGTGTTCTATGTTTATTTAATAATAATTTATAATTTACACAGTAATGAAATATATTTTATATAAAAATGAATGCATATTTCCCTTGGTCACGCCATCACGCGCGAACGGCTGGACCGATTTCACCATTTTTTTTGTTGTGTTTGTTTTTGTCAGGAGAAGGTTCTTACAAAAAAATAATAAAACGTGCAGAAAATCAGAAAATTTGAGAATATTAATTTGCTGCGATAACCCACATACACACGCGTGGAGCCGTGGGCAACAGCTTCATCATATTTAATTTATCAAACCTGACCGGTTTTTGTTCACGGTGTTTTCAATGGGTATAATGACAACTACTTAACATTAAATTATTTAAAACTATAACCTTAGTAGGGAGACATTTTCTCGTAGGTACTTGTTAGATATTTCAAGGCTATTAATTTTTTAACCTACTTCTGAAAATACGTATGTCTGGGAAGACTTCTAGTATTTTTATAAACACATATTCAAATTTGAAAAACCGTAGTCACAAGTTACATAGAAACGTACTATCATACTTAAGCAACGCGTAACTACGGCTTTTCAAACTTGAATATGTGTATCTCTGTACACTGATAATTGCGCACTGTAGTATCGTATCATGTAATATTAATAACAACTTGCAGAGTCTGTATCGATTATCTGGCTTTTTTAATAACATTGCTTAATGCAGTGTCCTGAAAATCATGTTTCATACTTTTTCAGCGTCGTTTTTATCGTAGTTGGGTTTTGGTTTTAAATGCTTTGTTGCTGATATAATGTTACAATTATCGAATAAATACGGCTAAAGTTACGAACAAGTGCTAGTAACATATAAATTTGAAATGTATAAGTCACGTCCTTTCCAATGATACTAAACACGGCATTTTTATCTTAAATTTATTTTGTAATACAGTACTTTATAACCGCAAGCGGGCGCCACATTAGATTCACCATGACATGACACATATGACACACCATATAGCCTATAACCAGCGGACGATCAAAACGCTTCTAACGATACCTCATTTTTCCAGTTCTAATAAGTAGTTGACAAAACAGATGAACATACGTATATATACATAGCCTGTCGAAAGCATAATCCCCCTTTGGTTTTGCCGTAGTCGGGTAATAAAAAGAATAAACAATCTTCGTGTACTTAACATATTCATGAATGCATTTACAGTACATTTATTTCTGTACCTTATCTGACATTTTAAGCTAAAATTTATTGATGATATATTTGTAAATACTTATTGCTACTGTCTAGCATTAAGCTATTTTTACCTAAATGATAAAAAAAACATATTACATATTCCCTTCTATTTTTATAAGTCACAATTTAAACCAAATTATCCCAACAAGGGCACTCCAGTCATATAAAAAAGAACCTGTGTTTTGAGTTCTTGTTTGTTTTCCTGTTGTGTTTGAGTAATGTGTCTTTGAGTCAATAATTTTGTACAGATTGCAGGAAAACGGGGATCCAACATTTTTGCCAAG
This sequence comes from Hyphantria cunea, assembly GCA_003709505.1. NCBI lineage: Eukaryota > Metazoa > Arthropoda > Insecta > Lepidoptera > Erebidae > Hyphantria > Hyphantria cunea. The sequence continues at coordinate 1,376,109 of PKRV01000225.1, forward strand.
TATTGTTGGGATCAGATAACAATAATCTACACCTCTCGTTTGTGGGACACAACGAATAATTTTTTTTATAAACAGTCGGTTCCTTATTATCGTAGTGTTATATCACATAGCCTTCAGTCATCTTCGATAAATGAACCATCCAGCATTAAAATATTATTTAATTCAAGTAATTCCTAAAATTGCCATATTCAATAAAACATCAAATAAAGAAACTCCTCAGTTTTAAAACATTAATAGATATTTCCATTTGAAAGTATGTATTACACAAAGTATACAATCAAGACATTATTAACTTGTCTGCTTTTGTACACAACGTAATGAAAATGATCTTCATCTGCAGTGAATGAGTGAGATTAAGATGGATGTTCTGCATTAACTTAACAATTCTCTCAGCCGTATTGTTATCTCATCACATTATCTGCATCTTCTTTTTTAGCATTTTTAAAACGAAGTTAATTTATTTTCATTTTATTTTATTTTTACTTTATTTGGTTTTTAAGGAACAGAATTTTAGCTGATTAGATTAAGATTTAATTTGCTTCAGACTTTACAAAAATCTTACAATTTAGTTGTAGCATTAAACGAGTGCTTATGATATGCTAAGCAAATGTATATCATAAATAAAATAGAGTAAAAACAATAGAATTAGATAGATAATAAACTCTTTATTTGCACATCATAATACAGAGTTAAATAAGTAACATAATACACAAAATGTCCGACTTGTAGTGTACAAAGAGCGGCCTTATTACTAAGAGCAATCTATTCTAGGGAACCTTAGAATAGATCAAACGTTTCAGAGACACAGTAGTAGTTGACGTGTATTGGGTTTGAAGAAATTATTTATTTCCATACGACCATCCACATATATATTTAATCACGTATATAAACATACACACAAAGTTACAAAACATATACTTTAACATACTGATGAATAAACATACATACATATAAGCATAACTATAATTGTTTGATTAAATTACATAGGAAGACAAAGAAAAGACTCATAAATCATACCCTTATGCGTAACTGACTCAATTATGATGAGTAATTAGTTCATGTACCTGCAAATAAATGTCAGACAAATTTAGCTGCTCTTGAGATTTATCGATTTTTCATATCGTCCTGCTTTTTAATAATTAGCTTTTAATAACATATTTTTAATAACTCAGTTAACAAGATGTTTAAGTTCTTGACTTCTTTAAAAATATGCAGTCAAGCTCGGTCATTAAAAGACCAGAGCTTACCAACCCTTTTTCTCAATAGATTTGATATATACATCAGAATACATTTAGATCCGGCTCGGCTGGAATGATACTACGGCCTCACAGAAAACCGGTGTGAAACAGCGCTTGCGCTGTGTTTCACCGAGTGAGTGAGGATATCGGAGGCCCGTACCCCGACCCCTCTTCTGATCCCCATTCTCCTCCCCATCCCCCAAAGGCCAGCAACGCATTTGTGATGCCTCTGGTGTAGAAGGTGTCTATGGGCGGCGGCAATCGCTTACCATCTGGCGATACGTCAAAAAATCAAGTTACCAAAAAATGTATACATATTTAATAATATATAATAATAAACTAGATATACCGCCATTAAACAGTACAATAACTAACATGCACGTATATTATATAATATATATACACAAAAAACAAAACAATTATTCAACACATGTATTACGTACGTTAGCATACCCTACGGTTCATATTACCGTAATAGTTTTTGAAATTCACTAAATATTTTATAAAGATTCGAACAATTATTTTATTAATAAAATATCAATAGTCAGGCGGATTAAAGTTAATACAAAAATGGTAAAATCACACTGTGACTGCTTGCAGCAATAGCAGAGGTTTATAACCATAGTAAGTATATAAAAAGAAGGAAGAAGAATTTATATTTTCATTCTAAGTATGGACCTCTATGTAACCTATTTGACTAGATTTTAATTTTCTCAATTTCTTTCTGTGTTCGTAGAACAGATAGGTAAAAAACAAATCTAGCTCTTATTGGTTAATCTTGAAATATAAAATATTGACTAAAACTCAAATAAAAAAAAAATACTGTGCGGTAATAAGATATTATTTTCCATTTGATACAGAGGTCATGAATATCACATATTATGTTTTATGGACTAAAGCATTTAATTTACACTGTCTTTGAATAATTTAGAAATTTAATTTACAATAGGGGATTTGTTCGTATTGTATTATATTGTTGTATGATTACGGGGAATAAATAAAGTATTTAGCTTCAAATTATAACATTGGTTAATATTTTACTCACATGAGCACTACAACAGCAGGCAGTATTAGTATAGATCCTAGCAAATATACTGCTGCAGGCAAAACATCTATTGTAGCTGAATACACTCCCAGATATAGCGGTACATATATTAAAGGCACCAGGTTCTCAACCAGTCCAACTAAGGAACTAGGTTTACCTAAAATATAAATAAAACATTTCCATTCAATCATTCATCCCTCATTTTAAATCATGAAATTTCCTAAAATCCTGTTTTATAAGTGCTTACAACTTAAAAATAGCACAAATGCATTTGTAATGAGTATGATGGCCAAAACTCTCGGACTCTGCTTATTCTTTTCATGGGGTAGAGTCATTATAGCAGGCCCATACATGTTCAACCGAAACTGCCACATTTCAATTGTCAGTCAGTGTAAATAATTTAATGCGTATAGTTTAGCATAGAAAATAATTCTAAGTATAGCTATGGATAAATCAAGTATACGTATTAAATACCTCTATTGTTCTCTATTGTTTCAACGAATAATAATCAGATAAAAGTTTTATAGGTTTATTATCGGATTAAAGTAAAACAAAAGAAAATATCAGTAAAACTCAGAACGGAAAGTGAAATTAAAGCGAAATAAAAGAAATGAATAGAAAAAAAACTGTTCATTTCTTTAATTCATTCATATTTTTTGGAGTATTTGACAGTTCACACGAAACTTGATCTCTTGTCAGGTAGGAGGCATAGCCTCGACGTCTCTGCGATTCTTTTTGATTAGGCTAAGGTAGGCTCGATTTGGAATCTACTAACTTTTTTAATCTTCGTATAAATTTGTTAGCTACACTGGCAAAATCTTTTCTAAATAGAAATGATACACTCAAACAATTAAAAAATGACAATCGTAATTTAAGGCTGAGGTCACTATCTAATTAGATAAGTAGACCTCAACCTCAGCCAAATTACGATTGTCATTTGTTTAAGCATAACTATGCTTACCATGGCATGAAGGCACAAATGGCATGAATGTGACTAGCTGTTACTATTACTAGTTAGGTGTAACTACAAACTTAGCTTAGTAGATTGATTAATTAACATTTTTGATAATAGACATCAGATTCATGTTGTGACTCCCATATACATCAAAAAATAATTTAATCGTACTTATCAAAATCATACTGAACTATGAAATAAATATTGAAATAATATTAAATAATAAGAAATTATTTTCCCCAGAACAGGGCACGGTGTCGATTCGGGGAGTATCTGAGAAAACATACTCCGGGGCTTTTCAGAGCAGGGTGGAAATCGGGCGTCAGGGAGAATTTTAGTGGAAACTTCTAGTTTCGGAGTCCCCGGGGAGATGGAGATATGAAGGGATTTCCCAACACGTCAACACAGAAAAAGACCGGAGGCCACTAAACTAAAGTCTAAATGAAGGTGTTATACAAATCGGGATGTAAATTCGTTATATAAAACTTATATCCACAAGATCTGTAATGAAAAAACTTACCCAATTCATCCGGTTCTACTAGTTTAGAAATAATTGACGTCATTGCCAAAAATGAAGGCCCATTTAGTATTTCAATCAATGGTGCTAAAATGGCAATGAAAATTATCACCTTAAATTTGTCTCTATAAAAATACACATACATAATATAATAAGTTCTAATTATTATAATTAATTAATAATACTACAACACTTTTAAAGTACGATCAAGAAAGAACTGAATATGGTAGTTCATTTTTTTGACTTACCCTCAAGCATCATTACCCTCTTGCATCAGCAAGCAAGCAAAACTGAACGTACGGGTTTCATGTGTTTAGATAGTTTTATATAGAAAAATCATATACTAAATATTTTATACATTCTCATTAATTTTTGCTAAAGTTAGGCTGATATATTCTGTACCTATGGCATTACGCCTGTCATTCTAAATTATGTGCATAAAGTTATTAAATAAAAAGTATTTAATTTAAAGTAATCAAAAATCTACGGTATGGTCGATAACTACGAAAATGCAGACGCTCCACACAAAGTAAACAAAAAATTTTGGTCATTCAAGGCTAGGTCAAATCAAATAGGTTTTTTTGGCAACAAGCTTTCGAAGTTAAGAAAATCATTTAGTATTGGTTTTCGTAGAAATGCAGCTATTACAGATTCATACGATTTCAATCCGTTGTAACGGTCCTATTCTAGTACCTTGTGGCACTCTCATAAATCATTTTAAAACTTTATTCAAGTGTGTTATAAAAAATAAAAATGATTATTAGTCTATTTTTAGTATTTATAATAGCAAGGAATTCAATTTATTTGATTTTAGGATTATATATATCCTAAAATTTGATGATGATTATGATAAAATTTATAGCTGATCAAAAATGTAATGAACAATGTTTGTACAATATATGTTGAGATATAAAACCATAATTCGTTCTTAATAATAATACACTTATGATAGATAATAACTTCACTAAGTAGACATACCTAAGTAATATATCGTTCCCGTTCCCGAAACAATAGACAAAGGAGCCGACACGATGCCCAACAGATATCGTGCCATCCCAAATATTTTGTAAAAACCACTATTGAAAACGTTGTGCCTGAAAGAATATATTGTTGAAAGATAATAAAATGTTATATTGCTGAAAAAATCATTTGTATGGCTAATGTTTAATTTGAAATCGTGAAATTAAGAAATCTTTTATGTAATTTTTATCTATAATATACAATTATCATGTTGTTGCTCACGATAAACTCCGCAAGTATCTTCAACTCATGGGAGAGCTCCGCTTCGGCATGCATGGGCTGGCTCGACCGGAGTGATACCACGGCCTCACAGAAAACCGGTGTGAAACAGCGCTTGGGCTGTGTTTCACTGAGTCAATTAGGATACCGGGGGCCTATAATCCAACGCTTCCTCTTATCCCCCTTCCCATCCCCTAAGGTTGGCAACGCACTTGTGACGCCTCTGGTGTGGCGGGTGTCCATGGGCGCATGGGCGGAGGTAATTGCTTACCATCAGGCAATACGTCTGCTCGTTTGCCTAACCTATTCCATAAAAAAAATCCAACTGTTTTTTTTGTTCTAAGATAGAGTAGTTGACATCAAACTTAGACCATATGAGACGAGCATGACTGAAAACATACTACCAATATCATAAACGCGAAAGTTTGTATGGATGGATATTTGTTACTCTTTCACGTAAAAACCTCTCAACGGATTTGGATGAAAATTTACAGTAATATAGCTGATACATTAGAATAACACTTAGGATACTATTTGCCGCGATAATCGACATATACGCGGGCGGAACTGCGGGTATAAACTAGTATACTATAATTCCATAATCCATGTATCTTAGTTCAACTTAACCGCTAACAAGCTTGGTGAGCTCTTGTTTTTTTTTGTTAATCTCGTTATTTCTTTCAATTATTTTTATGGAAAACGCCAAAGGGAAACTTACGTTCTACTTACCATTCAAGCTCAAGGAAAAGTTATTTAAAAATAGGAATAAGCTTATTGGAAACGGTAGCTTCAAGAAGTGCAGTATGATACTATGAAAACGGAAAAATCAGTGCTTCGATGGATAGGAGTGATTAAAAAAAGAAAATAAGCAAATACAAAACGTACCTACAGAATATGGCACTACATTGTAACTCTCGAACATACTAAATCACATTTACTACTCACATTTATGTACAAAATTGCCATTTCACCTGAAATCAATAAATTAAATTTTACTACCTAAACGAGCTTTTAATGACTAATTTAAACTTATTTTTCATGCTAAATTTGTTGCCGATGTATATATTTCATTCTTTTGTCTACAAGGGTGAGAAAGCAAGACTGATTTTTACGAGTAAAAAAAATCAAAAATAGTAGCTGTATTCAATTCAATTCGACTGCCTCGGTGGCGTAGTGGTAGTGTATGCGACTGCTGTCCACGAGGTCTCGGGTTCGAATCCTGGGTCGGACCAAATGTGTTTGTATGATCTGCAAATATTTGGTTAGGAGTTTGGGTGTCTTCTATGTATAATATGTAGGTATTTACAAAATATCAGTTATCTATTACCCTTAATACAAGCTCTGCTTAGTTTGGGACTAGATGACGTGGTGTGTAAGATGACCAAAAAAAATATTGAAGAAGCATTTTACCATTAGTATAAAAAAATTATAATAAAATCAAAGAAATAAGTAATGGATTATTCTCACCACACACTGGTCCAAATACTAAACTAGCTGCAATTAACAAAATACATAATCGTAATCTTCTATTATTAGGAGCGTCTTTCAAAACTACACTCACTGTATCTGTCACATTCGAAAATTGGAAGAAGGTGCGGGTTAAGTGACGATATACTTGTTCGTTGTGCTGTTAAAGAAAAAAACCTGAAAGTTAAGCAAAGCAACACATTCTTGTAATTGAAGACTAAAAATGACTACTACGGTGGTTGGTGTCTTCTATATATAAATAAAGCGGACACAAATTTACTCTTAGGAATATAGAAGGAATTAAATAAAAAAAATTGAACATTAAAGTAAACTGGAAAAGAATTGGGAGAAAGAATAGTTTTTCGATTTTCTAAGGGAGACAATGTTTAAGTACTCGTATTATATTTACGCTAATTAGATTTTTGAGTAGCAGGTACTTGTGAAAGCATAGTAGGTTTATTATAGTTAGGTTGGTGGGTTAGGGCTTTATTATATGAATTTAATATATCGCCGTCTACTGCTGACCAAAAGTCTCGGCCCAGGAGCGCCAACCTCCCCGAAATATTATAATCATTTCAAAATGAGTTTGACATATGAAATAAATGTTAAAAGATAAATAACACTTACTTTTTCTTGTTCCCTGGTTCTCTTGGAATCTTCGACAAGGAAAATCACGTAAATCAAATTGACTAAATGCAAGCTCGTAGTAAGTATATACATAAAATAGTACCCCAGAGTCTTTAGTAAGACTCCACTAAGTCCCATACCTATCGGAAGAGCCACTGTCATACTAAAATCCAGAAGACCCATTCTAAAAGATCTATTATTGTCTTTAGTAATGGTACTAATGTATGCAAAGGCTGCCAAAAAGCAAATGCACCATCCTTCACTCAAGCCATCGATTATAGATTCAGAGAAAATCATCGCTCCTAAAGGAATACAATAAAAGAAATAGACGCTGGTAATGTTGTGAATACCAATAAGTATTTTTCCAATAATCGTGTAAATTAAGAATATTTTTCTGTACCCAGTTTTATCTGATCTAAGGCAACATTGTTATTAAACAGGTACTCCATATGAGTGCACTTGTCAATACTTTCTGTGTTTGACTTTCATATACATTTTGTCCAACATTATCTTGCTGTCTCAAAAAATCACAAATCGCACTCGAGAAATTTAAATTAACTCTACACGCTTTCTCCAGTTGCAGATTCTGTGATGCCATTTCATTTATTACGCTTCCTGTTACCAATAAAAGAAGACATGGTTCCACAGTTACATTTGCAAAGGCATCATAAAGTTTATCTTTAAAACTTAGTTCAACTGCTTCTTCTATTTTAACAAAATTTTCTCGACGGAGAGGATCTTTTTCATTGAATTCAGCATGGTTATAATTGTACACTTCACACTTTTCATTGGGGGCCATTTTAAATTTCTTTACATGCTTAAATAACAAACATTTACAGTAAATTGTATAGTATACAATGAACAGCGAAAGAGATTTGGATACTATGCATCTAATCCAGTGCTATGGGTAATTTATATATACACATTAAAAACATTTACGTCGATATGGTTGCATAAATAATAAATTAACTTATGCTCTCAATATCTTTATCTCTACACTCTAATTGCCACTCTATCAATGCCAAATGGTGTTTTTTATGGAATCGCTGGCAAACGAACATACGTATTGCTTGATGGTAAGCGATTACCGCCACCCATGGACACCCGTAACACCAGAGTCACAAGTGCGTTGCTGGCCTCATGGGATGGGGAGGGGATGAGGGGATGTGGAGGCGGATGAGGGGAAGGGTTGGATTATGGGCCTCCGGTATCCTCACTCACTCGGTGAAACACAGCGCAGGCGCTGTTTCACACCGTTTTTCTGCGAGGCCGTGGTATCACTCCAGTCGAGCCGGCCCATGCGTGCAGAAGCAAACACATATAGAAACAAAAAATACATACTAATACTTTATACCATTCAATTGTTTTAAGTGAAAACTACTATTGTTTATTTTACCTGAATAAAGAAATCGGCTCACATGAAGAAAGTATTGACATTGATATATATAATGACACCCGCACAAACAGCAAAAAATTCTGGTAAGATTCTAGGTGAACAGTAACTCTTGGGGCACCTGGTGAGTGTGACAGGTCCCTTACTTCAAAAAAATCAACAATTACATATTTAAAATTTTTATTAAGTGAGCAAAGCTCCTGAACGGCTTCGCAGTGCGTGCGTTACAGTACATATATACTTACATAAAAATACAACACTTTGTTTGCTGGGTTTTACAGACCCATCAGGGATACCTTGTAACTGTTACTTTTGAGTCACCCTAAGGGTTAAGTATATAAACTGTGTACTGTGATATGTATATTATATAAAATTACGTAGCAAACGAGTCTATTGACGCTATTGATGACGACGATTATCTAGAACTAAGGTAAATATGAATTTAAATACTAAACTCAATTATTTAATAATATTGATTTAATACCGTCAATTAAATATATATTGTCAATTAAATATACTTTATCAATGTAGTAACAATGACAAAGTATTAAAACGCCTCGGTATCATCAGTATGCGATCACGTTATGTGTACTAATAATTCCTCATCCTATTCGGACACGGGACCAATTATCCTCCAATTGTTTCTGTTTGACCACAGTATTTTGCCACTAATATTATATGTATTGAGGTATTAACTTGCAGGCCAAACTAAACTGGCAGGTTGTGTCTATGACATATGGAAAACACTCACTTGTGTTAAAATAAACAATACACGTCTCTGATATATAAAAAGGTTATCATCGTTATCACTGAAAACGTCATTTTAATTTGTTATTCAAATCAACCTGTTGCCGTTCACTGACGATAATTTCCCCAAAAAATGCTTATTTGGTTAAAATCAGATCTGCAATACAAGAGTCACAAGTCAGCGGAACCTAACTGGCGTGGCTGGCTTTCAGAGAAGAAACGGCGAAGGAATATCTCATTCTGGTATTCTGTGAAGCCGTGGTATTTTGGCTAAGGCAATGTTTGCCAAAGCATAGCTCGTCTGTGGTCAAAAGTTTGAAGATTATATTGATATCCTAAAAATAAATATGATAACGCACAATAATTGAGGCATGAAAGTTAGAAAAGGTTGTAAGAAAATTTTAGCTAAATTCATTTATCACAATAATCATCATCATCAATCATCATCATCAATCATCATCAATATCATATAGTCTACGGAAGGAACGTATATATAATGTATAAAATAATACACAAAACATATTTTCTTTACATTTTTATTTCTACTACGTAATAAGTAAAAAAAAAATAATAAAAAAAAGCATTTATTCGATTCACAAATATTTGATGAATCGTTCTGTCGAAGAAATGTTTATCGATAAAATTTATTTATCGTCCATATGACTCTCGAAGTAAAATTATAGACCCCAATAAAAGTGCGCGCACACATATTAGGAGATGAACTGTAATTGCATAAGACGTACGTAACTTATAATTTTATATTTCTGGTTAAGTGCTATAGAAAAAAAATAATGATTTATTGTATTTTTAGTCTGATAACACTAAAAACCGCATACCCAATACTCACCGGGTTTACAAGTTACTTTTTCAAAATTATATATCAGGGTTACTTAACAAAATGAAGTAAATATTATACGGGCTATTTTTCAATATATTACAAGGCGCCATTCTTTGATCCTTGTATGGTACGATTGTAAAAGACACATGCGAGCCAATTTCTGATAAGATAATAGTTATCTGATACTTGTTATAGCGATGTCTATACATACGTTTATTTAGTTAGTTTAATTGAATGTTATTTATTGTCTCAGTCTGTAGTATAAGAGTATTTGCATGCTGATATTGAGGTGTACAGATTGTTTATTGATGTGCCTATCTCTCTCTTTGTCTGCAGACGCCATATTAGCTTGCATAAGATATTTCTGTTTCTGTATTCATTGCATATGTACAGGACTAGGTATAAATTTATACTTAGTGTTGCCGTAACAATATTGTAACATATATAAATATTACAGTGTGTTAATTTAACACATTAGTGTAAAACCATTAAAAATATATGAAGCTCATTCGAAGTGGTCTCCACTTCGAATAAGGTTTATAATCTCCGCAGCGTCTCCATGCACTCTTTCTATGGGAAAATTCTTCTCTGCCAATCGTATGGATTGTTTTAGGGACTTCATATTATCATGGCGTTTAGAGTAATTCTCACTCTCTATAATTGATCATAAATCATAATCCAGTGGATTAAGACCTATGTAGTTAGGACTAGATTTAGTTAGGACTAGATGACAGTGAGTCTTCAACTCTGCCACAAACTTGGCATCACCCACAGGTTTGGTTAGAAGAAAACCCGTGTGTTAAGTCCACTTTGTGCTATTCGTTTTGCAGGAAGTGTTAGTAAATAATCAAATAAAGTTTTATTGCGTCGTTTATTCTTCCGCTAAAACCTTGCATCTGAGGATTGAGCATCGTGAACATACATCATAGCGCATCCAGGTTAAGATGTTTCTTGGATTTCATTGTAGTCTATAAATATATACATCGATGAATATATATAAGTAGTAACCATAACTTTTTGGTAAAATTATATTTATGTTTATTTTTCCTTTTTATTAATAATATTGAAAAGTTTGTCAGTTTGCACCATAGGGCAACACGATAGTAATCCGTATTTGTCTATAGTTTGCAATACAATAAGTTACAATCATACATACTGTGTGGCAATTACCACTGCGACTGTTGATATGATGTGGTGTAAATGCCACGTATAACGAAGAAACCTCCTTCATTACCATCTAATTAAAGGCAGACTATTTGCATACTGCACCGCGCCCCAGTCGCAAATAACATTACTATATATGTTTCTTTACGTAATTTTAAAACAATTTTAGTTTTAGGTAAGTATCAGAAAAATCTTTATACACGTTTATAATATTTTTTTTATGAACTCTTTGGAAAACAATCACAGGTCAAAGTAATAAAAAAAGGATAAAAAAACAGTTCATCAGTGTATTTGCTTGACATATTAATGAAAAAAAATTAAACGTTTTGGGTTTTTAATTAAATTACAAACGCTTAGATTTTAAATATATAGTACATCCATGGGATGCATGAACAAATAACTAGGGTTTATTTGTACATAGCAGGTAACTCTATGCAATCGGCTTAGACATTCTTTTACATACGAATTTGTAGATTTAATTTTTGTACTTAACAGTAAAACTTTATTCTAAAACGTTTATAATTTTGGCTGAATATTGCTCGATTTCAATTTTCTAACCTGCTTTCTGTGCTCGTAGAATAACCAACTGAAAAAAGAATAGTTGTCTTTAATATCTATGTATAAACGAAACATTAATTTCTCATGTTTTACTAAATTGAGATTATATTTTTTTGATGGACAACATTATTGTAAAGAGAAGTAATATTTGGGACAAACCCTGCACCACTACATCTAGCCAGCGAGTTATAATTATATCACACTAATTTATAAAGATGGTAAGTTTGTTACGCTTTCGCGTAAACTGCTTAACTGATCATCATGAATCTTTGTACACATATTATTGGAGGTATTAGAAGTAATATAGGACAATTTTCATTAGATGAAACCGAAGCTGCAGGCGAAAGCAAGTATATCATAGATTTATAGAATATGTTGTATGTGTTAATACGTGTACATATTATGTGTACGGAGGGGTATGAAATTTGCTATAGTTAAAGTTTATAAGGAGGAGGCGAGAATTAAGCTAAAAAATTGGCCAAGTGCGAGTAGGACCCGCGGAGGAAGGGTTCCGTACCATTATCTAAACATTTCAAGCGACTAGCTGTCAAAAAATTACATTTGTTGTATGGGAGCCTACTTAAATATTTATTTTATTCAGATTTTTAGTATTTGTTGTCATAGCAGCAACAGAAATACATCATCTCTGAAAATTTCAACTGTCTAACTATCACGGACAATCTGGTGACAGACGGACGGATAGATGGACAGACGGACAGCGAAGTCTTAGTAATAGGGTCCCGGTTTACCCTTTGGGTACGTAAAACTTAAACAGCAACCCATAATGTCCCACTGCTGGGCTCGGGTCTCCTCTCAGGAGAGGGTTAAGGCCATACGTCCCCACGCTGGCCAAGTGCGGGTTGGGGACTGGCAAGAATACGTTGTGGCTACGTAAATCTTGCCGTTGGATGTTTTTAAGCCGCCCGAAGGCCTCCAACTAAGCTTCACGACTGTCATCGTATGATAACAACCGGGACCGACTGCTTAACGTGACCTCCGAATCACGGAGACGCTCATGGTAACATGCCACCAGCGGTCACCCATCCAGGTACTGACCGCGCCATCGTTGCTTACCCTCGATGATTGCTTCTAATCACCGAGTGCAACTGGGCTAAGAGCGCCACGTAAAACTTAAAAACGGAAAAAAAGAATAATGATGGAAATTTGACTCCTGGATGACCACAACTTTCTTAAAATTTGGCTTATATAATTTTAAATTGTTTAGGATCGCATCAAACTAGAGATACCTATGTATGTACAGAAATGGACTGCGATAGGCTGATGATGATGATGTAGTTTCCCACAAGTTATATTGTAACAAAATATTCGATACGACACTTTAAAATAATAATATTCTTCAGTAGTTGATTTCTTTATTACTATATTATTATTCTTATTATTTCTCCTTACATAGTTTTACACCAGACACTACCCTACACTTTCTCTTTATCGTGTTTTCTCGCCACGCAACGGTTGCCTGAAAGAGATTGCCCCCGGGCGATAAGGCTGCCAATTGTACGTCTCTAATTTTAAGCTTAGCTTGGAATGCATCTGATGTACAGTAAAGTGATAAAATATATTATTATAATATTACTATTATTGCACAAATATTTATATATTTTGCACAAAGCATATAGTAGCACAAAGTTGCACAAAGGATATAGTAGGCCTCGAAACCTCCTTTCTATGGAGTTACCTCTGTGTATTTCCCATATCGTGATACAGGATTGGTAGTTACTTCATAGTTTGGAGTGTCTGTCTGTCTGACTATTTTTTCAAAACAAAGGAAGAATTTAGAGTCAAGAAAGAAACTTACAAGAGTACAGCCACAGCAGGAAGAGTTAATAGAGCTCCCATTAGGAACACAGCTCCTGGCAGAACTTCCATCGTGGCTGAATATACCCTCGTGTACATCGGAACATACAGCAAAGGCATCAGGTTCTCCACCAGTCCAACTACTGAACTCAATTTCCCTGAAAATACATTAAAAATCATCAATGAGTTATCTTAAAAGTACATATTTAACACACTCTCTAAATGACCAAACCATCGATGCATGTCCTTCTCAATTCTAATCAATACATCTTTTTTCAATCCACAACGTTCTCTTAAAACTACAATTCTGACTGCGTCACTGATTTTTACATCACACATACTTCTTAGGGGGCGCATCAACACAGCATTTATTCGACTTTCGTGCTTCTTCTGCCAATATTCGCAACCCTAAGGGTTGAGACGAGCACACCATTGTGCACAGCTAAACGTGTCCTTTTTGATACGTTTTTGTTAGTAACAAAGGCACCATTCACCTTATCTCCCGCTTTCACTCTCCTTTCTATATCATCTCCATATACTCCATTCTTTGTGGACATAGAACCTAAATATACAAATTCCCTCACTTGCTCTACTCTCTAATCTTCAGTCTTAATATTCAAGTCAGTTATACTATTTTCCCTTTCAAAAATCATTACTTTAGTTTTCATAACATTCAGTTTTTATGGGATTGGGGGTTTACGAGCAGGAAGTATCGCTTCATGGTAAGCCATTATACACGTCTTTTGCTTCGTGCACATTAATCAATTGCTTGCAGTCAAATTAAATTTAAAATATAAAAATAGAAAGTTTTCTTAATCTTATAACTCCAATTAAATTTATACTTATTCTTATTTAGAATTGGTAAAAATCTTGTTGTCCAACGGCTCCACAACGGACCAAAATTTCTGCGAATCTGAGTCGCAGATGATATATATCAACATTTTTAATAGAATTCACTAAGGATTTGTAAGTAATCTTACCCAATTCATCCACTTCCACCAATTTGGACATAATGGACCTCATGGATAACAGCGAAGTCCCGTTCAGTATTTCAACTAAGGGTCCTGAAATCAAAAATCAATAAGCTCATTACATATAAGCATTACACATAAGTAGTCAGCCTTTTAACATATAGCTAACATTTAAATTTATATAATATAATATTTTGTACAATGGCAATGATCCGGAACATTTAAGGATATGGATGGATGATGGAAATGGATGGATATATTTTACCCCCTTAGAGGTAGAATATCCAAAAATGCTTAACTATGTATCAAGTCATTTTTTATCAGTAGCCCAAAACTAATGTTTTATGTTTGTAACTTAAAAAATTACGGACTTACAAACTTTCAACCCTTATTTCACTCCCTTAGGGATATAAATTCCGAAATTCCTCCCTTAGTGTATGTCTACTCTTTAAAACGATCCTACTCATCAAATTCCTTAGGCCTAAATTTAATAGTTTATACTCAGCGATGATGAATCAGCCAGTCATTCAGGACATGTTATTTAATAAGGCTAAATAAAGATAGAATTCTGTCTTGTAGCTAAGTAATTAGAGCTCTTACCACATATAGTAATTAGACAAAGAGGAATACATATATAAAAACTTTTCGGCGGATTTCTTTAAATTAATGCCTTTCCGTAATTACTTAACAGAATCAATAGTATGTATACACAATACACATAGCTTTATATTTCTGCAACAATGTCATTATCGTCATTATAAAGTTTTATTGTCATTTATCATTAAATTGTCAACTAATTATCTATTATTCCTAAAATAGTAGGGGGTATTTACATATTAATATTTATATTATTTTATCACCTAACACGTGTTTAGATTGGAGTTTTAAAAAATCTAACTGTATAAGGTTGATCAGTCTTTTTTCTTTGTTTATGTCGTGTAATCAACCTGACGCGGTTAAATTAATTATAGTACATTCATAACAGAAATAACTTAATTAATCAAATATGGTAACAATTTTCTCTATTTTACTTTATTGGTTGTTGGCCCCTGATGTAGCTATAGATAGATAGATAGAAAACTCTTTATTTGCACACTATAATATTACAGTTCGAAGAGCGTACATAATATATATATATATATATATATATATATGGCACACCTTGTAGTGTGCCACTCTGCGCCTGAGACGGTAGGGATCCGGGAACCGCTTTTTTACCACATCCAGACCAAGGTACTTTTTCGTCATTGTGCAATAAACTTACGTATCAACTGCTACTATGTGTAAGCATCACTAAGACTTTTATTATGGGTTAAACCCGCCACTGTTTGTGTACAAAAATTTATTTAATCATAGATCATAATCGCTTTTGACGGTAAACAAACTCATGACAGCTTAAATAATACCACCAGTTTGTATACATTATATCTTTATAGTTAGGAGATAGACACAATACCAAAATGACATAATTAAAATAGTATTGAAACCTAAATTTATTTTTAAATAGACATATGTATTAAACCATTTGGCATTGGTAAGTTGATACTATGGTATTCTAGACATGATACATGTATAAATGCACTATCAGCCATTTATGGCAAGGGTATAAATTATCACTCCAGTTGGTATTAACTATTTTCTCATTTTATAACTTGTAGTTTATTCTGGGTACAAGTGACATATATTAATATAGTACGTGAATATACAGAACTAGCTGAGGCCCGTGGTGCAACGTGGGGCAAAGCTTGTCTAAAAAATATAATCAGCTCTCTGCCAATGAAAGTCCCGTCAAAATCGGTCCAGCCATTGACAAACTGACAGACCGGCAGACAAAAATTGTAAAAAACGTTACTTTGGTATATGTACCGTGTATACATGCATATGCATTTAATAAAAAGTGGTTATTTTAATCTAACAAACATAGACTCATATTTTATTTATTTGTATAGATAACTTTGAAAGGTTGATATTTGCATATGCAGTCGCCGAAAAACAAATCAGGAGTAAAAATTTTACTCTTTACGGAAGAACTTCTAGAATGAAGAAGGTTCTCAATTCAACTCCAAAATTTTAGGTTTGTTTCCTTACAACTTTGTCAATTCAACGTGGCAATACTGCCAGCCTTTTAGGAACGCTACAAGTGGGCAATGATGCGGATGAGGAGTTTTTTGACGCTTGTATGTAAATAATGTTATTTCTTTTTTAGTGCTATTTCAAATGATTTTTATTTCATTTTACAACGTCAATTATGAACAAATTCAAAATTTCAGAATACTGGCCGGGTGTAATAGCCATATTTTATACTCTACAAAACTTACCGAAGTAAAACGCGAAGCCAGTTTGAGCAAAACAGAACACGAATGAGGCGGCAATTTTACTCAAAGTTGACACGATACCCAACAGAGAGTCGTGCCATCCAAGATATTTAGTAAATACCAAAACCGAGAATGTTGTACCTGAAACATAATTATTAATTGTTGATCAGTCACAAACTGACTTGCGATGTCATTTAAATAAATAATCAAACAATGAAATAGAAGGTGTAAAGTTTAAAAAAGATTAAATTTACATAAAAATAAAGTTTGAATATTAGTTTTTTATTGCTATCTACACGTATGATTATTCTCCATAAAAATAACCACTGAGATGCTTCTGAACCATTGGCATCATGAGAATAAAAATATAATTAGATTTTTCAGTATTAACTCATAGTTGATTTTTCGAAAACTACAGTGTGTAATTAGTAATTTATTTTCATATCACACTTACCAATAGAATGCAAGATCAAATTGTAGCTCTGGAACATACTGTATTTTACTTCATCCCATCCAAATCTGTACCTTACAGACAAATACATAATAGATATTTCACCTGAAATATAAATTTTATGAATAGTTTATTGGTTGAATTTATTTTAGATAAACGACTTTTTCATTTTTTTAAATTATTATTTACTAAATGTATTTTAATAAGTATTTCTCATAGAGCATGGGTAGGGAGTAGCAATAAGGAGGCGTTTCTCTGTCAAATTATAAGCCTAAATGTGCTTATGCATTACACTGTACATAACACAGAATGTGTGTGTTAAAATGTGTTTGAAATTCGGAATGTTTTGTTAAAATTGCTGTGTGTGAGTTCGTAGTGACATGCGATTGTTTTTGTATGCGAGTCTAAAATGTATATGTGCCAAGCTGGTCTCTCTCCAGCCCGCGGGTCTCCGTTGCTTTATGATTTTTCTACGTTAAAATGAAATAGAAAATAACAATGTGAAACATTAATAATGTTATTGTTCTAAGATTTAAAAAATAACAGAGTATTAAAGTAACATATGCAACACATACGTATGTATTTTTCACGTAAGTTTCAAACAGATGTGCAACATACACAAAGATAAGATTTATTCATAAGTAAATAAATCAGTGTTTATTTTATTCTTATGCGTTTTTGTATAATACTTTATTACACGAAATGTAGCAGATTTTAACATTTTAATTTTCAAGACTATGAGTTAGTGAGAAATCACTTAAAGGCGAAACTGCTACCCGCAGTTTTACAAGATAATCGTTGTTACTATCTACAAAATCAATTAATTGGGAAGTCACTAATATATTTTCTCTTCAGTATTTATTTCATTTAGACTTTTTTGTTTGTAATGTATAAGTGCAAATGATTACCTAGATATTTTATGAAATCGACATCTTAATAAAATTTCAAAACCTTGGGGTATGTATGCCTGGCATGTTAATGATGTAGAATTCAATTATACAAAACTGAAATAGGCGAAATGTTTTTATTTTATCCGTGGTTAAAGTTGATAGAAGGCACAGTTGTGGACTGCCAACCATGTAAGTGATGAGGATATAATTCTTATCGCGTAGGATGATGGTAGAAAGAGGCAGCAGGGATCAGTCCGAATAATTCCTCGGAATACTGCCCATAATACATGAGATAGAAGATGCAAAGCGAGGCCACATCTCTACGCAGCCACAGAGGATCCAGCCAATTAGAAACATCTTGGCCATCGACAATTCGAGTCACTCTCCGTTGAATGCGGTCTAAAGGGTGGAGCTGTTTTTAAGGTGCTCCTGCCCAAAGATGAGAACAGTATTCCACATGCGGCCGAATCTGCGCCTTATAAATTAGAAGGCGCGAAATATCGTCTTGATCTATAGAGCACGCCAAGATTTTTCGAGGCCTATTTCGCCTTATCCTTAAAATGGCCAAGAAACTGGACTTTCGATATTTCTACACTAAGTATTCTAATACACGCTGAGATAGATGAGATGAGAAATGTCATCAAAACGAGTACATACGACCGTGGGCAGTTTTTTTGCGGTGAAAGCGGAAATTTGTGTCTTTGTGGGTTAAATTGGACTAAATTAAAGCTACCCCAATCTGAGGCCTTTTCCAAAAAGGTCTCAATTTCACAAAAGTTTGCTTCGACTCTCAATAACCTTTTTCGGGGAAATATTAGCGCGGCAGGTATAAAGAGCATCGCCCGTACTAAATAATAATAAATATTTTCGGAAATTTTAACACACAACGCCCTCTAGTCCCAAACTAAGCAGAGCTTGTACTATGGGTACTAGACAACTGATGTTATTACATATATATGCTTTTTGTTTTGTAAATACATACACATTATACATAGAAAACACCCAAACTCCGAAACAAATATTTGCAGATCATACAAACATTTCGTCCGACCCAGGATTCGAACCCAAGACCTCATGGACAGCAGTCGAGTACGCTATCACTGCGCCACCGAGGCAGTCATCAGTACTGTCATCCACATAGCAATGAATGTCCCTAATTAGCAACGAGTCATTGATATGGAGGAGGAACAAGGTAGGCGATAGCCTTGCAGGACACCAGCATTCACAGATAAGGAGTCAGAGCAATCACCGTCGACTACGACCTGTTTGCTTTTATCTGCTAAAAAGTTGTGACCCATTCGTATAGTTTCTCGGGTAGCCCATAGGAAGGAAGCTTCAAAAGAAGTACTTTGTGCCAGACTCGATCTAAGGCGTTCGTAATTTCCAAACCAACTGCCAAGGCTTCCCCCTTAGTCTCAATGCACAGCGATATGTCAGGTATACTAGAAGATAACCAGGTGATCGACCCTTACGTAAACCGTACTGCTAGTTACTGAGCAGATTATGGACTAGGTACCGAAGGAGTTGATGGTTAATGATAGACTCCATTATTTTCGAGAAGAGAGAACTTGTGACGGCCTTTAGTTAGACGGATTTGAGTGAACTGAGAATCGGCTTACATCTATTTTTCATACTCCTAAATGATGGAGGATGACCCCTATTTTTTTATGGTAAAACAACGTTCCTATAATATTTTGATTTATGCAATTAAAAAAAACCTTTATATTTATATATTAGAAATAATAATAGTGATTATAAATATATATAATTAAAATTAATATAATTTAAACATTGACAATGACATGCAAAAATTATTGATAAACAAAAATGACATGATGTTATTCCTACACCGATAATAAAACTGAAGTTGCTATTGATATTTTTTAAGTTGTAAATATATCAAGTTTTTATCGGTTTTAATCCTACCTTTTGCGTGACTTACGGCTTGATGTTCTGAGCGTGACATTTAAGAGATTAAAACCACGTTTCTTATATGAATCAAAATAGTATTTACATACAAACAAAAATTTTTTGTAGAAAGTTTTTCTGTCGTTAGTAAAATAACACAATAAAAATGTGATAATTTATTAATATGTTTTTTGCATAAGGCGCATGAAGACCTTGAAATGTGGGCGTTAATTTTTTTTATGATCATTTATCACTTTTATTTATGGTATGTATTATAATTCGTATCTGGAACACAAATATGTGTAATCTAAATCACATCTAATCTAAAATTAACTAAATATAAAAACACAACGACAGAGCAAATAGATTGCAAAACGGATTAGTTTCAAGTGTTTCAACAAAGTTAGAATAATAAACATACATATGGATTAACATGAAAATAAATTTTATATTTCATGTTTGAGAAACAGATTAGAGTGAGAGTCAGAGCGTGACAATAGCCGGTTCGTTTTAAGAAAATAGTGAGGCAATAATGACCATCAATAAACTACTCATCCTGACCAACGAACTTCCAAGATTTCGTCTGAAACGATAATATCTTTAACTCCATTGGCCAAGGGGCGGTGTTTCAGCGATGCGATACTATTTTTTTAATATGTATTAACTTATATTCTAATATACCATCGATTTATTTCGCACAACCGATATGTTTGATCGCATGTAGGCACATTATAATTATTATTTAGTAATCAAAATCGGACATGAGTACATTCATTTAGCATGTGGGAATGTAACTATGTATACGTAAACTAGTAATAACTTACCAAACATCGGTCCAAAGAGCACAGTTACCACACCTAAGAGAACACACAAACGTACTCTTCTGTTATTAGGCGCGTCTTTTACAATCACGCTTACTGTTTCCTTTACATTTGATATATCGAAGAAAGTGCGGGCTAAATGACAAAATCCTTGGCGGTCATGCTGTGGACAAAAATAAAATAAAAATTAAACTACTCCTTTGCGACTTTAAGACGGTATTTATGACTGTCTTATGTTACTATGCTGTAAAAGACAAACGAGTTGATTGATGGCAATTAACTATCAATAAGGTGAAAATTCTAGAAACATTGTACATCGTTTGAGTGAAAAGTTTTTGGACCTACCTAGTTCAATACAAGTGTAATTCCTTGGAAACTTTCATTAAACGTATTCAGTACTTAACTACTCAAAAAATTTTTGTTTGAATTTTCCTCTGTCTGTTTGTTCCGGATTATCTTTAGAACGGCTGTCTCGATTTTGAATTTCATTGGTAAATATCTGATGATATAAGGAGTAACTTAGAATACTCCCATTTAAGACTAGTTTCACCAACAACAACCCCGGGGCGCATCTCGTGATGTAATGTTAAAATTAAATAGCAAATCCCGTATTTCGTACACTGTTAAAAATGTAATGAACAGGTGTTTTTAACAGCCGCTTTTATTAATTCTAATGTAATGGTAACTGTATGTAACTAAATGGTAATCGAACGTTATATTCCTCGTATTTTTATACTTTCTTTGACATAAGTTTAGCTCTGACAGATTGTTATTTGTTTTTTGTAAAATGTGTATGTGTTATTAAACAAGTGATTAATCTAAAAAGTCTAAAAACAAGTTTTCATTACTTGTTAATAAAAAAATACTTTAAGACCTTTCATTAATAACCCATATTGGCTGGCATGTAAAAAATATCTACGCCTCCATTCAATTACCGCGGCCATTTTGGATAAATATTTTTATCGATTATATATAATTGCATAGTCATCAGTAACTAATGTATATTTCAAATTTCAGCTCAATCGAAAATCGGGTAGTGTATCAAATTTAATTTGCAAGATTTGATTACAGATAACCCTCGCGACAGGTGAAACTACATAAAGGCTTGTAAAAAGAACTAACTATAATAAAATTACGAACATTACACAAACAGCGAACACGTGGAATTGGCATAGCTGTCATTGATTCTTATGATATCGTATCTATCGAATCTGTAGTCAGTCATTCAACAAATGAAGAATTAAGTTCAAGAAGAATTCGTAATTTGTTTGTAACATTGACAAATAAAGTGTTGAAAACTAAAGCGCATATTTCAAACATCATCATCATCATCTCCCTATGATTTTTCTAACTTTATTTGGGGTCAATGCAATGAATTTTTTTATAACATTCTCCTTTATCACTCTGTCTGTCAGTTCACCGTTTTCTCGTTGCCTGGCTATATCCTCTCTTCCAGTCCATTAATTTTTTTTGGTCGTCTTCTTTCCTTTTCGGCTAATCTCTACACATTACATGTCCATACCAGGATTACCTATTCCTCCTCAACTTTTTTGAACATCACAAAGAATTTCATTTAATAATAACAAAGAAGCGATTAATTCAGAGCTATTAATTTATTAATAAATTTCATATTACCCTGTTTATGTGTTTTCCAATTTCAATTTTTGTACACAACCAAGATGTATTTTAAATCTTCTTCTTTAAAGGTTAAGTTTAAAAAAATACTATAGTAATATTTCATATTTTACTTACTTTCTTCTGTTCACGAGTTCTCTTTGGATCCTTGACTACGAAAATAATGTAGAGAATATTGAATGCATTTAAAGACATAGATATTCCATACACACCATAATATCCAAAATTCTTTAACAATACTCCACTGAGTCCCATACCAACCGGAAAGGCAACTGTTATACAAAAGCTTATAAGACCCATCCTAAAGGTTCTATTCTCATTTGTAGTAATAGCACTTATGTATGCAAAAGCTGTTAAGAAACAAATACACCACCCACCACTTAATCCTTCTATGATTGACTCGGAGAAAACTGTTATTTCTAAATACATCTCATAAAAGAAATACACATTAATCATATTGTTAATAGAAATTAGTAATGACCCCGCCATTGGAATAATCATAAAAATTTTTCTGTGACCTGTTTTGTCAGAGAAAGAACCAACAAAAAGAGCAAAAATACAAGGTAAAGTTGCAGTCATATACGTTTTCCAAGTAAGCGCCTTTGCTAATAGTTTCTGTGTTTCTCTTTCATATTCATTATGGTTTACACCATTTTGTATCCTTAAAGAATCACAAATTTCTGTCGAGAAATTTAAATTCACCCGACATGCTTTTTCTAATTGGAGATTTTGGGATGCCATCATGTTTAACATGGCCGCGGATACAAACAATAAGAGACATGGTTCCAACGTTATATTTGAATATGCTTCACGAATTTTGTCACGAAAATTTAATTTCTCTTCTTCTCTTGCTCCTGATTCATCCTGTTTTAATGGATCTACTTCTGTAGGCTCAACGTGATTGTAGTTATACACCTTATTTTCTGAAGTCATTTTAATTTTCACTACTTATTTTAATAAACACACTTTTTACATTACAAATATATCAGGCGGCCGTCAAAAGGTTTTATTAACAACTAATGAATGATAATATAATTCAATGCGATAGATACATCACAAGTATTACTCGATGATATAGTTGGACTCATTTTACTGTGCCTATCTTTGTAGACTAATCCCTGTTTATCACAATTATTACCATTAAACTATTTATATGATATATTGTATTTATTGTATGTAGATTTCAATGTTCATGCTATTTAGTGAAAGAGTTCTACGTTTATGTACTTGACGACAAGTTTCCTCCCTTATAATACATTTTTCCACAATTTAAGATTATTTCGCTCCGTATCGCAACAAAGGCTCTCATATCGGCCGACGCAAGTGATCACTGGAAAAGGATGATCGGAGATCACCTTTGGAGTTTGACTGCCTCTGTGGCGTAGTGGTAGCGTATGCGACTGCTGTGCTAGAGGTCTCGGGTTCGATTGCTGAGTCAGACTAAATGTTTGTATGATCTACAAATAATTGTTTCGGAGTTTGATTGTTTTCTATGTATAATATGTATGTATTTACAAAAAAAGTATATATGTATTGATATCAGTTGTCTAGTACCCATAGTACAAGTTCTACTTAGTTTGGGACTAGATGGCGTTTTGTGTTAAAATGTCTCAAATGTCCGGAAAAAAAATATTTTCCTGTGTCTGATCGCAAGGAGCCTAGCCTGAGTGCTAGCACTGCGGTGGCCAGACCGTAGACACGGCGCTTCACACGCGAGCCGAGGCGTGATCTCATGGTGGTCATCGAGATGGGGGTTCTGCAGTTCGGTAACATGATTGCGGCCATGTTGCGAAGCGAGAGCCCATGGTACTCTACCGTTTTTTTCTGCGAGCAAGCTATGTTTGCTAAGGAGAGGTCCACCAGGCTCGGGAACGAGCCAGGTACCACAGACGATTCAGGCGCCGGAGACCGCAAAATGATCTCCGTCCTCCATATTACTTATAAAGGACGGAGATATCAGGTACGAAAGGTAACTAAAAATAAGAGTTACTTAACTTAAATTTACATGGTTGATTTTTATATATGTTTTGTAGAATTTTGTCCTAAAATAGTATCATCAGTGCCTGACATTTTCCAGGGACTAAAAATTTTGTCAGATGCTTTAAAGCTCCACTGTGCAAGCGCTTGCCAAATTAATGATGGCAACGTTTGATAGGAGTAGTTCTTACTATGTGTGTTACTTCAAATACATGCGTAATAAATATTGAAATACCATAATAAATATTATAGTTTTGACTAACGTGAAGTATCAGACAGAGCATCCCTACCCGAGCCTGCGTCTGCTAGGGTGACAGATGGCCTCACCTGTCACCCCCTTACGTAACAGAGTCAGGCAAAAGGACCTCAAGGATAAAATCAAAAACAATAAGTTCAAAGACGCAATGACTAAATCGAAAACGCTAAAGTGGAAGTGGACAGGGCTTATGACTAAAGAGGAAAAGAAGAAATGGACAAAAATTATAATGGTGTGGTACCCCAGACACGGTATAAGAAGTAGAGGGAGGCAGACTTAGCATTGGGAAGATGATATCAAGGAAGTAATCGCTAAGGATAGGTTAATGTGAAAATTTTTAAAGGAGATAGCAAGACAAACTTAAACAAGAAATCCAAACCCGTTACCGGTTGTAATAATTAACTTTAATGGAAATCTAGATTTAAGTTAGCTGGATGTAATTTATAGTCTGATTATTAAGAATGTAAAACAAACAGCATAAAAGGTTTATTATTTATTCATTGAAACTGCAACAGTTTATCAGCTCAATGGAAGAATCGGTGTAATTGAGTTAAAACGGCTAAATAATCATACTGTATTCAGTAATAAATAGGTATATATTTGTAGTGTAGCATCTGTAGACTAAAAGAAAAAACGCTCCGGAAATCGGAAAGTGTCCGCACTGAACACTCAAATTAATTTTATCTTGTCATTTGAATATCAACATTTGTACTATCAGCGCCTCGATATTACTTAACCATTCCCATAGTTTCACAATGCATTTGTCACCTTCAAGAATATGATCCTATTTATCTAGACAGCTTTTAAACAAGTAGTATTATTATCTATTATCATATTAATATTATATCATTCTTGTGTAACACACTCTGAGCAGGATTTGATAAGCAAGTAGTTCTTTAGTAATTTTTAGATAGCGGAAACTTTCTGTAATTCAATCATGTAATCCTTTCATCTATATTAAATCGATAAAAAATAGCAAAGCAAGAATAATAGTACTAGTTACACTTCTAACTAAACATTTTTTTAATTTTCAGCAGAGGCCAACTGTACTGTACTGTACATATATCCAGGAGCACTTTTAGCAGGCACATTGCCTTCAAATTTTGAATTAATGAATCAGAATCTCAGACAAAAAATCTCAGATAATGATATAAAAGAGGAACTATATCATACTCTGAACAGAAACCGATTTTAATGATTGAATAACTAACCAATAAAAAGCATCTGCCTATGGCACTACACATTCAAGCCAAAACTATGGTCAATAATTATCTACCACCAACAACCTCTAATAATTTTCTGCTTTTTTACCTGTCCTTAGAAATGCGATTATGACCCACCATACAACATTGGCCAGATCATTTATAGGCTTTATTTCAAGTATAGTAGATGTATTTTCGGTACTTTTATCCCATGAAGTTGGCTGCCTTAGTCAGAAGTTACAGCTCTGTGTAAGCAATCGCAAGATTTAAGAGCAGTGTGTAACTACTCCTTCTGTTTGGTCTTTTTTTTCTTAAGTTGTTTTGCTTTGAATAAAATACATTATTGACAGAGACGTATACGCCTATTGAAAATTAAATTTTTCGTCTAACATACGATTACTATAGGTGATGTTTTAATAGGCGCTTGTTAGGTGGCTGTCAGTATTTTTTAAATAAGTTCTTAACACTTACAAACGTCTGTCTGATCTCAAACTATACAGACCCTGGTAACTAGATTGCTGATCAAAATCCAAACTAATAAATAAATATGTTCAGACATTTTAACACACAACGCCATCTAGTCCCAAACTAAGCAGAGCTTGTACTATGGGTACTAGATAACTGATATTAATACTTATATACTTTATATATATATATATTTTATGATATTTTTTTTTGTAAATACATACATATTATACATAGAAAACACCCAAACTTCGAAACAAATATTTGCAGATCATACAAACATTTGGCCCGACTCAGGAATCGAACCCGAGACCTCATGCACAGCAGTCGCATTCGCTACCACTGCGCCACAGAGGCAGTCAAATGCATATTAAAAAAAAATGGAAGTGTGTATCTCCCCCTGTGTGTGTATACTGGTTATTGTGGCAAGAAAGTGGCCTGTGCCCTTCCTCAAGACTCAGTGTTTCTACGCCAAATTTCGAAATAATAACAGACAGACAAACAGAGCTACTTTTGACTTTGCAATATTAGTATGGATGAATACAAATACAATTGTTGATATATTACATCCAGAAGGAGAACAAATGATGTTGATCAGGTTGATAAACATTGGATCAATAGTCAATAGAGTTCTGTTTCCAAGTTCACATGTATAATGGTATGATTCAGCATGATACCAAAGCCAATACACAACCGCCGAAAATTTTTTGTCTCTCTGTTAGATTGCTTGCTCTTTAAGAACTAATGTTTAAGACAGATATGCGTTTTTTTACCCGACTACGAAAGAAGGAGGGTTGTGTTCGAGTGTATGTATGTATATGTCTTTGGCATGCCCTAAAGCCTAAACGGCTTATCGTATTTTTATGTAAGTGGTGTCAATAGATCCCTCTTAGTCGTGTTAATGACACTGGGTACATCAAATTAAAAAAAAACGCAGTCGAGTTTTTTTGAAAATAATAAAACATGAACATAAATATTTCGAACATCTATCACGCAACGCCATCTAGTTCCAAACTAAGCAGAGCTTGTATTATGGGTACTAGACAACTGATATGGATACATGAATACTTTTTTTTGTAAATACATACGTATTATACATAGAAAACACACAAACTCCGAAACAAATATTTGCAGATCACCCAAACATTTGGTCTGACCTAGGATTCGAACCCGAGACCTCATGAACAGCAGTCGCATATGCTACCACCGCGCCACCGAGGTCGAGGAAATAAACGCTACACCGACCCATCTGGCCAACGTGGTATAATAGATCAAAGACTTCTTTCTGAGGAGAAGCTATATCCAGTAGTGGATTGTTAAGGACCGCTCGTGATAAAAATATAAGAATTGTATAACTACTTAAAGTTCAGATATTACTTCGACAGATAGCGTTGATCTCATTTAAGATCTAAAATGTACCATAATTCTCAATCAGCCAAGCGTAACTTAAACTGGACCATGACAATATTTGTAACATTAACTAAAATCGTATGTTCCTTTTCCTCTCTAAGGGATTAATTTTCGTCATTGTCACACATATTAGTCAATTTATATAAACGAAATGATAACGAACATGGTCCAAAAATAGACCATGTGAAGCCATCAAGCATTTATCAATAGCAAATCAAAAAAACAAACACTACTTCAATAAAAATCAAATGTTATAAAAGAATAAAAGAAAACATATTTTAAGTAACATTTTTTATTTAATTTCTTTTGTAAAATAAAATACAATACACATATCAAAATACATCGTATAAACATACTATAGAGGTTTTTTTATGTAAAATACAGTTTAGTTAGCAAAGTTTAGCTTTAAAAATAAAATACACATTTATAATAGAAATACACCTTAAATACAACAACAAGTTTAGATATCGTCCCACAACAACATGTCAAAAAATATTTAAATTTTGGTAGATTTTTGAATACCTACTAGGGTACCCGTAGTATTAAATTAACATGTTTCATGAAACTATAGTACCTACCTCCTCTACGTAAAGTACCTCCATTCTATTCCTATATTTCAAACCACTGACTTCAGCTCTAGTAAAAACTATGTTACTGCAAGAGTCAGCGCATTCTTCCTCAGTAATTATTACAATTACTGCTGTTTACTTGATATATATTCAACAAGATCCTTACGTAATGAAAGAAAAATAGGTCTAGACATATTGTGTTTTTGATTTGTAAGCCATAGATTTTTAAACTGAAATTTTGCGAAATTTGAGACACTCGTTATGACATTCTTGGTATGAATACCATATTTATAGTTAAATTTGTAATCATTATCATAATTTTTCTGTAGATATAAACCTTTCGAATAGGCACGTTGACAGTAACCAAGAACCAGTAAAATGATGTATTTATCTGATGAAATGGGGTTCATAGAGTATAAAAATCGTTTTTTATTTTATATTTAGAGCGAGATTAAGGGTTAATTAGCAAAAATAAAACTACAAAATACAACAACCCGCAATGTTAAGTTGAACACCAATCAGAGCGAGTTATGCCACGTCTGCGTTATGACGAGACGACACGGACAGATGCCATGACACAACTGAGCCTTTGACGTGAATTTTAAACCTAAAATTTAAATTACAATTTTTTCCTACCAAAACTTTATTTTTTGTAGAAATATAGCTGTTTTTGACAATAGGAGACAATTCCGGACATCATAAAACAGTTTTTCAGTCCTGCCTTTTGCACGCCACTTGGTTTAAACTTCGGTTTCGGCCGTAAAGATATAGGTTGCAGCGGATTGTTTTGACTTTTGTTTTTTATCGCATGTATTGATATTACGTTTAGTTGGTTCTTTAATTGGCAAAACATTGGCAACACTAACAACAACTTCAAAAAGTAAACGAATCGTTGCATTCTCAAGTACGCTAGAAAATGTAAAATAAAAAAGTTTCACACATATTTATATGGATTTAGAATAATAAAAGATCGTATACTTCTTAACTTTAACTATGTTCTGGAGCGGCAACAATATCGCAGTTAGAGAGTTGAACTCTAGCATCCAGCTCCTGCCAGTGATTTTGGGTATATTATCAATCCACCTGGCCTATGGATAACCTACACTACTTTTCTCTCATATCAACTCAAGAACACACTTACTACAACGGTTATCACTGAAACAACTACACTAGTTACATAACTGTTTCAACTCTTTCTGCAACATCTTTAAAGGTACTTAGTAAGAAGAGTAGACTTTGGTTCAGGTACTAAAATGTGGTCTTTGGCAATTCACATACATATAATCACTCAGAATAACATCATACATTTCACAGAAATTGTTTCTTTTTTACTTTAGGACCCTAAATAATACCAACATAAAATATACTTATTTATAATCCTCTCCATTATGAAATCTGACTTTGATTAGAGTGCGTTTTTACGAGTTGCTTTCTGTACTCGTAGAATAAATAACTGAAAATAATAATAAAAAATCATATTTCATTTTAATAAAAAATGAAACAATAAACCGGCCAAGTGCGAGTCGGACTAGAGCATGAATGGTACCATTATCAATGAAAAGATGCTTAAACATGTATAATTTATGGAAGCTCCCATAAATTAGACATGTTTCCAAATGTTTTATAACAATTATAAAAAAAAAAAAACTTAAAAACAAAACTAAACATACTGTCCCTTCTTAAGGTGTCCTAATTAAGAACTGAATTTAAAAATAAATAATGATCTTACCTTAATACAACAAGAGCAGGGAACATAAGAAATGCTCCTACGAGAAACACAGCTCCTGGTAGAACTTCAATTGTGGCTGAATATAATTTCGCGTAAAATGGCACGTATATCAAAGGAGACAAATTCTCAACTACTCCAACAACTGAACTTAGTTTACCTGTAAAGCAAATTAAAAACGTTAACAGGCTTAATTTTGAACAGGATATGCATGGTGGAACTGTATATACTTATAAAGTTTCACAAAATATCAATACCATGGTAGGAATATCTACCAGAGATCAAGAGTTTTGAGAAGGGGATAGAAAATTCATGAATAAAACAGCACAAAGTTAAGATTGAGGATGATCATCATCATAAATAACTTTAAATAGTGCTGCTGGCTGGCTAGACACCTGTCTGGAAAAGAGTTTGTTTAAAATGTTCCTTCTATTTTTGTAGTGTAAGAGAATAACTGGTTATACGTGGGAGACCCACGCCTCTCTACGAATGGGCCATCAGATCGGAGCGATACCACGGCCTCGCAGAAAACCGGTGAGTGAGGTTTCACCGAGTGAGTGAGGACGGGAGGCCGATACATCAAACCCTCCCACCATCCCCCTCCCCATCCCACAAAGGTCGGCAACGCACTTGTGGATGCGTCACAGGTGTTGCGGTGTCCATGGAAGTAATCGCTTACCATCAGACGATACGTCTGTTTGTTTGCCCCTATTCCATAAAAAAACCTATATACTCTAATAATTGAAGACAACCGAGTTATGTTCATTATAAATCAGAACAGAATGTATGATGTGTGATGATTTCTTACTATAAGACTTACCTATTTCATGCACTTCAACCATTTTGGACATTATTGACCGCATGGCCAATAGTGCAACCCCGTTCATTACGTCAAAAACCGGCCCTGAAATAAATAATGGACGATTCTTATGAAATAATATTTCAAATAATTTACCCAAAGCAATCAAGTTGAGGCATGTGTCTATAACTAATATTGTTGCAACATACATTTTAATAGAATTTCGAAAGCAAGATAAATATGATCAATTAATTTATTGTCAATAAAAAGTTTTCTAGTACATACTGTTGAAGAATAGTAAAGTTATGTAAAGCTTATCTTACAAAAGCTTACCGAGGTAAAATACGGGCCCAGTTTGAGCGAAACAGTAGATGAACGAAGCGGCCATTTTAGTCACTATAGAAATGATGCCTACCAGAGAATCGTGCCATCCAAGATATTTGATCAAAACCAAAATAGACAAAGCCGTGCCTAAAACATAATTTCACTCATTACATATTTAATATCAAAATCTAAAATATTGAAGTTATTGACAATAAGTTTTAATTTCATAGCGAATGTTTGACCGTGGGAGAGCCACGCTTTGGCATGCATGGGCCGGCGTGATACCGGAGTGATACCACGTACTCACAGAAAACCGGTGTGAAACAGCGTCTGCGCTGTGTTTCACCGAGTGAGTGAGGATACCGGAGGCCCATAATCCAACCCTTCCCCCATCCCCCTCCCCGTCCCCCAAGGCTGGCAACACACTTGTGACGCCTCTGGTGTCACGGGTGTCCATGGGCGGAGGTAATCGCTTACCATCAGGCGATACGTCTGCTCGTTTGCCCCCTATTCCATAAAAAAAGGAATGTTTAAAACAGACGTCAATACTTATACGACATTACTTACCCAGGAAATTTGTGAATAAATTATAGCTCTGGAATAAACTATATTGGACTTCGTCCCATTGGAATCTATATCTCACGGTCATATACATGATAGATGTTTCACCTACAATAGAATTAAAGTGAAAATAAATAAATAAATTAAACAGACAATCAAACTTCTTGTGGATTCAAGGTACACCAAGTTATTTGTTTGCTAATGGAGGGAATGTTCGCAAAGTGCATGATAAGCGCGCACACGATTTAAAATATAAACGTGGATTTCAATACATTAAGATGAGCTAATGTGAGGGTTGAACCTATGACACATCTTGATACAGACACAATTAACACGAAAGTGTTCTTTTATCCGAACTAATTAGCCTATCTAGATCACTGCTGGACATTGGCCTCTCTATCCTACATTTTGGAATGAATATGACGTTTCATTATACAGGTTGTTAGTATTATTTATAATCTAATTCTCATGCCAATTGGACATATGACAGCATCGAGACTGACGAGGTTTAACTTATCATTTCGACTGCCACGAAATTCAGCTTTGTTTCCGTAGCGAATGTGGCATTCATAGAAGATAAGTTATTGCATGATTAGTTTTATTTTACATGTAGCTGTTCTAAGAATGTAGGTAATAGATTATTTGTATTATTTTCCTCTTCTGTTAAAATAGATAGAAAATTTAAAGTCAAAGGAGACTAAAGGACTCTTTTAAATGATTTAAATAATGTATTAATAAGTTTTAAATAAAATGATCACTGACATAAAAGGCTTTCAGCATTTGCAATGAACTATCAAAAGTTATAAAAAATATATATCATAAGGATTTTTTTCAATAGATCTAGTAGCTACATTGGGGGAAGAAGATCATTCTTTGCTTCAATAGCAGTAAATCAAATTTTATTCTTTTTTGACAAGTCAGTTTTTCGATAAATAATGAAAGCCTATTATGTAAGCGTCAAACCATGCATCAAAAATACATTTAAAATGCCTTGCTTGACTTAAAGACCTCTAAATCTCTTCATTAAAATACATAAGAATATACATAAGTATAAATAGCTTACCGTAAAATGGTCCAAATAATACAATTATAACGAGTAAGAGGGTACACAAACGTAGTCTTCTACTGTTAGGGGCCTTTTGGACAAGAATATTGAATGTATCTTTCAAATTCTTTATATTAAAGAAAGCACAAAGTAGCCGACACCAATTTGCGCCGCTGAACTGTGGATGATAAAAACAATTGAAATTAATCTACGTGTATCAGTCGAGATAAACTAGAGAAGAAACTCGAACTGTCGAAAATAAATTGTTTGACTATATACTGAAACTGTAGGTGTCAGAATAAAAACCATTAAAGGTAACAATTTCATTTCTAGATTAAGAATTAATCAAGATACTTAATATTAGAACTAAATATAACACTTACCGCTTGTTGTTCAGGACTTTTCTTTGGATCCTTGATTACGAAAATGGTGTAAAGTACACTTATTAAATTTATGGAGGTAAATATTCCAATTATACCATAGTATCCCAATACATTTAATAAAACCCCACTTAGCACCGTTCCAATGGGCGAGGCAAGAGTAACACAAAATACCAGAAGACCGATTCTGAAGGTTCTATCTTTGTTACTAGTAATAGAACTAATGTACGCAAAACATATCATAAATAAAATACACCAGGCTCCACTCAATCCTTCAATAATAGCTCCAGAAAGGACAAAAAATTCCAACGAGGTCTCATAGAAGAAATACACATGTATCATGCTGTTAATACCATTAAGTATGTGCCCGGTTGTCGGAGCGATTAAGAAAAGTTTCCTGTATCCTGTTTTGTCAGAGAAAGAACCAACAAGAAGAGCAAGAAGACAGCTCAACGATGCCGTTAAATAAGTTTTCCATGCAAGAGCACTCGCAAGCAGTTGCTGTGTATCTCTTTCATAATCACTATGAGCCTCACCGTCTTGCAATATCAAAGTATCACAAATTTCTGTGGAGAAGTTTAAATTTACTCTACATGCCTTTTCCAACTGCAAGTTCTGGGATGCCATATTGTGCAACGTGTATGCTGTTATAACCATAAACATACATGGTTCTACAGTTATATTTCTTAAAGCATTGGCAACTTTTTCCTTTAAACTCGAATCCTTATTTTCTATAACATCTTGATCATCTTGTCTTATATGGACATTATTGTGCTCCGTATCATTATAGTTATTATATTTTTCGATATTAGTATTCATTTTAAGAAACTCTTTTAGCACATTACTCTTCAGTTGAATGTGTTTACTTGTTTATACCGTGAGTGTGTGAAGATTGTATTTATAACGAGAGTATATAAGTCATCAATCTCTTGTGGTAGATTACGATTAGCTTAGCGATAATATATTACCGATAATAAATACTCGTGAAGTTTTTGATATTATTAGAATCGTGTCATATTTCATCTCTCTTTTTGGGATGACTAACCAGCTATTATATATTATTTAGTTTGTATTAAAAAAAACATTTCTATAGCACACATTTTGCAAGTAGTTATTTCTACAAAAGTCATAGACTTGATAATTGAAAACGTTTATCACTTATGCTTTATGTTTAAGTTCAACATTCATATAATATTTAAATTTTCATATAAAAATAAGGTCAACATCTTGCTAAACTATGATTTTGGTCTCACTTATATAATAAGGTGCTAAACGAGTAGACGAAACACCTAATGGTAATTTGATAACTGTTGCTTTTGGTCACCTGCGACTGAAGAGTCTTATTAAGTTGCCCTTTGAGTCCCAGAATCAAGGATAAGGAGATATTCAGGCTCCCAAGTAACCTTACTCTCCTAATGAAAAAGCAAAGAGGAATTTACTTAACATCGATTTTTACTCAGTTCAATATGACTCGTTCGCACATTATCTTCTTATATCTCTTTTAGAGAATTTAGCGCACAGAGAAATGTGAAATTTGAAATATTTAAAGTTTTTTTCCATTTGGCTATAATTTTTAATCAATTTGTTTAAAAGCTAGTAAATAGTTTACGAAAAAATATAATAGTATACGTTTTTGGGTTACTAAATTACTTCATGAATTTATGGTTTATCGTTGCACATAAATAAGTAAATAGGGTATGTTTGTGTAGAAATATGATAATAATATTATGTGATTGTACCTAAAGAAAACCCGAGAGGATAAACTCCACTCAGATCTAATTCACTGCTGGTGAACTAAGTAACAAAAGCACGCTTACCAGTGCCTCGTATCGCTCTGAATGTGGCCGGGGTGGACCAGCCAATAAAAAGTCACCGCTTTAAAATGGAAGACATACGTTCTCGTACTCATCGCTTCGGTGCTTCCTTCCTGTGCCGAGCGGTCAAAACCTGGAACTCACTACCAGCGCACGTGTTTCCTTCCCATTATGTTCCCGGGTCCTTTAAGCGGGGCGTGAAAAAGCATCTCACCAGGCCGCCATAGTGTGGATCACTATGCTGCATTGTTTTTTTTCGCATTGAAGATGGTGACCACCACTCTTGGATTCTGCTCATGCTTTCCATCAGGCAGGGCAGAGTCATTTTGGCAGCTTATACATAAAAAAAAGCGACTTCTACATACATGAATTCAGCAGCAGGTGGTGCCCGCAATTTTGTTGGCGAACCTAGGTCGTATCTGTATTAACCGTTTTCATATCCCTTTTATTTTAGCCACAGAATGGCACGCCGTAGATTTGAGTCAGTTCGATTCCGACATACCATACCGAGGCAAATCAGTTTGGAGAGACAGACCGTGGGGGTTTCTCGATATAAAAAAGGATTTGCGTTAAGTTATTGTTTTGTATTATTAAGTCATAGCTTTCATAACCCAGTTGCACGCGGTGATTAGAAACAATCACCGAGGGTAAGCAACGACGGCGCGGCCATTACCTGGATGGGTAACCATGGGTGGCATGTTACCATGAGCATCTCCGTGATTCGGAGGTCATAGGATAACAATCGTGAAGCTTAGTTGGAGGCCTTTGGGCGGTTTAAAAACATCCAGCGGTAAGATTTACGTAGCCGCGACGTTGTCTTGCCAGTCCCCAACCAGCACTTGGCCAGCGTGGGGACGTATGGCTTTAACCCTCTCCTGAGAGGAGACCCGAGCCCAGCAGTGGGACATTATGGACTGTAGATGCTGATGATGATGATTCTTAAGTCGGCTTTTGCGACACCCATGGGATGAATAGCGGTGCTCATATTTTGTATTGTTAACTTGATAATACACTTCAAGATATCAAACTTATATTTAGAAAAAGTGAAGTGATGGTAAAATTAGATACTGATACGTTCTGAATGAACAAATGTATTTAGATTGTAGTTGAGTAACGTCTGATAGAGAATAATTTGAAATGCCTTTGTCTAATCTAATCACAGTAGCTTAATACATTTTTTCTTTCTATAAATATTTATTTTACATCATGTGTATATTATCTGTCAACGAAAGGCTTTACTGCTAGATAATATTTTGATGTAGTGAAGTGATGGTAAAAATAGATTTTGACACGATCTGAATGAACTAATGTATTTACATTGCAGTTGAGTAAATTCTGATAAAGAATAATTTGTGGGGTATAAAACTAGCTTGTAATATGTAACGAAATTGCATCATTATTGTATTTCAAGTGTTACTCAATATTATGTAATTTAATCAATTTATATTGGCGCTCATAGCCCAGTTGCACTCGGTGATTAGAAACAATCATCGAGGGTAAGCAACGATGGCGCGGTCAGTACCTGGATGGGTGACCGCTGGTGGCATGTTACCATGAGCGTCTCCGTGATTCGGAGGTCACGTTAAGCAGTCGGTCCCGGTTGTTATCATACGATAACAGTCGTGAAGCTTAGTTGGAGGCCTTCGGGCGGCTTAAAAACATCCAACGGCAAGATTTACGTAGCCACAACGTATTCTTGCCAGTCCCCAACCCGCACTTGGCCAGCGTGGGGACGTATGGCCTTAACCCTCTCCTGAGAGGAGACCCGAGCCCAGCAGTGGGACATTATGGGTTGTTGTTTGTTTGTTTATATTATAATGAACAGTCAGTCTTAGTTATGACTTCGTTGTTTGAATTCGTCTCCAATACATCCCGTACAAATTTGAAATGCCTTTGTCTAATCTAATCACAATAGTTTATTGTAATGTTTTTTCTTTAAATATTTATCTCACATCATGTGTATATTATCGCTCAATGAAAGGCTTTACTACATGCTTTATTTAATATAATATGTATTACTTGTGACATTCATTGTTTTCATGCGATGGTCAAATCAATCTCTTTATTTGACTTGGTATTAATTGAGTCTTATAGCATTTTACGGTAGAAGAACTGAGAGACTTGGTTGTTTTACAAGTTGTTTTTGATGGCGTGTTATTTAATTTTAAGAACTATTGCTTAAAATTCAATAAAATTATAATAAGGGGGTTGGCGTTTTTTTTTCTATACTAACTAGAACTAGAAATCTCTTAAACAAGCGCCTAATAAAAATCGTTTAACATCCGTTCACAAAAGTGATATTTTAATAGGCGCTTTTTTCGTATTTTTATTTTTGGGTGAAAGTTCTATTTGTATTACTAATTAAACATGAATAGAACATAAATAGAAAAAGAACTCATAATGCAAGGGTATTCTTGGATTATGAGTTCTTTTTCTAAGTTAAGTCATTATTGATCATGTTACGCAAGTATTTATCCTAGGTGGAAATAATACCCAAGACGGTTGTGTTAGCAGTCAGGATTACTGATAACTAGAGCAAAAGATACGTAATCTATACTAATATTATAAATTCGAAAGTAACTCTGTCTATCTGTCATGCTTTCATGGCTAAACCACTGCATCCATTTCAATCAAATTTGGTATTGAGATACCTTATTACCAAGGAAGAACATAGGGTACTTTTTACCGCGGTAACCAATATATACGCGGTCAGAGCCACGGACAAAGCTAGTAATCAATAAATTAATAATAATAACAGTAATTAACTACTCCACTTGAAAGTAAACATTTTAAAATCATTAAAAGGTGGAAAGAAAAATATTTTTTTAGTTTTCGTTATTATTTATTTCCTTTGTAAGTATTAAATAAATAAATTATAGCATAACACAAAGAGTTATCAAAACATATATACTACAGAGGTTCCTTTAATGCTTAGTTTCAAAAAAATTGTAGTGTGTACGACGTACTTACGTACCTCTTAAGCTATACTTTTGTCAATCAGTCATATCATTCATGTCTTATTTAAATTCACAGTAAATTTTGTTCGTTTCATACAGGCTTGTACATTACTTAGAATTTATAGGAGAAATGGCACACAAACAATTTACTAATAATAGTTAGGACACCAGGTCACTATTAGTATAAAATTAACTAATTTAAAATTAAATTTATAACGTTTGCATCTTTATATTAAAAATATTCAATGTTTGTAAATAATTACTAATCAAAACTTAATAAATACAAATTATTTGAGTTTTGGAACTAATTTAAGTTTTCCACAATAATAATTTTGAGAATTCGATTCGAGTACCAAAATATCGTTTTGGCTTTATACATACAAATGTACACACACATACACATATATCCATATAAAAACGCACACACACATAAGTATATATCTTTTCTTCATAAAAAGCGGTAAAGACAGTTTTTCATTTTTTAGTGTAATTAAAAGACTTAAAACTTCTATAAACTCTCACTTTCTTTACTCTGCGATTGTCCAACTTTCATTCTGTGCTCGTAGAATAAATAACTGAAAATGAAATATTTTTATTTCAATATTATTGCTATATTTTAACATACTAATTTGCAAAATATAAAGTTCATGATATGGATGTTAAGTGAACTAAACAAAGGAACTATTGGTCTGATTTAAAAAAAAATCAGCGTTATATTGCCCATTTATCGAGGAAAGCAATAGGCTATATATAATCAAGCTGAGATCAATTGAAGCGGAGCACCAGTGAAGAATTTTTCAAAAAAGGAGGAAAAGTATCACGCTTCGGATAATATGGAGATGGTAACGAGTTTACGTGGGTCAGCTAGTAAATTATAAAAATTGAAGACTTTTCTAAAAGGGTCATAATAATTATTAAAATAATGTAGTACATTATGAGCTCACCTCAGTACAACAACAGCAGGAAGCATGAGAAGACCTCCCACAAGAAACACTGCTCCCGGCAGAGCTTCCATCGTGGCCAAATACACCTTGGCGTATAGCGGCACGTATAGCAAAGGTGACAAGTTCTCAACTATTCCCACTAGGGAACTTAGTTTACCTGGAAAGTAAATAAATATATATTTTTTAATTTTCTTTAAGCAGGTTATACACAATAGAAATAGTCTAAATGTCTTGAAAGACTTCACAAAACACCTTAATGATTGGTCATCTTGCAAGGATTAGTCGATGGCAGCAACAATGCAAAAAATAAGTCCACGGCTTTCAAAATTAACTGCATGAGCCATAATGGCGGATGAAGTTACGATGAATATAAATCAAAACAAAATATATCAGATGATTCTACGGGAAGCTTACCTATTTCATGCGGCTCGACCATTTTGGACATTATTGACCGCATAGCCAATAGTGGAATACCATTCATAATATCAATCACCGGCCCTGAAATCAAAATTATTATTACATATTATGATAATTAACAGTTATAACACTTTAGGTTATGTGCCTAAAGAAAACACTATGTCAAATCTGTTAAAACATCTTAAAATCATTTTATATAATTTTATAAGTTTGTTCTCAATAACAACAAATTTCCGGTCATTTTATTTTTCAACTAGGACGATATTTGATTATGTTTAAACTTATAATGAAAAACTAATAACATGAAATTTTCAGGAGTAAAAGCTTCGAATATATGTTATAATGCTTACCGAAGTAAAATGCAAGTTCGGTTTGCGCGAAACAGTATACGAATGAGGCGGCAATTTTACTCAATGTAGATATGATACCCAACAAAGAAT
Source organism: Hyphantria cunea (assembly GCA_003709505.1). Classification (NCBI taxonomy): domain Eukaryota; kingdom Metazoa; phylum Arthropoda; class Insecta; order Lepidoptera; family Erebidae; genus Hyphantria; species Hyphantria cunea. The sequence goes on from PKRV01000225.1 coordinate 1,415,989, forward strand.
CGTGCCAGCCAAGGCACTTGATAAAAACCAAAGTTGACAACGCTGTACCTGCAATAATACAATTTCATTCATTATTATACATATACTAATAAGAAGGTCTGATGGCTATTCTGTATTTAATATCCTAAAAGTAGGAATGAAGATTCAATTTATTGGTAGATTTTTCAAGATCAAGCTAGTAGTTACAGAAATCTTGATTCTACTCACCAAGAAAATTTGTGAATAAATTAAAACTCTGGAATATACTATATTGGATTTCATCCCATTGGAATCTGTATCTCACAGCCAAATACATAATGGATGTTTCACCTGAAATAAAATTAAAATTTACGTTTATTTAACCAATCCAATTACAAATATGATCGAATCGAAGGAAAGTGAGATTTAAAAAGAAATCGTTATTCAGGGATATTTGCTGTAGTCAAATTAAATATAAGAAAATAAAATATAGAAACGTTAGCTGAGGTGACACTCGAAACTCGGGTTCGATTCCCGGGTCGGACCAAATGTTTGTAGGATCTGCAGACATTTGCTTCGGGGTTTGGGTGTTTTCTATTTTTAATATATATGTGTATTAAAAAAGTATATATGTATTTATATCAGTTGTCTAGTACCCGTATGCTTAGCTTGGGAATAGATAGCGTTGTGTTAGATGTCTGAAATATTTATTAATTATCTTAAAACTTTGTTCATGTATGTTATCTGACAGTGTTCTGAAATTAATCTTAAACTTTTAACAAAAAAAGATCGACCACGATGTTTTGTAGGATGTGAATACTACAGAATGACACTAATGAAGCTTATCATATCAACTGCCACTGAATTTGAGCTTTGTTTCCGCTGCGAATGTTACATTCACCGATAGTAAATATTTGGGTGATTTTTATGACTCACATATATTTCTTGTGAGATTATTCTAATTTTATAACAATATAATTTTTTATTTAAGAATGATCTTTTATCAAACATAAAAACATATGATAATTTGTTAATTGAGAAGGATTAAGTGATTATTAAAAAAGACATAATGAAAGGCTATTTTACTAGTATTACTAGAACTAAGTAGTACTTACCGTAAAATGATCCAAATAGTACAATTACTACCAGTAGGAGGGTACACAAACGAAGCCTTCTGCAATTAGGGGCCTTGCGAATTATTACATTAATTGTGTCTTTCACATTTGATATATTGAAGAAAGCACGGAGTAATTGACATATATTTGCACCGTTGTACTGTGAATAAAATAAAAAGATTAAAATTTATGAAGTATCACTTGGGTTAGGCGAAATGAAGATAATGAAATATTACACATAACTATAGATGAAAAAATAAATTAGATCATATGACACTCACCGTTTCCTGTTCAGGACTTCTCTTTGGGTCTTTGACCACAAAAATAGTGTAAAGTACACTAACTGTATTTAAGAAGATATATATTCCAGTTATACCATAGTACCCCAATGCATTTAATAAAATCCCACTTAGCGCCGTTCCAATGAAAGAGGCAATAGATACACCAAATATCAGAATGCCTATTCTAAAGGTTCTATCTTTGTCACTAGTAATAGCGCTGATGTATGCAAAACTAATCATAAATAAAATGCCCAAACCTCCACTCAATCCGTCGATAACAGCCCCAGTGAAGACCAGAGTTTCCAATGTAGTCTCATAGAAGAAATACAAATTTATTATGCTGTTAAAACCATTAAGTATCAGTCCAGTCGTTGGAATGATCAAGAAAATTTTTCTATGTCCTGTTTTATCAGAGAAAGAACCAACAAGAAGAGCAACAATACAGGCCATTGTTGCCGTTATGTAAGTTTTCCACGTAATAGCACTCGCTATTAGTTGTTGCGTTTCCCTTTCGTAAACGCTATTAGGCTCACCGTCTTGATGTATCAAGGAATCACAAATTTCTGTGGAAAATTTTAAATTCACTCTACATGCTTTTTCCAACTGCAAGTTCTGCGATGCTATATTATTCAACAAGCTTGCAGTTATGACCAGAAATGTAATTGGTTCTACAGTTATATTTTTGAATACAGCGTAAACTTTCTCTCTGAAACTTGCACCTTCTGTTTCTAAAAGACCTTGATTATCATGATCTGCGTGGGCATTGTCATACTCCATGTGACTGTAGTTATTGGGTTTTTCTGCTTTCGTTTTCATTTTAGAAATCACTTTTCGCACGTTACTTAACTCTTCAGTTAAATGTATATACCTGTTTATATTACGAGTACTTTGTGCGACTGTGTATAACTTTTATTTGAAACGAGAATTTATAAGTCTTAAACAATCTGTTGTACTGGATCACTATCAGCTTTGTGATAACATTTTTGATGACAAACACTCGCGTGACCATTTGATATGGTTCCAATCACGACATTTCTTTTTTCTTTTTTGTAAAAACTAGTTAGTTATTAAAGTTTACTTTATTTGATATTTTGTTTGACGTTTATTCCAAGTGTGCATGTAATTTTGTCGAAAACTATAAATTAGTTATTTTTTCATGAGTAAGGAGCTAATAACTTTTGAAAATGTTCATAGTGTTTGTAAGTTTTATTTGCTTTGGTTTAACTTTATTATTTATTGTATTTCTAACGAACTACTTATGTATTTTAATGTTTATATGCTAATGTTTATATGTATACATACATGCTGCTTGTAAATGGATATGTACGTACAAAAACTCAAAATTGTATCACGAGGGTTTGATAGAAGCATATAATATATTGGATAGATAGATAGATAGAAAAAGTCTTTATTTGCACTACATAATACAGAATTAAATAAGTAACATTATACATAAAATGTCCGAAGTGTGGCGTAAAAAGGGCGGCCTTATTGCTAAAAGCAATCTCTTCCAAGCAACCTTAGGATGAATAAAATGTTTCAGAGAGACAGTAGTAGTTGACGTGCATTGAGTTTGAATAAATTATTAATTCTATAGGACCATATATATTTAATCTCCAATATAAACATACACACATAGTTATAATACAAATAGTTTTACATACTAATTGTTGGAACGCCTGATGCTAATTTCATATCATATCAGTGTCAGGTAACGCCGGCCGCACATTACGCAAAGGATCTTCATTAATACGTTTTCCGGTGTCAAATCGAATGTCAACTTTATTTCCTGTTTTAAGCCCATATAACCTTTTTGAAAAGTCCTGCACAATGATAGATAAATATACAAACATATCATCTGTCGATAGACAAGCTGTTACAGACAAACATCCAGTTGCCGAAGATTGTATAAAGACGAAAAGGTAAAAAGAGGAGTGTGGAGTAGTAAGTAGACATATAATATATTGTAAGAAAGTAAACAGCAATAAAGGCTATTTTTATTTATTTATTTTATACATACATACCTATAAGCATAACTATAACTGTCTAATTAAATTACAATAAACTTTTAGTCTTTGGACACTACCAGTCATTGGACAGAACACAATAAACCCATATTTATTAAGGTTGCTCTAAAAACAGGAACACTGCAGCTGATCTCTTTCTCTCTGCTCTCTCTGCTCTCTCTGCTTTTTGACAATACATACTAGTTCAAAACATATGTAGTAGATGGCAGAAGTAGTTTAAAAATATTTACTTTTCTCAGCGTCCTCACGGTCGGCGCGGTTTCTAGTGAATAATAAAGATTTTGGTAAGTTTATCAACAAACTTTTTAACAATTCATTTTCTTAACGTGAATCCAATATGCTCAGTCGATTGTACAGTAAAGTATTATCGTATTTTGTAAAGAATGTAATAGGAATTATGTGCTGTCCAATGATTCAATGGTTTTTATTTAAAATCCAAAATAAAACGAACAGGTGTTTAATAACTACGTATTCAAAATTTAAAAAAATTTAAGCTATTATAGACTCCCCTGCGTTTAACTTTAAGCTAAAGCTTCTATATTTTGTATTTGTGTAAAAACATTTTCTACTAGTCTTTTATTAGTGTTCAACGCCTAATATTTATATGTCCAATAACTCGTTAGCTGCAGGTAATCTTAGATAGCTGTTTTTAAAAGGTAAACAAAGATACCTTAGTGAAAAAAAGAAAGGCTATGATCCCAATATTTTACATCTAGCACTTAATGAAATAAAAGAAACAGCTAAAATCCGATAAATAGTGCGTAAATACGATATCCCCAAGTGAACTTTACATTTCAAACTCAAAAACCCAACACATAGAATATTTTTTGGTCCACCTCCTGTTCTGACTGAAGAAAAGAAGTGTATTTTAGAGATTTGGTTAAGGAAAGTCATGAGAAAAGGATTTACTTAGAAAAAAAATGATTTTTGACCGAAAATCCACGACCAAATAGGTTTATTAATAATTACCCTGGAGATAGATGCGTGAGAAGATTTTTAAGATGACACCCAGCCATTGTATTCCGTACTAATAAAGGTGTAACGCAATCAAGTGCGTGTGTTTTGGAATTTGATATCAGGCAATGTTTCTCTAAAAGTCATGACTACTTATTACAAAACAACTTGCTGAATGTTTTCAATGAACCATCTCGGATCTATAATGGCGATGAAAGTGGATTTCAACTATGTCCTAAAATGTGTAAAGTACTAGCAGGAAAAGGAACTCAACATGTACATAATGTGGATCAAGGTAATGCCAAGGAGTCAGTAAATGTTTACTTTTTTCGCTGATGGTAGTGCGTGCCTCATATAGTTGTCTACAACTATCAAAGAATACCTCAGAAAATTGCGGATGGAGTTCCCAAAGAATGGGGAATTGGTAGAAGTATAAATGGATGGATGACATCCGAACTATTCTTCGAATATATAGCATTTCAGATGAGCATGAAACCCATCTAACTTATGGCGTAAGTAAGCTTTGCAAAGAGTTGGGCATCGAAGCACTATGGGAATGCCATTTGCAGTAACGTCTGCCAAATATAGAACAATGTTTAAAGAACAAATCATAAAAAAATAATCAGAGACAAAAGTAAAAGAGGAGAAAAAGAAGAAAAAGACAGAAACTAAAACACAGAAAGGAAAATATAGAGAAAACAAAAATAATGCTAACGAAAGTTCTCAATCTATTTCAATAAATACGCGTAAGGTATGCTGTAAGTCGACTGAGACATCAAATGGTTTGTGATATGTGTTTGGCGATATTTCACATAAAATGTTTACCAGCAAAACATCAAGAGCACGTGCCCGAAGATTTAAGTATTGATTTTTTCATGTGCTATCGTTGCTATGAAGAAGATAATAACGGTGAGATTTAAGATAGTAAACTAATAGCGGTGCAATTGCCTTAAATAATAATAATAAATCAATGAATCAATGTGAAATACTAAGGATCTTATGGACAAAGAGTGTTATGTGACAGCGCAAAAAGTGTGTAAAAAACTACGCCAATATCAAGGGATATCCAACGGTTGTTTTGCAATTACTTTAAGTGTAAATGACCTAAAATTACTAGATCCGGTGAATCGGAAATAACTAAATACTGAAATAGCAATACTGTTATAGTGAGCTAAAAGAAGCTCTCAGTACTGACCACAAGAGGAAGTTATTAGCACGTTGATGCATGAAAAAAGATAATTCCAAGCTACATAAAAAATAGATGAAATTAAAATTATACTGAGAAGTATGCAAAAAGAGATGAAATGACAAAAGAAGGGTATATTAGATGTTAAGGAAGAATACAAAAACACTGTTATTAGCAAAATGAATGAAAAATTTCACAGACTGAATTAAAAAAGGAACTTCTTGAACGACAATTTTTGTCAAGAAAAATAAGATAGATTATATAGAGAGATTAATACGGAAGATCGTAAAAGATCATATCAGGAATTGGTGAAAATTGTGTTAGAAATAAAAAAAGTATCTGAACATTAAATGCGAAGAAAACAGTGTTGAATTTGTAACACGACTCGGCAAAAAGGGGAAAAACATGAGGCCAATTATAGTAACGTGTAGCACCGTGGGCTTAAAAATAAAATGATTAAAAAAACAAGAAAAAATTGATATCTTCAACTTATTACATGAAAGAAGATTATTCCCTAGATATGCTTAAAAACGAAATTAGCTTTAAATCGAGCTAAATGATGAGAGAGAATCCGGAAACAGGGAAATCATAAAATACGATAAGCTTGTCCTCTTAGAAACTAAAACTAAATCAAACAAAATCGTTGCTCTAAACGAACAAATTGAAAAAGATAAGAAAATGAACTCATCAGAATCAGCAAAAACAAAAAATAGACAACAAAATATATTAAAAATAATAACATGATGTACTACCTTCTAAAACCAACGCTATTATTTCATGGGTCTCGCTTTCAACTTCTCTCGCTCTCAGAACAAGACATCTATGGAACAGCCCAATGACATCGTAAGCCCTCCTCTACCTCAATCTCCCAAGACGGCTGGTCACCGCGGGAGAATAAGACCAAAACCTTCTAGAGATGAAAATCATAAATAAGTGCACTAGATAATGCAAAGATCGTGAATGTGATGACCTGTCGGAAATAAGACAACTTGGCGAACACCAAGATGAGAATGACGCTGGTTTTCCTAAAAGAAGTTCCCTAAAAATGCTAAAATACAAAGTTTTTTTGGCCTATTAGAGCGAGCTACACTCTTAATTACTGTGAAGAAAAAGTAGAAATATATATTTTAGATAGAAACTACTGGTCATCTCTCGATGAGGCCTTTACCCTCAAGTGGGGTTTCACGCTAATTTAAATAATGAACCAAATTAATCTTAAGTAACTTCACAATGTATACGTTTTTTACACTTAAATAACGAGATATTTTTTACTTAAACATGTAAACGCAAGATGTCACAAGAACAATAAAAAGTTAAAATATAAATGGGCTGGACACACTATTTAGAGAGTAGGAAAAATTGTCTAAATTAATAAATAGCTGGTTCAAAAGTGATAGCAAAAGGACAAGAAGGAGACTACTTAGAAAAAGGATGGACAACAATAAAGCCGTAGCAGGCGTCACGTGGCAAGAACTGCTAATAACAGAGAGGAATAGAAGAAACTGGCGGAGGCCTTTTCCAATAAGTGGCATACGGACAGTATTATCGTTGCACAACAGTGTAGAACATGAGGCATAGAGTATAATATATATGGTAAATAGTTTATTTAGTAGATAGATAATAAAGTTAAATATGTCTGAAATAAAGGATATTATTAGTATTATATTACTTTTATAAACTGCCTCGGTGGCACAGTGGTAGCTTACGCGACTGCTTTCCATGAGGTCTCGGGTTCGAATCCTGGGTCGGACCAAGTGTTTGTAAGATCTGCAAATATTTGTTTCGGAGTTTGTATGTTTTTTATGTATAATATGTATGTATTTACAAAAAAAAAGTATTTATGCATTCATATCAGTTATCTAGTACCCATAATACAAGCTCCGCTTAGTTTGGGACTAGATGGCTTTGTGTGTTAGATGTCTGAAAATATTTATTATTTATTTATATTACTATACATCAGAAGGTTTGTGTTTTACACATATGATCAATAATATTGTGTGTATATAAAGTACTTTAAAGTTATGTAACGGCGAAATAAGATTGATAGATAGATAGCCGATATGAATAAGTATATTTAAATTACACATGAATAACTTCCGACAGAGAATTATATGCGGTGTTTTTGTCTAATCTAACGCAAGTAGCGTAATTCCATGTTCCTTTTTTCAAGTGCATGTTTCACATCAAATAGTAACATTATCTGTATTTTTGTAGTGAGTCATTTTAAGTACAAGTCATTTAGTTGTTCTATAATATACTTAAAACAGTCCATTCCATGTGTTTTTATCTCAACATAAACATTCACGCAAGGTGTGTAGGACATTTTTCTATTATGCCTAATACTATTTTGATAATACTATGTGCATATGACGCACCTAAGTCAACGGAATCAAAACTATTCGGTTCGGTTCAAAGATCTTTATTTCTCAATAAGACAATCGTCACTTACATGAGAACAATATTGAGCAGGTGCAGTAAAAAGAATTAAAATAATACTGATAATAAAATAATACTAATACGATAAGGAGCGAGCTCTCCGCATTCCTTAGGCTGTGGTCCAAGTGAAAATATTGTAATAAAAAAAATTAGAGAGTTTCATTATTATGAATGTAAGTTTATAATTTATTTTTAAATATTTTTAAACAACTCGCTTCTTTTACATCTGCTGGAAGTTTATAGTAAATCTGTGCTCCCCTAAACATTGTGTTGCGTTTTCTATAGTTAGTTCTTACGTTAGGCAATCCGAGGTGACTGGCGCATATTTGCTGGTTTTACATTTCATTGTGAAATTAATCTGTGAATGTATGAGTCTATGATTTATTTTATAGATTAAGATACATGTAGTATATGCATAAAGTTGTTTTAAGTGTAATAGTTTTCTATTAATGTGAAGTATAATAAAAGAAAACATAGGTATATTTAAAAAAATATTAAAAAATAATATTAAAAGAACAAAATAATCGAATAACTTAAATGTACATTAAGTTACAGCATTGGCCTGACACGTAGTCAACGGGATGCTATGTAAAATTGTAGAAAAACAATGTTTCTTTGAACGGCTCTTTGAAATTAGTTCAAGAATGTTGCTCGCCCTACAGGAACTGCAATATAGTAGTGGTTTTCTAGGACTGGCGATATTTCTAGAATTCTACCAGGCGGTCTCATTCGGTCATTACTAAGAAGAGTACTTCATAATATTATTCCTATTCGATTTATATACTCACTAAAGCAACCGTGCTTAGTGGGTATCTGACTTAATCGGTCCTCCCTAGCCAAACTTCGATTCTCAGTAGAACAGCTCCAGCAGCAGGTTAACTAGCATAGCCCTCTATTCCGAACCGTGCCTGTCAAGCCCATGTAGCGTTTGCGCAGGTATCATTCCGGATCCGGACAATCTCATGGTTTGGCGCATGTCTTCGCTGTCTATTGTTATACCTATAAATTTTAATCTATCTACGGTTTTTAGTTGTATGTTATTGTATGTTGTGACAATGTTAATGGGTGTGTTTTAATAATGTCGAAATTTAATAGTCTTTGTTGAAGTGAAGCCCTCTTTAGGCGCATTGAGCACTTTTAGGGTGAACAAAAATCCTGGAACTCACGTCATCGTATCCGACCTCTTTCCACGAGCTATATGTATACTAGTTTCTTACACAATACACAAGTCCCGTCCCAAATACTGCCCAGCATTTTTTTTATTGTAGTTTTATCACTCACCAACAATTTGGACGAACACACGGTGTAATGAAGAAGGTTGTTGTTTGTATTTTTGGTTCGAACAAACATTAAGGGAAAAGGGCTGGACCGGTATAAATGAAACTTTTCAGTTTGACTGCTTAAGGTCAAATTTAGAATTATATGTACTTTTTTAATCGAAAGCACAAATGCATGCTAGTAATTTATTATAATCTTCAACAACAAAGGTCTCCTGAGAGAGCAAGAAGAGAGGTTTAAGGCCATACGTCTCCACGCTGGCCAAGTGCGGGTTGAGGAAAAATACGTTGTGGTTACGTATCTTGTCGATCTATGTTTTTAAGCCACCTGAAGGCATCCAACTAAGTTTCACGACTGTTATCGTATGATAACAACCAGGACCGACTGCTTAACGTGACCTTCGAACGACGGACAGGCTCATGGTAACATGCTACCAGCAGTCACCCATCCAGGTACTGACCGCGCCGTCATTGCCCACCCTCGGTGATTGTTTTTAATCACCGTGTGCAACTGGGCTACGAGCGCCTCCGTGATTTATTATAATTATGACGATAATTCATGTCCGCGTTGTGAAAATTTAATTAAATTTCCAATGTCCTTTTCGTTACCAGCGGCCAAAAATCTTAAAAACGATAGGTGTATTGTTTTAAAGACTTTGTTACCCCATTAAGTTAACATATTGTAAAGTTAAGCAATCCTTAACAAGTCAATCCATTGATGGGCGACCACTCTTAATACATTAGGACGTTTCCGTGTTTTGAAGAGCATGTTAAGTCATCGATGCTTTACAAATATTATTGTCAATGGCGCGGCGTCTGGCAATAGTAACATGTGGTCGTAAACAGTCCGATAACGGTTACAATTTTGCTAAGGTCAATACTCAGGTTGTGGTGGTCAAGTTATCGAACCGAAGGTCGAACTGCTTACTACAAACTTACAGCCACCTCCGATCTAGTTTCGGAAAATACTCGGAGGAACAATTATGTTTATGTGACAACAAAATTAAATTTTATAAAGTTCGCTTACGCATTTCTTACTTTGTTTTGTGACGACACAGATCTTTCTACAGACAATGGACCGTGTTCGCAATTACAAACTTCTATATTAAAATAACATACAATAGCACCCCCGCTCTGTGAGAGTAATAATTAAGTGTGTCTTGCGTCAAAGTATCACACTGTAGCTTCTTAGCAATGGTTACACCGCCACTTACGACTGCCTGACAGAATTTTAGAAATTGAATAAAGAAAGAAAGACATAAAACTATTTATTCTGACATACACATGGCAATATATTTTAAGCAAACGTGAAATAGAAGATAACCATGTCTTATTATTATTATGGTATTATGAAATATCGCCTGTCCTAGAAAACTACCACTAAAATGAAACGGACACAAAAACACCCGGACTCAGAACTAAATTTTTTGAAAACCTAAAAATATTGTCCCTTGTGAGGATTGAACCCGGCGCATAAAAGCTTATGCGACGCTGCGTGGCTGTCGACTTTACAGGGAACCATTTTTTTTTCTAATAGTGTACTGTTTTTATCCCAACAAAACAAACCAACGAGATCAGACTTCATATAACAGCTATGAAACTGACGAATTTTATGAACGGACATTATTAAAAAGACAAAATGCTTCAAATATTTTACAGCTAGAATAGATCTTTACAGAAAAAATAAATTGCCGCTTTTAGTATTTTGTTACTTCTTCCTGAACTTCCACAAATATTTCAAGATCAAAAGTAGTCAAATCGGTCCAGCTAATCTCGAGATTAAGCGTGACAAACGAACAGCAATTCATTGTCATATACTTGTATATAGATAGATAAATGTCGGTAACGTAAAGATTACTACAGATCTCATCTATTGTTACTGCGATTATTGTCGCGTGCGCTATCTTTAGTACTTGTAAATAAAAAAAATGTGTTAATTTTTACGTCTAATGGTAAACAAGTTAAAAAGCCAGTATTCTGATAAATACCACCAAGTTTTTGGGTATAACTCTAGATGCTAAATTGCAGTAGGACCCATACATTTTGGGATTACCGAATATTATTTTTTTATTTATACTTTATGCCCATCAGTAGTGAATGAAGGACTTAATGCCGTAGCCATTTTCTACCAATCGACCTTAGGGTGATCAGAGCTAACAATATTACTCATACGTGGTTTATAAAATTTGTCAAAAAACCGGTGTAGAAATAGCTAGATAATAGTGTATTGGAGTCTATTATATATAGGCCTTTCCTGAATTGGGAGCTAAGTTACTTTGATTGGTTTTTAGCTTTTTAAAATACATCCTTCTTATGCCAGCCATCTTGCGAAAGTTGTCACTCCACCTGGCTTGTGGGCATCTTACACTATGACCTTTGAACTCTGGAAGTCTTCTACCCCAGTGTTTGTTAGATTTAGGCACTACTTAGCTCCGGTGGGCCACGTCGAGGACCTGTGGAGGAACGGGTCACATGTCCCTTCAACACAAAGCGAGGATCCTCCAACCAGGCGAGGTAATCATGCCTGGCGGGCCACTGCCCAATGGCTGATGTTGAGAAGTTGTATATATGTTACAATTAACATATATACAACTTCTCAATGCGCCAATGCGCGAGAACTTCTATTACGGGATGCAGGATTAGTAGCTTCTTCGTACACTACGTGACTCCGCAGTTCAGTGTATCTTCAGTAGATGGCGTTGTCATATGTTTTTGTTGCCGCTGTATGTAGAAGTCGCCACAGACCTTAGCCCTCTACTGAATCACCTCAGTCCCGATCCCTCAGAGAATCGGCGAGCCTTTATTCACATTATAAAGTTATAAACATTATGAAGTTTATTTTTCTACAAGTCAGTAATGTATTGTAAAAATTTTGAAAAGTATATTATAAGAAGAAAATCATCAATTAATTTTTTTTTGAGTATTTTATTATGTTGCCTTTGTAAATATAAAATAAATTTATTGTGTTCCATACAAGTGCACAAGTAGTAACATAATATATACACTATTGAGGTTAATTTAAATTTAAGTAAATTTGAAATATTCAACGTCAAAGTCAGCGAGCCAAAACAACTCTAATTTATCATAATTATAAAACTTATAATTGTATTGATACTCTTAGAACTATGCTTCTATCGGTGTCAGCGTCTTTCTTCTTATATTAATAGACTTACAGGTATTTAGAAAAAAAATAGGCGCTTTTATTTAAAATAATTTGTCATAAATTAATTAAGACAACTTTAACCACATAAATTAGAAGGAAATCGTAGAGAATGACTTTACTTTATGGAAAGCAAGAACAGAATTTAAGAGTGATGGATATCATTTTCATGGTGATAAATAATAATATAAATATTTTTAAAATATTTCTAACATTCAACAAACTAAGCAGAGTTTGTTTCATATGTACTAGAGAACTGATATTATACATAGGAAACACCCAAACTCCGAAAAAATTATTTGCAGATCATACAAACATTTGCTCGGCCAAGGGGTTCGAACCTGAGACCTCAAGCACAGCAGTCGCGTACGAGTCGAGTACAACAGCGCCACCGAGGCAGTCAAAAATTAAAAATGATATAAGTACAAACGGTAAAGTAGTATTTTAAACATGTCAATTATTTTAACATTGTAACGACTTGACTAGTCACGTGACTGTTGGATACTTTGTTTTACTTCAAATTAATATATTAAAAAAAATTAGAAGATATGTTATTATAAGACTGATGTATTTACCATTGTTATTTTTCAGCTAACAGTATAAAGGATTACTTTATAAGTAGAAAAAGTAATCCCACCAGTCGACTTGCCTGGTCAGCAAAAATAATAACGATGCTGTTACAAATGATTCTATGAAAATTTTTAAAAATTTTGTTGGAATTTCAACAAATTTTCTAAAATATATATGGAGCAAATAATCATGTATACAAACTTATTTATCTTATCTACTTTAAATATCTAGAATTATGTACTATCTTTTCCTACTTTAAATTTACTCTTAAGTCTACAACTATTATTGGCCTCCATATTACAAGTTTATACTCAGTTTGCAGGTCAAGAGACACGTATATGTAATTTTTGCAGTGTCAATAAACATTTTTGATTGATTTTGATTCTTAAATCTGACTTTCATTAGACGGAGACTGTCGTAGTTGTTTTCTGTGCTCGTAGAATAAATAACTGCAAAAGAGATAATTTACCTTATTATTGCTGATTATTATAGTAAAATCATAGTATCAAGAAACTACAGTAAATTGTTACAAGAATATTCAAAAAATGGTCAGTTAATTAAACAAATCTATATAAGTTTCTTTTTAAAAGTTAAGTACTATTAAAATGAATACACGAGTTTTTGAATACATAGTTTATCTCACCATAGTATAACAAGAGCTGGAACCATGAGAAGACCTCCTACAAGAAACACAGCTCCCGGTAGAACATCCATCGTAGCCGCATACACTTTCGCGTAAAGAGGTATATATATCAAAGGCGACAAGTTTTCTACTATTCCAATTAGTGAACTTAATTTACCTAGAAAGTAAAATATATTAAAGTATATGACGACAAAATAATAAAATAAGTTTCAAAAGTAACACGCGACATGCGTTGAGAAGGTAACGGTAGCTGAACTACGGTGACATTAAATAAGAACCGGATGTATTTTTAAAAATCTTACCTATTTCATGTCCTTCTACCATTTTGGACATAATTGATCGTACACCTACCATTGAGATACCGTTTATTGTATCAATCACTGGTCCTAAAATAAAAAATGGTTTTGTTTGATATTATTTGATACGACCCAAATTAAATTGATTTAGAATATAGTATGTCCGGAGTATATTGTTTATGTATGCTTAATATGTGAACAAAATTTTTTACCAAATTTGTCAAAACAATATTCTATACGTTTAAAAAATCTTTACAGTATAATAAAAAAAGTAATATAAGTTTTTGTGAAAATGAGAGGTTTTTTTGTCTAATTTCTTTACTTTGATAAAAACGTTCCAGAAATATAAAGCTACATAAAGTATCTATCAAAAACTCACCTAAGTAAAATACGAGTCCAGTTTGAGCAAAACAGTAGACAAATAAAGCGGCCATTTTTGTCAATATAGATACGATACCCAGCATAGAATCATGCCATCCAAGATATTTGACGAAAAGCAAAATTGCCAACGCCGTCCCTAAAAAAACAAATTCATTAAATTATTCACTGTTGATTAATTCATTAGATAATGATGAATCAATCAATCAATATAATTAAAAACCAATTGGATACTACTTACCGAATAAGTTCGTGACCAAATTAAAAGTCTGGAAGAAACTATATTGAACTTCATCCCATTGAAATCTGTATCTCACAACCAAATACATAATTGATTGTTCACCTGAAATATAATTAAATTGAATTAAACAAAACAAAATTGTGAAGTTAATAAAATTCGATGTATTTGAATTTGATTCGTTTTCTCACTTGGTATTTTTATTTGTTAAAGCGAGGTACTCTATGATATATGTTTTGTTTTATTTATGAAGTTCTTGTTTATATATATATACAGTATTGAAATATATTTAGCAACTAAGCAACTTATGTATTGCTATTAACTTACAATTCATAAAAAATCTAATCTAACCATTAATTATTACTATAATTTCATAATAAACCATTACTTACCATACAGTGATCCGTATAGTACTACCACCATAAGTAAGAGGATAATCAAACGTAGCCTTCTGCTATTAGGAGCCTTCTTGATTATTAATTTCAACGTATCTATCGTATTTGTCATATCGAAGAAACTGAGGAATAACCTGCACCAGGTCACGCTACTGTGCTGTAAGAGATAAAAAGTGTTAAAATTTGAGGATAAGTTAAATTAGCCTTAGTCAAGTCATTCAAACACTATACTTATGGCATTACTTTGATTCAATTTTTTTATGTAATTAATTAATAGTAGGAATACTAATTTCATGCACATGTTGTTAATGCCATGGGGAATTCTCTTCCCGTTGGCTTTTGGGTTTAATATAGACATATGTTATTTGACTTTGCTTTCTATATTTGACACATTATGAAGGTAAATATTTATGAAGTATCAATCACCAATAATCAAATAAAATATGATTCTCACCTCTTCTTGTTTAGGAGTCTTCTTTGGATCGCTGATCGAAAAGATGGTATAAACTATAGCGATCGCATTCAATAATATATAAATGGCATTTACACCATAGTAGCCTAATGCATTTAGTAACACCCCACTTAGCGCCCATCCAACGGGTGAGGCAAGTGAAACACAAAAGGCCAAAACGCCGACCCTAAAGGTTCTGTCTTCGTCAGTAGTAATTGCACTGATGTACGCAAAGCACATCATGAATATAATAGAGTATCCTCCACTTATTCCATCAATAATAGCTCCAGAAAGAACGAGAGTTTCTAATGTGTTCTGATAAAAGAAATACACCTGTATTATGCTGTTAATACCACTAATAATGTGTCCAGTTATTGGAACGATCAAAAAAAGTTTCCTGTATCCTGTTTTATCCGAGAAGGAACCAATAAGAAGAGCAACAATGCAAATAATTGTCGCAGTTAAATAAGTTTTCCATACAAGAGTGTTTGCCAGAAGTTGTTGTGTTTCTCTTTCATAGTCACTGTGAATATCACCATCTTGCTGTATCAAAGAATCACAAATTTCAGTGGAGAAGTTTAAATTCACTCTACATGCCTTTTCCAACTGTAAGTTTTGCGATGCCATGTTGTGCAATGTGCTCGCTGTCATCACCAAAGATATACATGGTTCTATGGTTATATTTCTATATACATTAATAATTTTCCCTCTTAAACTTGAATCTACTTTAACTGCTTCATCTTGATCGTTTAGTTTTATATGTTTATTATTTTGCTCAATATTATTGAGTTCATTAAATTTTTCCGTATCCATTTTGACTGGCAATTCGCTATTACGTTAAAAAAATATACTAGTTTATTTCATGAGTATTGTGAGCAATTGTATAAAGATTTTATTCGAAACGAGAATTTATACGTGATGTACAATCTCTTGTGGTAGATTACTGTCGTCTTTGCGATAATATCTCCGATAACAATACTCGCGTAGGTTTTTGATGTTGTCTCATATTTTGTTTATTTATTTTCTATGCTAGTTAGTTTGCCATTAATTTTTTTTTTTCAAAATTTACCGTATGCTTAATTGATTTTGTATGTAATTTTCTTTTACAAGTATTTGTCACTTTTCATGCTGCTTTTTGATAAATATTTTATTTTAAATCTTAGATTTCTAAAGATTGCTGCTTTTTTAAATGTATATTTATATAATATTTACAATACTAACGTCTATATCCTAGGTAGCCAGTAGCCAGTGGTGTATTAGAAATTAATGTTTTTCTAACAAATTGTAACGGGGCATTCCTATTGGTGTAAAACAGGGACCTTAAGGATTCAAATTAAAAATTGAGAGAATATCAAGAGAAAAGATAAACAGTGATAATAAAGGTAATTTTGCTTACTGTGGAATTAATTTGGGCCTGTAGGGAAAACTTTTCAGGCCTGTGTCATAAATATATATACCTGAAATTAACTACTGCTAAAAATTAATCACTTTTATTCGACTATTTCTCATAACACTAAGCCACGTTTGTTTTATGAAGTTTCATAGAGAATCCATTCTAATATTTTAAAATTCAAAGTAACTTAGTCTGAAACGCTTTCACGGCTAAGCCGCTGCATCGATTTGAATGAAATTAGAAATGGAGATATCATGATTTTTCAGGACGGCCATAGGATACTCTTTACCACGGTAAAAATACTAAATCGTGATTATTGCATTGAATGCAGTGACTGCCTCGGTGGCGCAGCAGTAGCGTATGCAGCTGCTGTTCCTCAGGTCTTTGGCTGGATTCCCGGGTCGGCCCAAATGTTTGTATGATCTGCAAATACTTGTTTCGGAGTTTGGGTGTTTTCTATGTATGGTAAGTATGTATTTATAAAACAAAAGTATATATGTATTATATCAGTTGTCTAGTACCTAAAATACAAGCGCTTATATATGTGCTTAGTTTGGGACTAGATGGCGTTGTGTGATAGACATCCGGAATATATTTTCATTTTTTTATTATTGCGGGACGACACTATACGGAGCGTACGGTCTTTAGGTAGTAGGAATGAGACATTATGGTTCCCATATGCGAGCGGGTCATCTACTAGCCGTAGATGGCTCAGTGTCATCGGGGTACCAGGATTTCTTTTTTCTAGGATACACCTGGCTACTCTGTGCATGGGACTCGAGTTGGCGTGCGGTTTGAGGCTAGTTTGAGTCCGACATGGACACTCCACTGGTAGTCTGATGAATTGCATACGAGGGGATTATCGCACGAAAAAAAGAGATGAATCATAATACGGTAAAAAGGCAAAACACATTTGCATTGGTTATCTGGTTGTCAATGATGAGTCACTAACTTGTTGAACTTTAAAATGTTATCTTTTTTTGACATAATATATAATAATGTCAACGTATAACATGAATGTTGATAGTGTCTAGTTGCGGAAAATTCTGATTATCATAGAACTAATTTGTTGAAAAAAACCGTTTTCTGCAAAATTCGGCAAGTGTACATTATTTCATATTTCAATAAAATATAGGCTACAACTGAAAAATAAAAAAAAACGTGACTTAAAGTAGCATGAGAACACATTATGAATGAACATATGATGTGTGTTCGTTCATAACACATGTAAACGAAGTGTTCATTCCTAAGTGAGAAAAGTTCACTAAAACAAGTACAATATAATTCACTTGTAAATCTTATGGGTGATGGATTCCATTACCCAAGGTGAGGTCGACCAGGCTATAACAACATTAGGGGAATGACTTATTGTCGACGTCAAATTCGGGGACATTCGTACTTTCTCATTGAGGCCAGGCATTACCTGGGTCCGTTGTCCGCTTGTGGCGGTTGGCAAACGAGCGGCCGCCAAACGGTTGCAAGTAGGCTGGCATTCATATGCACCGCAAAAGCACCGAGTTGCCCGATCTAGTCGGATCTAAGCCATCTTTCGGGTCATCGGTTGGGAAGCAAGAAGCTCTCCCCAGCCTTGGCGAGTACTAACACCAGTCAGAACCCGCCGGAAGCTGAAAAATCACAGCTGGTAGCCCGTCCAGTAGGGAATACAATGAAGACCTAAAATTCGTACCGCCTTAGAAAATTTGGCAGAGCAATCTAAACCACTGCCGCGCAGCACGAGATCTGTTTATGCAGACGCTTGCTGAGCAGTCGATGGTCCTTGGAGTAGTGGCTGTAGTAGTAGTCGTGGCTGAATTGAAGGTACAGAATTAACAGATTCAAAAGACTAAGATGAATAATAATGAGATTGAAAAATCCATTATCAACTGGTAGTAGACCAGTGAAATGTACCACGATATGAAGAAACAAATGAAACTATCCCAGGATGAATTTAAAGAATACAAAAAATATACGGTGTCCCTAGAAAAAACCATGAAAGATCTCCAATATAAATCAAGATATTTTACTGTGGAAGTCCTACATATAACTTACAGCCTAATGAGTCGACTACAGATCTCACAAAATTTATTACAAATATTGGAACATTGTCAATTTTCCAATATCCTGGACAAAAATCAAAGACATATTGTGTTCCAGGCAATTCGCCCAATAAGGCGATCGTTGCTGAGTTTACGAGTGTGCAAGTCAATACTAAACTGATTTCCTGTGTTCGGGGATTAAATAATAAAAATGCCGATAATGATGGCAAGCTTTGCTCATACCTTTTGGGGCTTCCAGGACAAAAGCAATCCATATTCCATATGATATTAACGACTACCTTTTGTAATGATAAGGCACAACATCAAAGGGTTTTTGGATCACAATAACAGTAGAACAATAACTCCTGAATCACAGGCTTACCTAGTCTAGGAGTTAGGTTTTACCCTACCTTAAGTTTACTAAGTTATGATTCCGTATTTTAAACAATTTTACACAATCCATATTTTTTATTATTATTCTCTTTATTACTTGTATATACATATTAATTACATTTTTTAATACATAAAAAAAAACTAATATATATTTAAAATATAAAAAATAGTAGACCACCGACTTCGGGTACAGGGACCAAGAAACCGGTGGTTAGGGCTCCAAAGAAAGGAACCTCCTGACAATACGAGCCGTATCTAGAAGGACTGCCTTCTGCATCAGACCCTTGATCCAATCATCTAACGTGAGCCTCTTGAGGTGTTGGTCGAGGCTCTTGGCTATCAATCCGTGAACAGACACAACTATCAGAACAATGATCGCCGAATCTACATCCCACATATCGACAATCTCGTGAGATAAATCCAAATATTTCAATTGTTTTTCTTTTTCAACTTTCACGAGATTCTCGTCATGAGGAACGGCGATGTCGACAATCANGCATCCAATCACCATGTGTATGAGTGACAGGCACTGACCAAATGTTACACCAAAATGTATTTGCGGCATTTTCATCTGGTAAGTGCCCATCACGTTCACATGGATTCGGGGCCTCCCATTTTCGGTACATCCACTTCTCATTTTTTTGGAACATACGATTCTGATTGAACCGGTCTCCTCGTTTTTTGTACCGTCTTATCCTATTTGCCCATGCATAAACTTTTTGTTTCAAGAAATCAATGCGCTCCGTGACACACGACATGTACTCTTGAGGACTGATGGTAGTCCCTAAGAATGTCTGTTTCACAAAGCGCATGACCCTTGGCCGCGTATTGCCAAATTTGAAAGCAATTAATTTGCTGATGAGTGTCCTGGTCTCAGCAATACGACGTTCTATTCTGTACTGCCAAGCTGGCACAGTATTTTTAGGTCGAGTAGTGATTTGTTCAATAAATTTAACACCAGCTACTCGACAAACTGCAATAGCCGCACAGTACAAAATAGAATGTGTGTACTTACGGATATAATTTCACTCTCCACCTGTTCGTCAACATCATCATCATTAACCACCACATTCACTGCATCTGCATGTGACGAAGAAGGGATAGCCAAAGTATTCCGTACGTCCGATCGTATCCTCTCAAGTACGGCATCATCCAGCAGGTGACATCGCTGTATAGCTCGTACTTGATCCGACAATCGTTGTGCCGATACGTTGACAGTTGGCTCAAGCTCCTGAAACAGAGAGACTAGTCGAGCACGGTACGCTGTAAGGTTCGTCCCCAACTCTGTAGCCCGAAAATATGCCCGCATGACATTCTCATTAATTGCATAAGTCCACTTCATGCGGTGCACATTACCATCGGTAGCGGGGACCCTGTTCGAGGTCAGTGGTCCTCGGGATCCCAAGCTGATCGGCGGCCGGCCTCTCCCCTGCCGATGTACAGGTGTTGGCGACGTTGGCGGAGAGAAAAACTCATCGCTGGAAGATGAGCTCAACGCCTCTACAACAGCCGAAACTTCTACTGTTGTTTCCAGGGGTGGTGAGGCAGAGCATAGCAGCGAGTCCGGGAATGATGCTTGTGCTCTAAGCCTAGCTCTTGTTAGCATTTTGGAATTTCTTGGTAATATTAATTTTACGGCATGACGTTTAAAATGTCATGTCTAACATCATAGATGTTTCCTTATAAACTGCATTATTTTTGTATTTATCTTGTTTTGTTGCCAATGATTCATTTTAAATACATATTGAAACTTGTTTCGATTGATTTTTGGTGTTTGAAAATATTTAAATCTTGAGGAAATGAAATAAATTATTGAAAAATATTATTAGAAATTCCACACGCTTTCAGTGTTGCCATTTATTTATTATTATTATTATTACTAAGTTTTGGATCACCTTTGGTGGTTTGGGCCGGATGACGGCACCGCCACCATATACGTACAGGTGGATAATGGCCTCCATCGCTCCTTTCTTCACAGAGGGCTCTGGTTTGTGGCTGTAGAATGAGAACCCATGGTCATTGTAGGCCACATGGCTACATATCTCCTAATTACGGGCTCTCCATATTCGAGGCATACTTGGACGGACTAAGGTGTTGCAGTTGCACTTTTCTGACCCGTTCGGTATTTGTCTTCAGCGATTTCATGCCCCACTTTACACAGTGGGGATATCGCCTCGAGAACGTAAGACCAGATATACTCATTTAATGGGCGGTGGAACTGAACCTCGGTATTGTGAACCGAGGTTCGGTCAGTACTTGTGAGCGGTGGCAGGGGAGTCGATCGTTGACCTGACGTGGACGACTCCCTCTATCATTGACCGAGTGTCAGGATGTTGGGTGGCAGAGGAGATGGTCACTTTGTCGGACTCTCGATATATCATTTTGGATGTGGTCATCCCCCGCCCGAGCCTAGCGCTAGCGCGCGAGCTAGCGCCATCCGGATGCCTCCAGGATGGGCCCTGAAATGGATAAATCGAGATATATTATTTCCACAAAAATATAAGCAATGGCATCGGAACTTCGCAACTTTGAGAGGGCGAAGTCGATCTAGTGGCCAGTATATTTAATGTTTGTTATTTTTTAATACACCTTTAAAACATTTAAAATTTCAAGCTATCGCAAGAAGATCATAAAAACATTATCACTCACTTATTACTTCACATTATTACTCACTTTGCCTAAACTGTTTTAACCACCTGCACATTTGATAGTATATCAAGAAATTAAAGAGGGAGTTCCAATTTTTTTGTCAAGCTCGACCATAATATTTATTGATTTACATTCCCTTCACGATTTGACTGCACGGTTGGCCTAGTATTTTAAGTGGCCGCCACGCCACTTTCTACGACGTGAAGTATTGTTGGTTCAAATTTATGAATAGTTTAATTTAATTTATCTATC
The DNA here is from genome assembly GCA_003709505.1 of Hyphantria cunea. Lineage (NCBI taxonomy): Eukaryota > Metazoa > Arthropoda > Insecta > Lepidoptera > Erebidae > Hyphantria > Hyphantria cunea. The sequence continues at coordinate 1,438,077 of PKRV01000225.1, forward strand.
TATCTTAAATATTTTCTAATTATTTTATAATTGCTACTATACTGCTTAAATAATAAAGAAACTATAAGATTAGTTTTACTACTACTAGTATTATCAGTTTGCGATAATACTTCGGGTGATTCACTATCATTTACTATATTGACATGACTAAGATAATTTCACTATAATGTTATGTAGACATTTAAAAAAATGAGTTTTTTTAGCTGTTTTAGTGAAATTACTGTGAATGGTCCTGCGATTAATAACAATAATTCCGCTAAAGCACCGCAGGAAAATTTGTAATGAAAATAGTTTTGCTACATTTTTTGATGGTTCTGAAAGATACTCTTCCAAATGTTTATGCATGCCTATGGATACCCATTTTTTTAATGAGCAAACGAGCAGACGTATCGCCTGATGGTAAGAGGTTACCACCGCCCATGGACATCCGCAACACCAGAAGCATCAAAGTGCGTTGCCGGCCTTTAGGGGATGGGGCGGGGGACGAAAGGATGGGTTGGTACATGGGCCTCCGGTATCCTGGCGTACACAAGTGCTCTTTCACACCGGTTTTCTATGAGCCGAAGCATGACTCTACCACGGAAAAAGTCAACTCCAATGCTCTTAAATGTATCGGATTTGAACTATAATATATTTTATGTTTCAGTTATTCTCATTTTTTACATTCCAGCTATTTCTCATTTTAATAATAATTTTCAAAACAGCTTATGTGTACTTGGAGTGAAACAAGTACGGTGCGATCTAATTTGTATTAAGGAAAATTGACAAAAATAATATGTACTTATTTCTTATTAGGTACGTTCAATCAATTGCTTCTTTCATGTATGAATTTCCTTTCTGAAAGTAGGTAGTTTTTCCCTTCTTTCAAAACGAAAGTAGTCGGTAAATAAATTATAAATAAATAAATATTTCGGACATCCTACACACAACGCCATCTAGTCCCAAGCTAAGCAGAACTTATGTTATGGGGACTAGACCACGATATAAATACATATAAAATATATATTTTATTTTTTGTAAATACATACTCGTACATATTATGCATAGAAAACACTCAAATTCCAAAACAAGTATTTGCAAATCATACAAACATTTGGTCCAACCCGGGCATTAAACAAGAGACCTCAAGTGCAGCACTACGCCACAGAGGCAGTCAAAATATAATAATGAATTTCAAAGTTATGTTACTTGCTATATAACCAGGTGGACTTCGTATAACCGAACCTAAACACGTAAAAATTAAAATATTATATATACGGTTATAAGTAACGATTCCAACCTCGTATAAAATATTATTAATTTAATAATCAAGTAAATAGTTGATTCAAATTAAATAATATTAATATTTTGGCGCCTTCTGCTTGTCAGCTTACGGCACTACTGATAAATATTTTAATGATGTTTGTACGATTTTTATGCAATGGTATTTCCGGCGTAGTATATCTTCAATGTTATACAATCCTGTAACATCAAATAATAATTGTACGTTAATAATCATTAGAATAATTATGATAAGCAATGTTAAATATTATTTGTTAAGTTTAGGATTTTAGTATTGAATATGATTGAGCCTGTCAGATGATATGAAATGCCGTGGATTGGAGTAAAGCGGAGACATTCATATCCTAACCGTTCTACTTGATGTGCGTTTGAGAATATTATAAGTTTGTGCCTATATAATGTATTGATGTGCTGCTATCTTGACTGCTGCGTTACAATATGCAATGTATTATTGTTTCAAAGTTTTTTTTAAAGACCCGATTTTTTTATACTGAAGCACGCTATGGCCATCAGAATGGTTAGACAGGAAATGTTTTACTGAAATAAGTTTCATTGCCAATAGTTTTTCTCATAATTTAAACTTTATCTGAACTTAAAAAAATATTTCATGGCTAATAGTATTTAAATGAGACCAGTTGGTTGAAAATCTCTCAAAGGGCTGAGTTATTCGATATTATCTGATTATTTTTGCAGATAACTATTAACTATTAATGTGGAATAAACCACTCTTATACAACCTACAATTTTCATTATTGTCTCGCTATTTGAATTTAACGCATGTGATAATGCACTAAGACATGAATTATTACTAAACTAGCTGAGCCCCGTGGCGTTATCCGCGACTAACGCTGCAGGGCGTAGCCAGTCTAAAACAGTAGCCTAATTTACTCCTTATAATCATTACCTAACTGCTAAAGAAACTCCCGTCAAAATCGATCAGGACTGATAGATTATATAGCTGTTACTTTGAAATTACAAACAGTTACTTAAATTTTATTTATTTATATGCATAAAAGATATTTGCAAATGTCATGCCTAGATATAATATTAAAAGTTAGTAACGATTTATTAACAATTAAAAAAATACTTTTGTTATCGATGACACATGACGGGTAGAAAATCCCTTCAGATCTCCGTCTTTGATAGAATTGCAGTTATGTAAGAGAGCATTGCTGTATTACGTATATGACATTTTTGCTGTATATATAATATGGCACTATTCCTAAAGAAGTTTAAAGTTTTCTTTACCGATTGCCCTAATCTGCAACCACAGATCACTACTCTTCATCCTGTCAACGGTTGATGTCATTGCTCATCGTCACGTTTCATTCTATGTGATGATTCATACATATTCATTTGTATATTTTTTATCAATAAATGTGTAACGATTTAAAGTTTTTCTACAGATAACCACAAGTTTATGATGACATGAAATGTAACGTGAACAAAACGTAGATATTAACTGTATCATATATTATCAGGAAGTACTAAAAGCTACTTGGTCATGTAACGTACACATACATACACGTGTTTTTAGTCACTGCTTCATTTGTTTAAGTTCGATTCTATTGGGTAAAATGTATTTATCTTTCATTGTGTTATCATTAAATTTAAAAACACTTCGTTAAACTTGTTTAGTTGCTCCATCTTACTTAGGTGACTAGTTCCTTCTGTTCATTTGAAAATTCATACAGATTTGATATTAAGCAGGAAATTCGCATTTCGCCCTTTTCAAATGATACTTAAACGTGATTTTCTCATGTAAATTTCGTTATATGTCCTAGTTTTCTTTCTCTACCTCGCAATTATAGTTTGACCAGGCAGGTTGGTACAGGATTTATTTAAAATTTTCTTGCTCATTACTTGTTGTTGTCCTGCGTAACTTGCTCTTTTAGTCGATGCCTACGAGTAGTAGAGAGTAATTAATCCAGGAGCTCGAAAAACGGCCGTTGCTCATTTTATAAAAAACAAGCTTCGGAGTTTTGGCTTTATATAAATAGATTTATGAAAAATAAAAAAAGTGAGGCCGCTATAATCGATTATAATAGATATTCTCCACTACTTAGTTAGTCAAAGTGTTTCTTAAGAACACTAAAGTTGGCTATTTAATGTAAAAATCGTGGTCAGGATGTGATAGGTCTCTTATTATATATAATTATATAATTGACGAAATACTCTAACCAGAATCAAAATAAATTTGGTCTAATTTTGATTGGTTGGAAAGGTACACTCGAACTTGGTTATTCGAAGCTTAATGCTTTTTAGGTCTAAGCAGCACAGTTAGCAGTAAATAAATGTGTAAATTTTAAGTCCAATAATATTTATAAAGATCTAAAAACTATTTAACTGTTTTTTCAATTCGAACCATGAAATCTATGACTTTTATACCACTCTTTGATATTCTTCCATTTTTTATTGATGTATTCTAAATATTAGATTTTCCCATTCTAAAACATAATATTTTGCGTATGTTGACTGGCCTATCCGTCTAGTGGTAGTTAGCATAGCTGCCAAGTAATTATGTGATGAGCACATCCTTTTATTCATGGTCTGCCTATAATTTACTTATTTTGTTTCTAGGACAACAGCACAGCACTGTACCAATCTGTCTGGCAAGTTGGTATGGTAGGCCAAAACTTTTGTCTAAGGTGTTGAGGCTTTTGAAGGTTGGTAATAGTTGATGATAGCATGTCTGTTATAGAAATATTTTTGTATATTCTTCAATAGTCTGGTTAAATACTTTGTACTTTACCTAATTTACGATCAGACTGCCGTGGGCGAAATGTGTGATTGGCCAGGTTACATTGACTCGTGTCCACAATCAGATTGTAAATCATTCGGACGGGATTGCAATGAACATAATAATACACAACTTGTGAATTCTAACAGTTTGTTGATATTGTTGTCACGAATCTCTTCATATTTGGTGGGATAATTATGCCTTCAATAGATTGTACCCATTTATACTTATTGATAGTTATAAATAAATTATGTTTCTATAATAATAAGAATTATACTGATAAATAATATATTTTGACTGAACCATTGGCGCTGTGGTAGCAACTTGACTGCTGTGCATGAGGTATGATTGTTTCTATGATGTCAGTCTCTAGTATATAAGGAATATTTAAGTTGTAATTTATCAGTAGATTAGTTACCATGTTAGAGGCTCTGTCTACCTTGAAATCACTACCATGTATAAGATATCTAAAGTTGTTATATAAACGATAAATAATTATTGTTAACTTAGTAACACGTGATACCGGCTATATACTGTGTCTATATAGGTCCAATAGGTTTTCGCTTTCATATTACAAATAAAATACATATTTTATGCAAAAGATCACATTTTTCAAAATTTTCCAATAGGAGGTAATAGTTATGGAATTGATGATAATTATAACATCATCATATATAACTGCCTCGGCGGCGCAGTGGTAGCGTACGCGACTGCTGTCCATGAGGTCTTGGGTTCGAATCCTGGGTCAGACCAAATGTTTGTATGATCTGCGAATATTTGTTTCAGAGTTTGGGTGTTTTCTATGTATAATATGTATGTATTTAGAAAAAAAAAAGTATTTATGTATTCTCATCAGTTGTCTAGTACCCATAACATAAGCTCCGCTTAGTTTGGGACTAGGTGGCGTTGTGCGTTAAATGTCTGAAATATTTATTATTATTATTATTTATTATATCGATCCTGCTTATCATCAGTCTTTTACATTCCACACTTAAGTCTGGGTTATTGTTTGCCACTTTTTTTTAATTACAGAATTTGAAACTACTCTGCTTGATGGAAAGTATGAGTAGAATCCAAGAGAAGCCACCGTACTCATTGTTTTTACAAACATAAACAGACAAAGCAGCATAGTGAGCCACACTATAGCAGCCTAGTAAGAGCTTCAACTTCTCGCATTTATTCTTCTTAGTTATCTTTAGTAGACCGTCAGTAAACGACAGGTATTACTTTGAGTTTACTTCTTTCATGAAAGTTACTGGTACTGTAAGATACTATAGTATCCCTGGAAAATTATTCAGAAAAGCACCTTTCTCCATAAGTAAACAGATTTCGAGAAACAGGAATTCATGTATATTTTTAAAGACTACCAATATCTGTGGAAACGTACCTAACGTACCTTTTGTAGACTACGCATTAAGGTTAGTCGATGGAAAAAGCTATGATGTTAATCGCAATGCTTCTCAGATAGCAGCTTCACTAAAATCAAAGTCAAAAAAGCTTTGCAATTTTTTTTGTAGTCTTTTCAGTTTTTTTTTATTTATTACTCTGCAAAAATGACTCCACTCTGCCTGATAGAAAGCATAAGCAGAATCTAAGAGTGGTGGTCACCATACTCATTGCTCGTGCAGACAACGCAACAATGAATCATGGTGACCCGCACTATTTCAATTAAGAGTAATTAAAATCCTTACGAGTTTCCGCTTACACTTTTTTCAATTCTAGATTACATTTATTTTATATAGAAAATTCCCACATTTTACAAACATACATGAAACTACGACAAAAAATACCCAGATTGAGATTAACAATTTTTAGATTACGCAAGGTGTGGTCCGATATGGGGTCTGGTTGGTCTTCTGCTCAATAGAAATCAATGACGCGACTGCTTAAATCAAATCGTCATCTCTGCGGTAACTGCGTATGTTATGTGTGATATTTTTTTTGTTTTTTTTGTAAAACTAGTTGCTAATATCCTTTATATCTGTAACTGGTACGATGCTATCACTGAAAAATTACCCAGAAAAGCAGCTCTCTCAAATTTTGTGAAGAAGGAATGTATTTAACTTTTTAAAGAATATCAATGACTTTTGGAACGCAGCGTTGATAGACTAGGCATAAAATTCGTCAATGGAAACTTTAATGCTGTGGCACGGTGGACCGACACTTTAAAGAAAGTGCCTGTTAGCGGATGGTTCTAGACTGCCCAAGCTCAGAATAGTTGGAGCTCTTTACCGGAGACCTTCATTTAGCAGATGACAGCGTTGGGTTGATTTAAAAATTTCAAACTATGATCTTAATCAAAATAATGTGTATATGGGCGGGGATCCTCCTCACTTGGCGAAAGACAGCGAAGATGCTGTTTCTCGCCGGTTTTCTCTGAGGCCATCTATCTATCACTCCAATCGAGCCGGCCCATGTATGCCGAAGTGTGGCTCTCCCTCCTGTGAACCTCCATCTTGGTTTTTTTAGTAACTTAACTAATCAGGAAATTGTATTGTTTTTAAATCATTATTACTATATGTATTTAGTATTGTTCATATTCCGAAAGGGATAAGTTTAGCCTATGAACTATTTATTTTGTCACTACTGTCATTTCGTTGATTTCATAATTCTAACTTATTGTAGACGGCAAACCGAACCGACTAAAGTTAAAAATTAATGGGAATGGGAAATTTGGAATAATGTTTATCAAATAATTCACTTTGGAATATTAAACCCTAAATAAATTTGGAATATTAAACTGAGACCAAATGAATAAAATCTAGAATAAGCTACATACATCTTTATTTCTGGTATCTTCACTTCTTGATATGTAATTAATTCTAAATCCTCTAATTTCCAAATAAATAGCATTAAAATACACGTATTATAACTACTTAAGTTTAAAAAATATTCTAAAACTTATTATTCGAGCTCAATAGGATCTGATTTCAATTTCCCAACTTGTTTTCTATGCTCGTAGAACAAATAGTTGAAATAAAAAATCTTTTGTTAGAGTCTATATTATGTCGTATATTTAATTAACCTATTAATCTAAAAAAAGATTTTACAATATTGCCCAGTAAACTATAACAAATAACAAATTTTGAATTAAAAAAAAAAATTTGAGATTTCGAGAAGCAGGAATTCATGGATATTTTTAAAGACTACCAATATCTGTGGAAACGTACCTAACGTACCTTTTGTAGACTACACATTAAGGTTAGTCGATGGAAAAAGCTATGATGTTAATCGCAATGCTTCTCAGATAGCAGCTTCACTAAAATCAAAGTCAAAAAAGCTTTGCAATTTTTTTTGTAGTCTTTTCAGTTTTTTTTTATTTATTACTCTGCAAAAATGACTCCACTCTGCCTGATAGAAAGCATAAGCAGAATCTAAGAGTGGTGGTCACCATACTCATTGTTCGTGCAGACAACGCAACAATGAATCATGGTGACCCGCACTATTTCAATTAAGAGTAATTAAAATCCTTACGAGTTTCCGCTTACACTTTTTTCAATTCTAGATTACATTTATTTTATATAGAAAATTCCCACATTTTACAAACATACATGAAACTACGACAAAAAATACCCAGATTGAGATTAACAATTTTTAGATTACGCAAGATGTGGTCCGATATGGGGTCTGGTTGGTCTTCTGCTCAATAGAAATCAATGACGCGACTGCTTAAATCAAATCGTCATCTCTGCGGTAACTGTGTATGTTATGTGTGATATTTTTTTTGTTTGTTTTGTAAAACTAGTTGCTAATATCCTTTATATCCGTAACTGGTACGATGCTATCACTGAAAAATTACCCAGAAAAACACCTCTCTCACTGTTTAAACAAATTTTGTGAAGAAGGAATGTATTTAACTTTTTAAAGAATATCACTGACTTTTGGAATGCAGCGTTGGTAGACTAGGCACAAAATTCGTCAATGGAAATTTTAATATAGCGGCATGATGGACCGACACTTTAAAGAAAGTGCCTATTAGCAGATGGTTCTAGACTGCCCAAGCTCAGAATAGTTGAAGCTCTTTACCGGGGACCTTCATTTAGCAGATGACGGCGTTGGGTTGATTTAAAAATTTCAAACTATAATCTTAATCCAAATAATGTGTATATGGGCCGGAATCCTCCTCACTTGGCGAAAGACAGCGAAGATGCTGTTTCTCGCTGGTTTTCTCTGAGGCCGTGGTATCACTCCAATCGGCCCATGTATGCCGAAGCGTGGCTCTCCCTCCTGTGAACCTCCATCTTGGTTTTTTAGTAACTTAACTAATCAGGAAATTGTATTGTTTTTAAATCATTATTACTATATGTATGTAGTATTGTTCATATTCCCAAAGGGATAAGTTTAGCCTATGAACTATTTATTTTGTAACTACTGTCATTTCATTGATTTCGTAATTCTATTTCATTGTAGACAGCAAATCAACCCGACTAAATTTAAAAATTAATGGGGATGGAAAATCTAGACTAATGTTTGTCAAATAATTCAATTTGCAATATTAAATACCGAGACCAAATGAATAAAATCTAGAATAAGTTAAATAGGTACATCTTTATTACTGGCATCTTCACTTCTTGATATATAATATACTTAATTAATTCTAAATCTTCTATTTTCAAAATAAATAGTATTAAAATACACGTATTATAACTACTAAAGTTTAAAATATTCTAAAACTTATTATTCGAGCTCAATAGGATCTGATTTCAATTTCCCAACTTGTTTTCTATGCTCGTAGAACAAATAGCTGAAAAGAAAAGTCTTTTGTTAGAGTCTATCTTATGCCGTATATTTAATTAATCTATTAATCTAAAAAGAGATTTTACAATATTGCCCAGTAAACTATAACAAATAATAAATTTGAATTAATAAAATATTGAACATCTGTGTGCTGACAGATTAAAAATAAAATTGTCACCACCCTTATCGATGTCGTAGGTACTGAAGGAGGAGGAAGGAAGGGAACAACACAGGATCAAATCACTGAAAGGAGAAGGAAAACTTAAAACAAACCTTATACCTCGGCCAGAATAACCAAAACCCCCATTCATTCGCCTTCTCAAACCTCCTTTCTAAGGTGAGGCTTAAGGTGTTTCCTGCAGAGCACTACTAGATGCATTTGATGTGATGTTTTAAAAAACAAAAAATATAGTACTCCTACCTCAATACAACAATAGCAGGAAGAGTTAAAAGTGCTCCCAATAGGAACACGGCTCCCGGTAGAACGTCCAACGTTGCTGCATAAATCCTCGTGTACATTGGCACATATAACAAGGGCATCAGATTCTCCACCATTCCGATAACGGAACTTAGTTTACCTGAAAATATATTGTTCAATCACAATCACAAGAACGTTATTCTTGAGATTGTAGTATTCTTTAATGAACACTCCTTTCCCATTTCCTAAACCCCTAAATAATACTTCTCCTTATTTTCTATAATTTCCAGTGATGATGATGGAGGGAACAATTTACGTACGTATGCGATAAATTTTATTTTATTATTTTTATACAGTTTTGGTTATTTTTATTTTACCTTGCTTTAGCTTACCTAAGCTAAGGCAAGATCCCTATACAATAAAAATCTTAAATATCAGGAGTAACAACTCTTTCGTAATAATTGTTCCAATCATTAAGGTAGTATGATCAGGTACCTGATCAGAGGGGCCCTGATCAGGTACCTGATCATACTGTCTTAATATTAGACAACACCCGCTTGTTAACAAAATATGAATTGCCTACGTTAATAATGTTACTAGCCCGTATTTTGGTACATTTTATTTTACTAATGAGAATAGACAACCTACACGTGAACTGGTGAATAAAACTCATTAAGACATAGATCTAATGAAATTCGTGATTAAAAATCTTACCTAATTCCTCTATTTCCACCAGCTTAGACATTATTGCTCGCATAGCTAATAGTGCAGTTCCATTCAGTATATCAATTACTGGTCCTGAAATTATAAATTAAGTGTATCAACATAAAAATAAATTAATACATTATTTTGAATAACTTGATACAATTCAAACTCGACCATCTGATTAAGCGGTATTGTGGGTATTAGACGGAAGAAATAATTGTGTTGTTAACAGATATTTACTTGTTGTTAATGGAAATCGAATCAAAAACCTAAGTTAAAAGTCAGTCAGTCGCTAGATTTTTTCAATCGTCTTTGAAAAAGAGGGAGGAGCTTCTCAATACGGTTTTTACGCCTGCTACAAAAAACTTCGCCATTTATAAACTGAGTATTTGAATGAACGAACTTGGTATTTTTTTGAAAAGTTTTTTTTTTAAATTAATCATAGCTATATCAATTTATCGCTCCGGACTCCGACAGATAAATATTTCATGAACGAATTCTTGTATATATATATAGGTGCATAGTAGTCAGATAGGATTGGATAGGATTGAATATGTTCTTCTGGAAGAATTAAAGTGGAAGCATTTCAAATTTCATTGTAAATGGTTCAGTAGTTAGTGTAAAATACTTAGGATCTGTTTCACCGGTTATATCTGAAAGATCATTTCAGACAATTTATATGGAAGGTACGTTAGACTATCTGTTAGTTAAGCTATCTGAAACCTATCTATAACCGGTATAGTAAAGCCTAACTATCGAACTTATGAAATTATAATATAATATGTATGTTTACTAGCTGAGCCACGCTATTTCGTCTACGTGTTAATGCGAAAGTAACTAGTCTGTCTGTCGCGCTGTCACAACAAAACCACTGAGCTGATTTTAATGGAATTTTATGCACATATAGTCTAGAGCCTAAAAAAAAACATAGGCTATTTTTAATGCGAATAAAGGGTTGTAAGAGTTTGAAAGGGACGATGAAAAGTTTTATAAATGCTACCCGAAGTCATTATTCATAGCGAATGCAGTTGCGGACACAGCTGTTAATTCCTTATTTGTATAATAATATTTTTAGATTTCTCCAAATTCATATCTTGAATTACTTCTACGATATATAAAACAGAAATGATATAAACCATGCACGTGATACAATACCCATCACAGTGTGCAATAAACAGATTATAATTCATAAAAAATGACTTAGTCATTCCTTTATGATTACGTTACGTAATTACAATATATTATTTTTCATTCTATGACTCTTCTTTCTAATAGGGCTGGCACTATCCTCTATCAATTAACCAGAGCTTCAAATTATTATGGTCAACTTTAAATACGATGAAGAACAAAAATTTTAGGGATTATATTGATTTTAATTTTATGAACACTGTCGAGTAAAAATGGATTCTAGCTATATCTATTCATCGACCCCGAGATTCACATTTTATCTACAATAATTGTTCTTTAAAGGGTATTAGATAGATAGACAGATGTACCAAATTCATGCACTATGTTAGAAGTTCTATTCAATGTTAGCATATTACCAGCACAATTAACATGAAACTTGCATTTTGTTGTGCATGAAATAGTAGTGAATATATATGTTCACTAACTCAGTTAATATGTTATACTAAAAGTGTGTACATTAGATTATCTGTACATGTGATAGTACTACGATATAAAATATTATTTCAGGAAGGATTGCCACGATAAAAATCAGTCACCTTGACTAAATTTCGAACTGACAAAATGAGTTGCCATGTTGTCCTCAGAGTCCGATAGAATTTATTGTAAAAACTTAACTACTACCTTTATCTTAGAAGAGATGAGCAGTGATATATTACCTGTTTTACTATATAATGTACAAAGGAAATTACGGAATCTATTGCCATCATCAAGTAGGATCAGGAAAAACGTAGGATGAGAAGGAAAGGTCATATGTTACTCAGGTTTTGTATACAGATAGATTGGGGCATGCTAGTAACAGTTTAACCAATTCTGACCATATATGTAACCATGTCGGTAATCGACAGAAAGTTAGTGCCCTCTAACCAATTTTATAACATTATATATAAATAATGAAATAAATATTTTTGGATATTTTGACACACAACGCCATCTAGTCCCAAACTAAGCAGAGCTTGTACTATGGGTACTAGACAACTGTATTAATACATATATTTTTTTTGTAAATACATACATATATTATACATAGAAAACACCCAAACTCCGAAACAAATATTTGCAGATCATACAAACATTTATCCGAGTCAGGAATCGAACCCGAGACCTCATGCACAGTAGTCGCATACGCTACCACTGCGCCACCGAGGCAGTTAAATAAGTAAGTAAGTAATATATGCATATAACAAGAGTTTAATGTGTAATTAATATGAATTTCTCTTAAATATTTAAATTAATCCAGTGGCCGGAATAGACCAGACGAGTGGTGTATGACGAGTCAAGATCTCTTAAATATTGTTTATATTAAATTGTAATTTAAATATTTAAGTGTTTCAACATGAACCATTTTAGGAATGTATCTCTTAAAACAAAGCTTACCTAAGTAAAATATGGCACCAGTTTGAGCAAATCCGTAGACAAAAGAAGCGGCTATTTTGCTTAACGATGATATGATTCCCAGAAGAGAGTCATGCCAACCGAGATACTTGGCAAGCACCACAATTGTGAACGTCGAACCTAAAATAAAATTATAAGTAAAACTTAGGAACAATCAGATAAACGACTTACATAGACTTTATAAGGATAACCAATGAAATTAAAGAAATTGAACGTAAGAAGGCATAGGACTTGCTTTCAAGTGGTTTCGTGTTTGAACCTGGTGTAGTCAGCATGTTGTATCAGCATGACCCATATCCAGTTTCCTTCTGATAGTAATACATTCTTAACAAAATTATTTAGAATCCTCAAAGCACACTTAATCCTAGGATGACTGCAGTAGTAGTGCAGTGCTGGTAATTGTACTAGTTAGACTAAATAAATAGGTACTGGGACAACTTACTGAATATCAATAATTTTATTAAGTTTGAACTAAGTGGGTTATACATTGCTGTTGCACGGAACTATTATTAAAAATACCTCTGCAATCATTTTAATATCATTTCATTCCTAAAGCATGTATTTTTTTAAAGATAATTAAAATACTATAGACGTGATACAACAGTTGTATGGAAATTCTTACCGATAGAATTTATGATTAAGTTGTAGGTCTGGAATAAACTGAATTGTACTTCATCCCATTGAAATCTGAATCTTACTGATAAATACATTATGGCCATTTCACCTGAAATATTTAAAAAACGATAAAATTTGGTAAAGAAACAGCTTAAATGTTTAAGAAGAGGCATATATCTAGTAGTGTGTGTGTAATAATAATGTAATTAGTATTAATTAAAGTTTGTTGAACACACGTGGGAGAGCCACGCTTCGGCATGAATGGGCCGGCTCGACTGGAGTGATACCACGGCCTCACAGAAAACCGGTGTGAAACAGCGCTTACGCTGTGTTTCATTGAGTGAGTGAGGATACCGGAGGCCCATACCCCAATCCTCTCCCTATCCCCCTCCCTATCCCCATATGGCCGGCAACGCACTTGTGACACCTCTGGTGTTACGGGCGTCCATGAGCGGCGGTAATCACTTACCATCAGACGATACGTCTGCTCGTTTGCCCCTTTTACCATAAAAAAACACAGATGTAACTTATCATCCTTCTATCACCCAAAGATCATTTCCAGTACCAAGTGCATCCTCACTTCCTTTCCTTTTCACCAAATTATATATATACACATACAATAGCTACAGATATGTAGGTAAAGTTCCCACTAAGAGCTGAATACCGAAAGCCAACCTCACGTGCAAGTGGTGTACCTGCTGACAGACGAAGCTCTCCAATATTACGGGGGGCCAAAACAGTGGCGAAAAGTGGCCGTTTAATATGCCTCCGCCTATCCCTTTGGGGAAACAGGATGTAGGTATGTATTTTTTTGAATTTCTATTCTCAATTTAGAGTTACCTATTTAGGTATATGTGGGTTTTAGGTATGTTACCAAAGGGTTGACAGTACCGTCCAAGGCATTAAACGCGAAGTGCGTATAATGCCTTGGATGGTAAAGTCTATCTGTATTTGCAAGTGGAATAAATTAACAAATAATGAACGATTACTTACCGTACGTCGGTCCAAAAATTACAGTAACCACGCCTAAGAGAACACATAAACGTATTCTTCTATTATTAGGTGTTTTTCTTACTATCACATATAGTGTTTCCTTCACGTTTGCGAAATTGAAAAAAATACGTATTAAATGACAACAGCCTTGACTGACGTGCTGTGGACAAAGAAATCCCAATTTATCATTTAAAACTGATGTTAAAATTTCATGTAATTCACTGTAAAATTAAAAGTGTAAATATCTTTTGCCCGCTGTTATTTTAGATTTGATTCATCATAAATTTAATTTATTTTATGCAGCCTGAAATCAATTAAAGTAAATTTAACAAATATAAAAAAAAAAAAATATTTAGTACTACTATTATATTATTATTTATGCGAAGAAGATTTTTTTGATGCTTGTATGAAAATAATGTTTATTATAATATGTAATTAGATATTTATGTATTAATATTTAATTCCGTAAACAATGACAATTTGTGGAATAAATGACTATTTATTGGAAAAAAAATTATTACTTACTTCTTTCTGTTCAGGACTCCTTTTTGGATCTTTAAGCACAAAAATTGAATATAACGCATTAAGAGAATGTAAGGCGATAGATATTCCAAACACACCGTAGAATCCTAACAACCTTAACAAAATTCCACTTAATCCCATTCCGATAGGCAGTCCAAAAGTAATACAAGAACCCACTAGACCTATTCTAAATGTTCTATCTTGTATTGATGTTATAGCACTTACATACGCGAAAGCTGTCAAAAAAGGAATACACCACCCTCCAGTCAATCCATCAATAATTGCATCGGAGAAAATCAAAACTTCTAGACTCAGTTGGTAGAAGAAATAAACATTAAGTATGTTGTTAATACCAGAAAGTATTTGTCCTGTGATTGGAACAATGATAAAAAGTTTCCTGTATCCTGTTATATCCGAGAATGAACCAACAAAAAGAGCAAGAAGGCAAGGCAACGTTGCTGTTAAATAAGTTCTCCAGGAAAGAGCATTCGCCAATAGTCTCTGTGTTTCTCTTTCATAATCATTATGAGCCACACCATCTTGAAGTCTTAAAGAATCACAAATTTCCGTGGAAAAGTTCAAATTCACTCTACATGCCTTTTCTAACTGGAGATTTTGCGATGCCATACTAGTTATCATAGTTCCTATAACCATCAGAAAAACAGATGGTTCCACAGTTATATTTCTGAATACATTGTTAAGTTTTTCACAAAGACTTAAGTCCTTTTTTTCTTTGTCTCCTGGATCATCTTCTCTTAGAGGATCTACTTCCGTTGGTTCAACAGGGTTGTGATTGTTTAATCCATTTTCAGTGTGAAGGGTCATTTTAACAGTTTATTTTGATTAAGCTTCTACCTAACTGAAGCTCCTTTTGTGTCTGAGTTTATTTGTTTTATGTCACACTATTTATAAAACAAACATAACCGTCTATCATAAAATTTAGTTTGTCACTAATGATTGAGGATTTATTTCAATACATCATTATCAGTTTGCGATAAATTTATTTAATGACGCATACTCATTTACTACATCGATATGACTAAAATATAATCAGCAGTAATAGTGAATATATTTTATTATCATACATACTTATCAATAATGTACTAAGATTACTGTAATTCTTTTAAAACCAAACAAAACACACACACACAAACACATTTAAAGTAAGATAGGCGACAGAATTCCGTCTGAATTTTTTCCTCATACCTAGTTCCATGAAGGCCGGTTTGAAAAACTTGAGAAAAGATAAATACTGTAATATTATGATTTATCAATTACTTCTATCTAATCTACTGATTTGGATTATGTTGCGCAATCTTTCTGCGATTACATTGCCATTTTTCGCGTGTTTTCCTTTCCTTTGATTAAAAAATCCCGAATAGTTTTGTATTTTTTTTATTTATAACGGGTGAGGAAAATAGATCGAATAAACTCAGTGACTAAATATTTGTCAACTAAATGAGTTATTTTGAAGTGTGCTATTTTTTTTCACCTTGTCTACACATAACTGTACTACTTCTAGTTTTTAGCACTCAATATTTTTTTTATTTATCACGCATTTGTACTTATTTTGTATAAAGTAACAAACGAATATCTGGTATCTTTAGATAGTAGGGCTAGGTCATCCGATATTATCTGTTTGCATTATAAGATAACGCGTAAATTTAAATAAATCGATTTCATGCACACCAGCATACTTTAAAAGCGATACTATATTAAATACAATTTTCGATTACACTACTTGATGTTGTGGCGTACAATTTTATCTATATATTTCTAGTGATCGAAGACACCTGGTGCCGAGGGTAGCAGTTAATAATTTTGAAACAAACATCGAAACATTTCACAAGGATCAATAGAAGCAATTAAATTTCCATGGTGTTCCAGCACATGTAAGTCTGTCGGTTGGGTTCTATATATAGGCTTTCAGAAAGAAGTCCCTGAAAACGCTGCCTAACCTTGGCCGCCATTCCTTTTAAGAACAAAGTCAAGCCACTATCTTAGGGCTAGTTGTACTTTTATTGTTGTTTTGGTTTGTTTGTTAGTTGTTTTAATTCTATCAAGTTTTTAGCTCCTTCAAATAAAGCGAATGAATGTCATTCGGTTGGGTCTTCGTCACTTTATTCAGATATTTAGCTCCAAAACGAGTTTTTTTTATACATGTGAATGCGCTCTTGTATTTCCAAAGGCTTAAGCCCGTAGACCATCTACATTGTAGATTGGTAAAATTTATTAAAAGTAAGTCATTACAAGTCCAACTCAGACCAACTGACGGTAAGTCTATTTAGGTAATTTTTGAACTTGGGAAAATTGGTATAAAGGGTTAAATACATGATAACATTTTTTTAAGTTAGAAGGCTTAAATATTAAAAATCAAAGTCATAAAAGATTAAAAAGTGATGAATCTTTATTTTTGTCTGTACTTCTCAATACTGATTTATACTAATTAATACTGTATTGTCGATTTTCGAAAATAATCTCATTATAAATTAAAGGAGAAAAAGTTTCCTATAACTTATTATTCGAGTTCAGCAGGAGGTGATTTTAATTTTCCAACTTGCTTTCTGTGCTCGTAGAAGAAATAGCTGAAAAGAAAAAATATTTTTATCATATTAATGGCTAAAATTAAAACAATATATAAAAAATACTCTTACCCCAGAACAGCAACAGCTGGAATAGTTAAAAGTGCTCCTAACAGGAACACGGCCCCTGGTAGAACGTCTAATGTTGCTGAATATACCCTTGTGTACATCGGCACGTATATCAAAGGCATCAGGATCTCCACCATTCCAACCACAGAACTTAGTTTACCTGAAAATGTACAATATCTCAAAAAAATATTATTTAGAATGTATCACACATTAGATTTTTAAAATTAAAGAAATTTCCGCGACAGCGACACACTAGATACTTTAATGAATGCCACTCAAAGAAATATTGTAGACTATGGAGCAACTATTAATTAATAATAATGATGATAAATAATCTGTTCACGAAAAGTTATAGAATTTAAATGCACAAGAGGTATAATCGTACTCAACATCTAAAACAAATTGTGATTTTTTTACTAGAGAATACAAATAGCATTGATTCTCAAATTGAACATTTTCTGTTTTTTTTTAAAACAAAATTTAAAATAATATTAATTCCGCATTTAGTTAACTTATCAATAATATATCATATATAGGAATAAGTGAGCTAGTGAGTAAACCCATTACAATCAGAGCGGTTAAAGATTTGTTACTAAAATTCTTACCTAATTCCTCTAATTCCACCAACTTAGACATTATTGCCCGCATAGCCAATAGTGCAGTCCCATTCAGTATATCAATCACCGGTCCTGGAATCATAAATAAACAATGAGACACATCCCTCACTTGGCCATCTGATCACAAATCAAGCTGTGCTATGGTAATCAGACTACTGACAAACTCACTTATATATCACTACATTAATTCTTACATGTTAAAGATAAATTACTCTTAACAACAGATAATATAATTGAGCTTGTCACACATGTATACCTTAAGGGTGGGATTCGAATAGATTCGAATTTAAATTCCCTTTTCATGAGTTACTAGTTATTTGTCTACATTTAATTACAACTGCATGTATAAAAAGAAAACTTCAACTCTACAGAATAATTTGAATTGTTTGTTGCCATTCTGGTATTTTTTATTCGACATTATAAAAGGGGATTGTTTTAGCGTTCAATCCCAATCATTTCTCAAGGAAAATATCACTTCTACGGATGAATATTCAGGAATTAAGAAAACCATTTAAAATTCTTTTGATATTTTTTCTTTGATTGAAAATAAGTTTCTTCAAATTCACCTTTGTTAATTTCGGAGATATTGTTTTATAGCGATGAACAAAGCATTCAAAACAAACGTAAGCTGTTTATATGATTCAACAATGATAAAAAAGGAAGATAAAATATAATACGACTATTAATTTGACTTGTTAAATATCTCATACGGCCTCGCAATTACGTAGTTTTACAGAACTTGTTATAAAGTTATAAGAATTCATTTTCCTCCTATGACTATTTATCAAGAAGAATTAGACCTAGTTTACATAGAGAAGGGTGTATAAATAGACAAAATTGTTCAACTGTCGATATAGTATTTCAAATTCATTCAATTGATCGAAGGGAATTAAATCCTATTCTGGTACGTAAGGGTTTGGCAGTAGATATACAGAACTTCATTCTTCTTCCATGTCTCTTCTATCAAGCAGGGTTAGAACTAATTTATAAAGACTAGAGTATAAGTGGTAGTAAGACGCTCATAGCTCAGTTGCACTCGGTGATTAGAAACAATCATTGAGGGTAAGCAATAACGGCGCGGTGGCATGTTACCATGAGCGTCTCCGTGATTTGGAGGTCACGTTAAGCAGTCGGTCCCGGTTGTTATAATAGGATAACAGTCGTGAAGCTATGTTGAGGCCTTCGGGCGGCTTAAAACATCCAACGGCAAGATACGTAGCCACAACGTAGTCTTGCCAGTCCCCAACCCGCACTTGGCCAGCGTGGGGACGTATGGCCTTAACCCTCTCCTGAAAGGAGACCAGAGCCCAGCAGTGGGACATTATGGGTTGTTGATTGATTGAGAGTATAAGTGTAGTGGTGAAATAGACAGTGAATCGCTCAACTTCTTAAATGTATTTCAAATTCATTGCATTGATATAAGGGAATTAAATCCAATCTTGGGCCACTATAAACTACCCAGCTTTTATGAATTCCAAGATTATTTGGGTTTGACTCTGTGATGTCTGGTATCGGACCTCTGTTACTCAGAGGGTGTACTGAATGTGAAGATTGCCTAGTTGTCAATATATTTGAGTGCCTTTCATTTGCTGCTCAGGGGTTAGAAAGAACTTTAAAGGGTTTATGTCCACGTCTGTCTATGTTATTCATGTAAGTGTATGTTGTCTATCTATCTATATAAATAAAAATAGGTCACTGAAATGTATGTACGCGCATAGCTTCCGATCGCCTGCACCAAATTGGAAAATTCTTTTCTTTACGTTCTTGCTATTGTCAGTATAAGGGTTGTATTAAAGAAAATTATGAAAAAACCGAAAGTGTATTTTTTGGGTCTACGACTGTACTACCTGTAGGAAACTATAGTGGATATGAATGATAAAAACAATCTTTTTGGAATTTGGCGGTACGAAGTTCGTTGAATCAGCTCGTTTATGATAAATTTTACTAAATATCATTAGTTAAAACAGATAAATGTTTATAAAAAAAGATAATTTCCTTTAATGCAAATTTCCAAGTGCTACAAACATTACCAAGCCAGACATTTTGACACATGAATTGTGTAATCTGAGGTAAAAGTCATAGCCTATAAATAATCGCCTCGTGGTAGTATATAGAAAATAAAAATACCAAGGATATTTTAAATTGTGATTTAGCAACTGACATTGTGATCAATAACATTAAACATCATTTTAAATTTTTTTGTTATTAAACATTTTATTTCATGTAAAACACAGTATTTGTTAAAATAAACAAAAGTAAATCTTTTCCTAAAGAGAAATTCAATCGTGTTTGATTAACAGTGTCGCCCAAATCACAGAAATATATATAAAAAACACCTTATATGTTTTATGTAAAATACATTTTTATTTCATGTGATATAAATTTAAGAATACAGCAATTATTTTATATATTTTTTTCTGATTCTACTCAATACTAACAACGGTGTGCCTTTTAAAACTGAGCAAATAATAAAAAGTAAATAGTATGTGAACATTAGATTACGAATGTAAACATATGATAACACAAATACTAGTTTAGGCTATCCTTCCGTACCCATATAACTAAATATGTCTAATTATTCTAATTCCACAGTCTTAGTTTATTGTCCACATAGCCAAGACTGTCTCTGTGGCGCTGTGGTAGCGCATGCGACTGCTGCGCTTGAAATCTCGGCTTCGATCCCTAGATCAATTGTTTGTAAGATCTGCAAATATTTGTTTCGGAGTTTCCTATGCATAATATGTATGTATTTACAAAAAAGTATGTTCTTCGTTTGGTCTATGTCCATCAGTGGACAGTTCAAGGCTGTTCATGATGATTGTCAATAATGCAGTTAATAATAATAATAATAATAAGTAATATTTTGTTTGTTTTGTCTTGGCTGCATTCGCCTTTTTGTGTTACCTACTCAACAATCTTACATAGCCATGGTCATAGCTCGATATGATTTGTTTTATAACGCGCAACACACACACTAGCTTTTATCGCTAAAGTTGTAAGCAGAGGTTTAAACGCTTATATTTTACTAATAATTTTATTAATCTATACATAAACATTGATAAGAAGGAATTGGTTTTCATAGTTTTTAGATTAATATACTTATCGGTGCTTTACAAAAAACAAGGTTTCGCGAGCAAATATATCGTTAATTATTTAAAACTAACTTTTGTACATTGAGGGCTTCGTAGTGGCACGTTGTGGTTGTCTAGATGAAAAATGAGGATTGAGCGGAAAAATAATCGGTCAAGTGCGAATCTGCGAGTTGGACTCGCGCAGGAAGGGTTCCGTATCATTTTTTATACATTTCAAGTTCAATTTTACCTTAACTACGAAACCCAAAAATAGATCGAAACAATCATCGAACTGGTTCAATGATTATTTTTATATACACTGAGTCAAGGTACAATACTGAGTGATTACGCTTCGAATCGTCGATTCCCAGGAAGTTTCAATTCGGCTAGACTCATTGGTGCTGCGTAGAGATGTGGCTTCACTATGAATCTTCTAACGCATTTACCATGGGGAGTGCTTCGAGGAATTGTTGGGGCTGATTTCTGGCGCCTCTTTCCACCATCGTCCTTCACGACAGAAAATTCATCCCCATCGTCTAGATGGTTGGCAGTTCAGAACTATGCGCTTTTCAAGGAACTTTCTGCCTCGCACAACAAGACTGTGGAATGAACTGTCGCCTGCGGTATTCCCGGACCAATACGACCTTCAAACGTTCAAGAAAAGAGCGCACTTCTTCTTAAAAGGCCGGCAACGCACTTGAGACGCCTCTGGTCGAAACACCATTGTCCATGGTGTCCATGGGCGGCGGTAATCGCTTACCATCAGGCTGTCTGTCTGCTCGTTTGCCAGCTATACCATAAAAAAACAATCAATCGGTGCAAAACTTATAAAACTTCTAAAGCGTACACAAAAGAAACAAGCATGTTTAGATTTGAATGAAAACCTTTTTATGTATTAAAGAAAAATAAATTAACTACTTACGTGTCATAAGTATTAAAAGTTAAATCTGACATTTCTATGTATGTGATAGTAGGTAACTCTTTAAACCAAGCTCACCTAAGTAAAATACAGCGCCACTTTGAGCAAATCCATAGACAAAAGCAGCAGCTATTTTACTTATTGATGAAATGATTCCCAGTAGAGAATCATGCCAATCGAGATGTCTGGCGAGCACCAAAATTGTGAACGTCGTACCTGAAATACAAAACCTTATTATTTTAATTCTATAAGTAATCAATATCGCTTACTAATTACCAAACGGTTTCGTGTTTAGATCGTATAAAAACATATTACAGTCTTCAACATCATCATCAACAACCCATAATGTCCCACTGCTGGGCTCGGAGTTCCTCTCAGAAGAGGGTTAAGGCCATACGTCCCATATTACAGTAAAAAAACATAAACCAATTCTCTTCATCCTTTTGCACTGCATCCATTGATAATGTAACAACTTATAGTTTTCGTTATAGTGGTTAGTAAGAGTAGGATCGATTCTCTGATTAAAAATAAATTATATAGCCTCTATCTTTTTAAATATTAATATGTAATATCACAGTGCAGCCTGAATTGCCCTCTATTACCATTATAATATAATTGCTCTAGGTTGATTACAAGTTTCTGATATTGTAAAAATTTCAGAAAAGTTGCTGCAAAAATACGGTTACCATTTTTTATGTAATTTTAAATCTGCTCTTCGATTCTAACTCTACTACAACCAGGCTGACTTGGGCACAAATGGGCTGACTCGACCAGGGTGGTACTAACCACGCACAGAAGATCAGAGATCAACGTAAAACGATAGCGTTCCTGCTGTCGTGTTTCGTTGGTGAGTGCAAGACTAGAGGCCCAATGATGCAGAAGCATTATTAGACCGCTATTGTGTGGGTCACCATGCTGCATTGTTGTATTGTCTGCATTCGCAATGAGTATGGTGACCACCACTCTTGGATTTTGATTATGTTTTCCATCAGGCAGAGTAGGGTTATTTGACAGGGCCATACAAAAAAATATAAGTTAGGTATATTTAAAAAAACTGAGAGGTAAAAATGTGGCAAACAAAGGTGTAAATCGGCTTACCAATAAAATTTATGATTAGGTTGAAGGTCTGGAATACGGTGTATTGTATTTCATCCCATTGAAATCTGAATCTTACAGATAAATACATAATGGATAGTTCACCTGAAATAATTTAAATATAAATAAGTCTAGTAGTATAAGTAAGTATTTATATATTTTGCTCCTAGTCTTTACCGACATGACTGCGTAAATGTCGGTTATCGCAACGAAAAATAGCCTATGTCCTTTCCAAGATTCAGTCTATCTTCTATACAAAAATTTTCTCAAATCGGCTTAGAGATTTAAATGAGAAGAAAATTACAGATATACATAATTATTTTTTAATTTATAATATTAGTATGGATATGGATTATTGATGAAGGTGCGGTAAAAATGAAGACTAACAGAAACATTATAATTACAACCGGTTGGTTAGTTTTATTAACATATTTCAATTGTAGTTCAGAAATTGAGTACTTATATTTTATCTGTGGAGATTGGAGATTAGATTTTAGCAAGGTAAATCACATCATGACACGTGATATCTCAAGTGTCATCTGATGAACGACCACTCATTGCACCGTTTGCCTACTTTTGTATTTTTTATTGTATTAAATCACTGGCTGCGACGGACCGACTTCATCGGGCGTTTAAAATTTTCACGAATTCAACTATTATAAAAAAAATCTTTAAAAATTGAATTTGATAATAGAATTTTCAAAATCGGTTCAGTAGATCTAGAGATTACCTACGGTTGTAGGGGGTAATCTCTCTCTGTTGTCACAATCTTGACAATATTACTACAGATTAATACTAGATTACTATAGGTAGTGCAAGATAGTTGAAAGGAACATCGCGCGTCTAGATAATTCGTTATTAATATTGACAATTTCAGGTTTAAATTCAATCACACTTTTTTATGTAAAACAAAAGTTAACTTTTAGACAATGGCTACGGCATTAAGCTTATCTTATCTGTCTTTGTTGCAAAATAAAAGCTATTACTTACCCTGCATCGGTCCAAAAATAACAGTAACCACGCCTAACAGCATAATCAAACGTAGTCTTCTATTATTGGGAGCTTTTCTTACTATCACACGAATTGTTTCTTTCACGTTTTTAAAATTGAAGAAAACTCGAATCAAATGACAACATCCTTGGCTGGCGTGCTGTAGAAGAAGCTTAGTAAATCCTATTGATTTTTACAACTTCATATTGCTATTCAACTTCTTACTTGAAACTGAGATCATTGGCACATAATACTTTAAGTTTTGAAAATTTATTTATTCAATTTTTGGGTAGGCTCCCCAAACAGTAATATTTTTTGTCTCCGTTGGTAAGTTTAGATATTGAACGTTGCCTGATATTCATTATACACAAAAAATTATGCAGTATTCTAAGTCAGATTAAAACTTTAAATAAAATTAGGCTTAAAAAGGAATGAAAGAGAAAAAAATATTTTTCTTCCATTTACTTCTGTTTCATCGGCAGAATTGTTAGTATCATTATAACCATCCTGTTCACTGCTGTATATAGGTTTCTCCTTAGAAAGATTTGGGTCTACCATTGTATACCACCATATACCATTCTGGCCAGATGGGCCGGGACGGACTTAGCATACCTAATAGTGTTATTTAGGAATAAACTTAATAACCCCGTTATTTCAAAATGGACTAAGTTGATGACATATACATTAAGATAACCTGTCAATATCGTATCTACCTAGCCACAAGATCAAGCAATTCTAAGGTGTCTAAAACAGATCTAAAAATTACGAATATTATATAATCAAACCAAAAAAAAAATTGCTTGAGAAAAATATGTTTTGGATAGCTTGTGTTTTAATTTTTTTTAGTATTTGAACTTACTGTGAACTGTGTTGAATTCGTTCTTGTCTATATTTTGTATAGGTAGTTCTTCTAAATGTAGCATAAAATGAAATATTTAAAGGTCTTTCAAGGAACATGGTATTGTAGTGGAAAGTGGATTTTTTTGGAATCTAGGACCTTACAGTCATAATATTTTAGTGACATGAATATATTTGAAACGTAGTATAATTTATAAGTATTAAAAATATACTTACGTCTTTTTGTTCAGGACTTCTTTTTGGGTCTTTAAGCACAAAAATGGAATAAAGTGCGTTGAGAGAGTGTAACAAGATTGAAATTAAGTATACACCGTAGAATCCTACCAACCTTAATAAAATTCCACTGAGTCCCACTCCGATAGGCATTCCAAAAGTTATACAGAAACCTACTAGGCCTATTCGATATGTTCTATCTTGTTCTGTAGTAATAGCACTAATATATGCGAAAGCCGACAAGAAACAAATACACCACCCTCCAGTTAATCCTTCGATAATTGCGTCAGACAAGATTACTTTTTCTAAATTGATCTGATAGAAAAAGTGCACGCTAAATTTGTTGTTAATGCCAACAATTATTTGCCCAATGATAGGAACAATGATAAAAAGTTTCCTGTATCCTGTAATATCAGAAAATGAACCAACAAAAAGAGCAAGAAAGCAGGGCAACGTTGCTGTTAAATAAGTTCTCCAGGCAAGAGCATTTGCTACCAGTATTTGTATTTCTCTTTCATAATCATTATGAGCGATACCATCTTGAAGTCTCAAAGAATCACAAATTTCCGTGGAGAAATTTAAATTCACCCTACATGCTTTTTCTAGCTGGAGGTTTTGCGATGCCATATTGGTTATCATTGTTCCAATTACCATCAAGAAGATACATGGTTCCACAGTTATATTTGTCAACACATTGATAATTTTATCACCAAACTTCAGTACTATTTTTTCACTATCACGTGGAACATCTTCTCTTAAAGGATCTACTTCCGTAGGCTCAACATGATTATGGGGGTTTACACCATTTCCAGTATAAGTGGCCATTTTTAACTGGTTTGACTAATTTACGTTGATGCAATGGAAATATTTTTCACTAATTTAAAAACTGCACTTTTTATATCACAGACATTGTAAACCACTGCCAAAAGATTTTATTCGTCACTGATTGAAGATTTGTTTTAAAAGATTACTTTTGGTTTGCGATAAAATACACTTGGTGACGCATGCTCACACACTATATTGATAATTCAGACTTATCGGAAGTATACTAAGGTTACTAGAAATTAAAGAAATATGTTAAGCATGAGAGGGGTTTGTTGCTATTTCAATCATCAGAACTCCATATGCGCTTGCGTTTAATCACTTTATTGTTGTACTGATACTTGTTTTCAAAGTGATAAGGTATGTTTGAAGGCATGGTGTTGAGTTATATTTGGAGCAAGTACTAAGTGGGATTACTTTAGGAGCAGACTAACGTGTGTATGGTGTGTTAAATTATTATTACAACTTTCTCAGAACTAACTTCTTAGAGGTAGCTTATTTGTAAGCTACCTCTAAAAAGAGGAAATCTTTTCTAGAAATGATTGTTGACATAAAACTTAAAATATGCGTGTTTAATACAAGAATATTCATCGAATAACTAGCTTATTAGGTTGTAATTGTTATTGTTATCAAAATTCATTATAATTTGGTTCGAGATGTACCTATATAAAAACCCTCAAAAGAATAAATATCAATTTACGTTCAATATTTGTTTTTCTTTTATGCACTCTTAAAATTTCAGTGTACCTTACTATAATACAATTATAATATTGATTCAATTCGTTTTCATAAAATGTGTGTATTTTTTTGAAAAACTGATAAGCTGATTAGACGAGGAAAACAGAAGTTATAAACAAATAATCATCAAAAGACTTAAGGAAAGATTGTAAGTGAGATCAACAGTAGATGATACGATCGCTGATAAGAACTCACTCTTCTATGAGTAATATTTTGATAGAAAGAAAATGATACAAATCCATCCCATTAATCATGTTTTATCTATTTATTTTTACAAAGATAGAGAGTGTTTCCTTCAGATAAACTACGTCCATTTTGATGTCAAGAATATGTCTTGACACATTATGTGATTGTGATTGAACTCCAGTGCAGATTGACGGCGTGATCTATCTTGTAATACTAAAAAATACTAGTCCTCATATGAAATAAATATATATATATATATATA
>PKRV01000225.1:1465362-1552775 GCA_003709505.1 Hyphantria cunea
TATTCTTCTTTATAGAGACGCGGGGATCTTTACAAACATACATGAAACGGACACAAAGTACACCCAGACTTAGAACAACAATTTATGGATCACACAAAGTGTTGTCCCTAGTGGCGTGGCGACCACTGAAACCACTAGGCCAACCGTGTAGTCAATTTTGAGTCGCCGATTTATATCTATACTAGTAAACACTTCAGTAAAGTTTTTTTATATGTTTTATGTGTTGCCTGTGTAAACCACCCTAAATTTTAAAATTTTTGAAACACATATCCGTGTAATGGTTGTCTGGAAGAAATCACCGAGAGCGATAAGACCGCCAATTATTATACATATTGTGTGATTGTTCCTGTTGTACTATTTCGTACTGTGTATATACAATAAAGATAAATAAAAAAATAAAAAATAAAGCGTGAACTGAGCTGGTTCCCTTTACTGCACAATGCAATTGTTACGTGATTTCGTTGTTCTAGATTGCAGATTGTATATTATGCTATGTTGTAGCAAATATAAATGGCTTAAACCATGCTTTGGTATTGAAACCCTTAAGTATGTCTTTAAGAGATAATTGCACAGCCTGCATCCTTTTCTATAAAGTCAGCAGACAGTGTATTTGTTTCAAGTTCCTAGTGGAGCTGTCCGGATTTTGAACGGAGGACTGCTTCAGTTTTGTTTCAAAATGTTAAAAAACGTTGCTTAGTTATCATGAGAATATATCGTCTACCAATAGCCTAAGATATAAATAAGAAGTGGCCCTTTCCAAACCCAAACACTGACAGTGTTGCATGCATTGATACGTATAGCCTTTCACAGTGATCGAAAATTATTTTTGTTTATGATAAAGGGAGTGTATAATCATGTACTTAGTTTTATTTACTGCCTCGATGGCGCAGTAGTAGCGTATGCGACTGCTGTGCTAGAGGTCTCGGGTTCGATTCCTGAGTCGGACCAAATATTTGTACGATCTGCAAATATTTGTTCGGAGTTTGGGTGTTTTTTATGTATAATATGTATGTATTTACAAAAAAAGGTATATATATGTATTGATATCAGTTGTTTAGTATCCATAGTACAAGCTCTGCTTAGTTTAGGACTAAATGGCGTTGTGTGTTATAATGTCCGAAAATATTTATTTATTTATCGATTGAAACTGAGACACCTGTTGCGTAATGATCGGCTACGCAACTCACGAGTGTATACACACAGACATCGCGTGCCCCGCTACTTGCATTCCGCATGAAAACGTGATCGATGCATGACGCCACTCGCCGCTGTCCGATAACCGCTTCGAGAGTAATATCTTGACAGCCACACTGAAGTCCTTAATTTACTAACGAATTTAAATACCTGTTTGCGGTTCGGTCTAATTCATTCTCCAATATATCAATGATACAGTCGTCTACCAATATAAAATCAGTGTTTGTTGGTAACGCTCCAATAGTGCTTTTCAGTTCTTGAGTTAAAATACATTTGTTTATGCTCGGGATCTATATATTACCAATTAATAAATAGAAGATGTGTTTATGTGGCAATACGACATTGAACTGTGTTAAACTGTATTTTATTATTTACATAAATAAGTATCACCATCTCGTTTTCTTTCTCGGGTTTGCAAGTACATATTGAAGCTATTTATTGTGTATAAGGATACTTCATCTCCCCTAGCATTTACTCCTGTGAGATACAGTATGTCTATCGCATTCATTACTCTTTGTAGCAGAACTAATCATTGATTACAATGTTTTCTAATAGAATAGATGTTAATACTGATTATTTGTAACTTATTCCACTTATATTTAAATATTTGTACCTTTCCGTGATTTCTATGAATTTTGTGTATCCAATATCAAACGGCTGAAATTATCGAATGTGTCGGTGTACCGTCACACCTTACCGTACAACACAAACATACCTTTACTGTAAGCATGTTTTTAAACTAAAGGTTAAAGCTTACTAACACCAGAGATAGCTTCTTGCTGTTCACACGCCGACAACTAGCAGGCAACCAGATGTCCGCGCGTTTACAGCTGTCAGTCAGCTAGCTATGCCCGCGCTTAAAACTGACAATTAACTAGCTATCCCCGCTCTTACGCTTTATAAGCCAACTACTGTGTTCACGCGCAGACCGATTTCGCTATTCGCAACTGACAGCTATTGATCATTAGCCATTCATGATCTAGCGATCCTTACTATTGCACTTGTCAATGAAGAGGGAAAAGAACAGAAGAAATTATAGAAACAAATATAAATATTAGTAATTATTGCTTTATTTTCACATTCATACTTTACATTTATCACAGTCTGCGTTAAGGTGTTAAAACAATGAAATTAGATTCGCATAAAGGTGTTCAGATGAATTTTGGAACGCCTATCTTCTATAAAAATACTAATAAGTATATCAGTTAATCGTACCTTCTGAACGGATGCACCAGCTTTAATTTAGATTTTTCATTTTAAAAGGTGATTTGATTTAGAATATTCTTAGCGTTATTTCAAGAAAATGTGTTCAACCTTTCTTCTAATTTTGGGTCAAGTATTTTTAATATTGAATCTAAATTTGATAGTAAATCTTAATTAAGTGGAAGACAGAGATGTTCGCGAAATCATAAACACACTTGCAATACAAATATTATATAAACAACGTTGTATTATACGTTTATATTTTTTTTGTTGTATTCGTTTCTTCATGATTGTCAAATTCAAACATTATGTCATTATTTTCTCAGGAATTGATATATTTTTAATAACAACGTTGACGTAAACGCGTATTTCATAAATACTTTGACCCTTCTCAATCATTCGTATCATAATTTAACAGTAAATTAAATTGGTATTGAAGTTGTCCTAAAATTAACTCATTACGGACTTCTAAATTCCACATGTCTTTTAAGTATGTATTACATGTATAGTACAACATTTTCTAGAATGTGTGACATATGGTGGTCTTAGAATTTTAATATTACTATGATTTATAAATTCGATATTAATTCGATTTAACAATCCATTAGGTTTAAAAGATAGCTTACACCATAAATTTTACAGATATACATTCGAAATCGTTAAAATAATATAAAATTACGATACCTAAATAATAATAATGATATGCTGCTTTCTCCACAAAATGTTTGACAGCGTTTCAATAAAGAGTTAATACAACATTTACACGAATCTGAATATAAATATTTAACTTGTTTTATGCTTACATCTCTATTAACTTATATTTATATTTTGTGAATATTAATACCACAGAAACGAGTAGAAAGAGGACAAATTTTGTCGTATATATGTTTTCTAACTTATACACACCACTCACAGACGGGGACCTGTGATATTGGTCGCATTTCTGGCAAAAGATTGTACTGGCAAGAAACACAATTTTTGCAGTCTTATAGTTGGTTGGTTAGGTATTGTATTTTTAAATGCAACTTTATTACTTGAAATTCCAATATTAATCTCCGAATACGACTCGTTATTTACGTGTTTAAAACTTTGAATAATTCAAATGTACACACCTATATTTATATCACCAATTCCATGAGAGATTCACGAGAATTCTCTTTACCCCAAAAATAAAAAATAGAATGAATCTGTTATTATCACTATTTTTACTTTTTAAATTGAGTAAAATTTAAATGCAAACTATTTTAACTGGTGTACAATAAAGTTTATTCTATTCTATTTTTTTTTTTAAAGGCAACACCCTCATTAGGAATATACATTCCTGTGTCGCGGGGATCTTTACAAACATACATGAAACGGACACAAAGTACACCCAGACTTAGAACAACAATTTATGGATCACACAAAGTGTTGTCCCATGTAGGATTTGAACCCACAACACTTGGCGCAGTAGGAAGTGGTGTGGCGACCACTGAAACCACTAGGCCAACCGTGTAGTCAATTCTAAAATTGTTATTTCGTTTTCAACATTTATTGAACAGTAGGTTGATGAGCAATCAACCTACTTCGATGTTTTTTATAAGTTTCCTTTGATTGAAAATAAAATTTCTCTTGTGGCATTAATATTCTCGTTTGCTAATTAATAATTATCATCTACCCTTCCACTTTTTCAATATATCTATCTCTATAAGCATACAACTCGATTCTAGTATATGTTATATTTATTAGTTGCAAAGCTAATATAATACCTTTAGGAAAAAGTGCTAACTTTTTTCTTTGATTTCTTTGTTTCCAGATTCCTTAATAGTAGCAGGAACAAAAGCTAATGGATCAGCTTTTTTAAATTCTGCTTCTTTAGCATCAATTTTTTCTTGTTCTTCCAATGCTTTTTTTCTCGTTATTCTTAGTTCTTTTCTGTGTTGGATGTAGAAGAATCTGAAGCAATAAAATCATATATGAACGTAATGTTAACTGAATGTTTCATGTTAAGATATTGTCAAGCCGATGTCGTTTTGGTATATAATTCACTTTATCAGGACATAAACTAACTTTCAGAAAATATGTGTCTGTGTTTACTGTTCAAAATTAAAATGAGTCAAAGAATGATTCAAAAATTTGATCGTAAACATTCATTTATCAATCATGTTAAGTTTTGGAGGACTTACGGCAGATAATAAAAGATAAATTTAAGAGTATTTGGGTGTAACATAATTCTGTTGAGGAAATGTGCCACTTGTCAAGTTTTATTGATAATAAAATACTAATTTTTAAACAGACAGTTATGTTTGTATTTGTCAAGAAAAACTATGATGAAAATATTAACTTACATGAGAATTATACCAGGTGGGACAG
Organism: Hyphantria cunea; assembly: GCA_003709505.1. Taxonomy (NCBI): domain Eukaryota; kingdom Metazoa; phylum Arthropoda; class Insecta; order Lepidoptera; family Erebidae; genus Hyphantria; species Hyphantria cunea. Next base: position 1,470,112 of record PKRV01000225.1, read on the forward strand.
CAATAGACGCACTTATAAGAAATACAGCTCCTGGTAGCACAGATAAAGTTTGCAAGTACATCCAAGAATAAAGTGGCTGGAACATTAGCGACGCCAGTGTCTCAGTTAAAGAGAACACAGAGTTTACCTTCGCTGAAATATATAAGTCATATTAGAATATTTTTTTTTAATTGTAATCAGTCTGTCCAAATTGTAAATAATAATAAATCAGAAGGTCTTTATAAATAGACATTCTGATTTTATTTTATTTTCCTTTAAAAGAAACAAAAACGAAATGAAGCAGTTATATGAGCTATAAGGTTAAAGTAATGTCACTTGTTTGTATTATTAATCTTACACTCTGTTCCTTATACTCAACTCACTCATTATGTTCTGTATTTTCAGATGCCTAAAGAGAGGAAAACCACCAATTTTGAGTTACCCATTAAATTATTCGCAATTTAAATTAATATTGTGTTTAATTAAAGTGATGTTTCAAACTCGAATTGAACAGTAATTTAAAATTCTATGCACCAACCTGTTTCTTGTTTTTCCACCAACTTTGATATAATAGACCGAAGAGAAGTAAAAGTGGTCGCGTTTAGTAATTCAGCAACTGGCACTGGAATGATTAATGTGACAATGTGAATATAAATTAAAATGAAAATATTTAAAATTAAAATTAAAATTGAAAAGATTTAACTGTTTCCTTATTAAATCTTTGATCTTTATTAAGCCCAGCCTATGTGTTAGTACTGTTTCGTGGACTATTAAATGTTATTTAAATACTGAGTAGCTGTTCCGGCGAACTTCGTACCGCCGCACACAGTCTGTGGAAAGCTGAGACAGATATGTAAATAACATATCTGTCTTAGCTTCCCACAGACAGTGCACAGTCGGGGACAAAAAAAAATATTTTGCCTGTTATATTTTATTTTTTCTTGTAAACAAACCTGGCCCAACAATAAGGTACACAAAAAAAATATTATTTAGTTGGATGTAGCGGATCGAAATTTATGCGCGTACATATATTTCGGTCACTCATTTTTATTTATTTTAGGTATATAGATTTAGATTTTCATCATCATCATCAGCCTATCGCAGTCCACTGCTGGACATAAGCCTCTCCAATTTAACGCCGCTTATTTCGATCTATGGCTTCTCGCATCCAGCTCCTTACTTCCAGCTCAATGTAGATTTTATCTTCAATAATTTCAATTTAATATTCTTTGTTTATATTATTGTAATTACTTTCGTCAGAAATACCGGGAACCAATGTTGAATTGAGATAACATCAAAGATTTTACTGTTTAGTAAAACTAGTATCTGTGGAGGAATGGGTGTCACGTTCCTCCAACACAAAGTAAGGATCCAGGCGAAGTGATCATGAGATAGATTTTGGGAAGTTGCATATATATTGATTGGCGGGAGGATTTGCAAACCACGATACATGATAGCAGCAAAGAAAAAAGCTGGCGAAATGGCTGGCCTAGAGATAACGATTAGATTGCCTGTTACACTAGCAGACGGCGTGACGCCTCTTTAAGCCGAAATGATGGTATACTCTGCCTAAAATAACGCGGCCGAATTTTTCAACTACGATCTGGTTAAATTTTCGGTACCTTCCTTTCTAAAGCTTGCCTGTGTGTAATAAAATATAGGAATGTCGATTTCGACAAATCACTTCAGTATAGGCCCTGCTGAGGTAATAAAATATCCCTAGGGATTTACCACACAATAAAAAGAAAGCTGGTGGGATGGACGTATAAGTACTTATTTTTGTTCCTCCATTTACAGCTTCATCGAAATTAGTTTTATTTGAGGCAGCAAAATTTCTGACTATTTAAGTCTTCCCGTTATGGTAAGCGCGATGATTATTGTGCTGAATACAGAAATTTATATACATTTATTTATCTTACAGATCTTAAGATGCTCATGATAAACAGATTTGTGAATATGAGTAACGAGCTTTCAAAAACTTCCAACACGTCTTAGTTGGAGAATACAGAATAAGTATGTAACCGATAAGTGTACTTACCTAAATACATTTCAATATCCGTTGTGACAAATGCAGTCCAAATGGAACCGGCAAATTTGCTGATGACAGACACGAGGCACAGTAATGAGTCATCTATCTGCAGTCGCTTACTCAAAATTGTTATAGAAAACATGGCGCCTGCAATGAAATTTTATCCGTCTAAAGTTTTTTACATCATCAAAATAAAATTCAAATTTTCATCTTCTTTACTGACTGTGTCCTGATGTTTTAATCATTGGAGTTGAAAAGTAACATTAAATTTTCTTCCTCTTAGCCTTTAATATTCCCAAGATTATTTGAGATCGGCTACTAGCTCAACCACTTTTTATCTAAATATCAGTTTTTCGACGGAGCTAATGGCATCGGACCTCACCATCCTTGAGGGCGACTGAATTCAAAGGTTAAACTAGTTGTCAGTATATTTGATGGTTCTGTCTTTACCATTCAATATTTGTTCATGGTTACAAGGATCGACATAGCATGTGTCCGGTATAAAATGTATTCCGAGGCTGACATACCGCGAAACTTCCATTTGCCGGGCTGTTATTAAGAAAATCTTTTGAGCAATAGCCAATAACACTCTTGGATAAACCCGGGAATCCAACCTAACACCTCTTATTTGGCAGTTACATTTTTTTTTGTATGTGGATGAATGCCTTTATGCACTTCGCTTCCCGAGACAGGAGGTTCACTTTGTGTGGGGCTCCTGACTGACCCCAGCCAGACTACCCACTAAACCACCACGGTGTGCCACTCTGCGCCTGAGACGGGAGAGATCCGGGAACCGCTTTCTTACGCCATCCGAACCCCTCCCAGCGCTTGCCCGCACTGAAGCGGGCACCGTCTATAGATGTTAAGACCTCTCAATGTGGGCGACGTTCGGCACACGCGTAACGTGCCCCCCCCCGTGGGTGATTATTATTTGGCAGTTACATACGCTAACCGTTAGAACAATGAGATAAAAGAATAAGAATATTTTGATGTACTTATTGTAGAAAACAATTTAATAAAATTTGGCACAGATATAAATTATTAGTATGCGATACTAAGAGCACAGGCTAAGTTGATATAGTAAAATTTACGACGCAAGCGAAGCAGTGAATAAAGTTTGTAGATACATGCTTAAACATTTCATTATTGATTTTAATTGGTGATTCATTCTTATACGAATATAATATATATGTCAAACCAATAAAAGCGTGTCATACGATTATACAAATAAAGATAAAGTATACTGAAGATATTAATACTTTTAAGCTTTAAAGATATGAATACTGCTATCTCAGACTATTCTGATATTTGATACTTTGTCAATAACAGATACAATAGTTTTTCACAAATTAATCTTTATTTACAATTAGTTGATCCCGCGGTGTTACCCGAGCTACAACAGCCACTGCGAGCAACGCTGTGAGGCGAAACTAGTCTAAAAAAGTGGCATATCTGCCAGTGAAACCACTGTTAAAAAAGACCGAGCCGTTCCTGGGATTAGCCGGAACAAACACGCTGATAAAAAATTAAGCATAGCTTAATGTATGTTAACATGTTAATTTTAAATTACAAACAAACACTTAAATTTTATTTATTACAGACGATTAATATTTTTGCACACTTAAAAACTTAATACGTTTGGCAAAATGGTACTATCTAATTTTCGTTATTATAACTCAAAAGATTGCATTTAGTTTTTTTTATAAAAAAGGAATAATGAACTTCACTTCAATTAACATTAACGCTTTTATTTCAAGTTTATATGGTCAAAAAACGTAATGTTTAAAAATTTATCACAAACCCAAAGCAGTTGTGCTAAGCTTCTAACTTGTTTTGTTTAAAAATTTATCACAATCCCAATGTAGTTGTGCTAAGCTTTTTTCCGGTTATATTTTTCAGTAATAAAACCACAAAGATAAAATTTGCTATCCTTAAACACTTTAAACATAATAATATAATAAAGATAAGAAACTATTATCTTGAGCATTCGATTAGACGATGACTTTGCTTTGATGATATTGATATAAGAAAAAAAAATATGCTGCGTTTAAAACTCGATTGAATTAATCAGTATTTTTAGGTACGTTAAAATAAATAACTCGTTATTCTTTATTCTGGGTTTCTTCAGAATAAATCAGGAAAGCACAAGCAAGTTTTAACTATTAGTGGTGCCTTAGGAACTTCTGAATGTAGAAAAATCGATTTTTAGAGAGTTTTAACCATTTTAATTGAAAGAGAAAATTGTATGTAGTTGTTCTGAAATTCTTCAGACGTCAAGATAAGATACATTAAATCATTACAAACAAATTTATAAAGATTTTTATCTTTTATCTTCTCTTTTGTCTTTTTTCATGCGCTGTGAGACTTTGTTGCTCACATAACTTTTTGGTTTAAGCTTCACAAGAATAAATCTGAAAAACTTTTAAAGTTTAATATTTTGGTAAATTAGTTATAATATGAAGTACTTGCAGGCATCTGGCCTGTCTTTTGATAGGGAAAACTTAAAATTTTAAAAGATATTTATAAGACAATCGAGCCATACGTACATAGAAACTCTACAACGATTATGTTTTTCTTTAAAGAAAGGTATTTTAAAAATGAGGGTTCCATTCAAATAATCTCGTAGACGTTGCAAGAAGTTTATGAGATTAACGCTTAAATCCCTTTGTGAAATCAAGGCTCCTCCTAACTTTAAATTCAAGAGGTATATCATTAATTAATTCTCTTTTATACCATGTATAGGTACTTATATCTCTTGCGTGTATTGTTAATAATTTGTAATTAGTGTATTTGTAGTGTTAGTAATTTGTATGGAACAATTCTTTGAACTTATTGCTTGAAGTATCTACTGCTTTGCGTTAACTCTTCCATAGTTCTCTACTGACATTGTCAGAGTAATCGTGGTATACTTTTCACGTTTCAAGATTATTTTCACAAATCGTAAATTATATTATCTGAAACTGTGAATAACACAAAATAAGTCGCCATATCTATTACTCAAATGAACAAAATTTAAGGCAATAGCAAGAAATTTGTTTCAAACGAGACCAACACACAGTATAAGAAAAAAAACTATTTTCTTTCCTATATATATAATTCTCGCGTCGGTATGGCTGGATTTTTATGAAAATTTGTATGTATATCGTATAGGTCTGAGAATCAGCTAACATCATTTTTTTTATTTATTTAGATATCTTAATTGTGAGTCACAAATATGCAAATGATACAATAGGCGGTATTATTGCTCACGGCGATCTCTTCAAGACAACCACAACACGGATTTTCGATATCCAAAAACTTCGGGTAGCTCACACCTCTATTTTTCATAACCTAAATGATATTTAGATTTAGAGAGAAAAAAATTATTAAGACCCCCTTGGTATCAATATTTTTTTTACCTTTTGAAAATATATTTGAAAATATATTTATTTTTATGGCAAAGCAACGTGTGCCGGATCAGAAAGTATAAAATAAAATTACACGTACGGAAAATATATAAAAATCTCTCTCTGTGTGCGTCACATATTATAGTGAGATATTTACTTTTAAAAGTTAGCAATCAAAAGATTTTATTACTCCAATCAAAAAACACAATGGTTGAATAAAAATCCGAAAAGTTTTAGTTCAAGCGCCTGACAAAAAGTAAATAATATTGTTACTTAACTACCACTTGTTAAAAAAAAACCTTTTTTGTTTATTTTCAGCTCAGATTTTTATAAAACTGTTTCATAAGTTACAAAAAAACATGTTTTTAATAGCTTCTGCCTTATCTACAAGTAATTAAATATTTCATTTCATACATAAACAGGATATCAAAATGGCTTATGATTATGACTTCTGCATTTAAAATTATGAACCTTTAGTTCTCATGTTACTATGGGACCATTCTTATTTAAAAATGTAAACAGATTTAATGTATAGTTTTTTGGCAAATCGTGAATAATAGACGTGGTTTTCTACTTAAAGTCATTATCACACTAATGTGCCTACTATATTTTTTATATCACCATGTAAGTAGACACTTTGACGGTAAAATTATATTTTTGTTGCAAACAGGAAATTTCAAATTTTTCATGACATTCGATAATAACCTTTAGGTTTAGGTAACGTTTAGGTGACAAATTACTGTTTTTCTACCATTCACATTTTAGTTTACAGTGATTTGTATGAGTTTATTCTTATTTAATAGTTTGGATAAGCAACAAAAATAACAAAATATTCGTAAGTGGATTTAAATCGTTTATAAAATCGTTTATCTTAACAGCGGCAATTATAAATCTATGGAATAATCTAACCACAAGTGCAAATTTAAACACATACAATTATTTACTGGGTGCCTATATGTAGGTATGATCTCTCACCATCCAAAGCCGCTTGGTGTATTTCACGTTGTTAAGTGACTTAGCAAAACATGTATAAATTAATTTAAAAGTTTAATTAAAGCATATTAAAAAAATACATCAAAGATCTGGTAAACTGTTGCTTTCTAAGTAAGTGCCCATCAGATCAACTTTGTAATTACTTAAAAAATATTTGTCTGTCGCTAGTAAAGCAGCAAAGATCCATTATACTGACTTACTATTTTTACATTTTTCACACAAAAATAACATTTCATTCTTATTCATATAAAGATTGCGACTGTTACTGTTTGTAATTAAAACAAAGCTATTATTATTCTGCTTAATAGATTTTAAATCTTCTTTTTCACATCATACACATGTACGAAATGAAAAAAATGTAGATTTGAGCTGATTTTATTAATATTACTACAAAATATTGGCTTTTTACAAGTATTATTTAATACTGACCGAAAGAATGCAGAACAATGGAGTAGCTGATAAAGACGCCGTATTTCACCATATCCCAATTGAGCCTGTTCCTTACGAATAAGTAGAATATTGCATGTTCCGCTAAAAAAAAAAACAAAACTCTCATTAACTAAGTAAATTAATGTCGAAAATATGAAGGTGAATAAAGCAAGTGAATTAAACTTCTTTGTTTCTTAAACTTTGCTTTGTTAGTTGAACTGTCCTGTTTGTGTATTAAGAAGGTAAACATACTTAAAAAATTGCTTTGTTTAACTACATCGGTTAATTTAAACAAAGTGGTGTGAATTAATTTTGATGACATGTTAAAATAGTAACGGCAGTGATACTTCTGTAAGTTTGTATGTTAGCTGTTATTTTGTTTAATTGAAGGATTCTGTTGGAGAAGATTTTTTCCTTTTTTATGGAATGGATTAAAACCAGCAGACGGTTCAACTGACATTAAGTAACTGTGCATAAACCTGAATATATTGAAATACTCACAAATAGTGGGTCCGTAAAGTATAAATACTATAAACAGCGTCAGTAGAACTTTAGTACGACGTCCATCTGACCTCTTTTGGAAAGCTACTGTAATCGTTTCCACGACGTGGGACACATTGAAGAAAGACACATTCGACTGGTCCGGACGTTCTATCTGTAAATCAATTTGAGGAATATAATATTTCGTAAGACCGCAATGTATACCTAAAATATAACATATTTTCGGTATACATTGCGGTCTAATAAGCACCGTTGTAGAGTATTCAATATGATTAAACCGTTATTTCGAGCCTTGTTCAGTGCAAACATTACTAAGAGATTATGTTCTTAATAGCATGATTGAAGATGTATAATTGTATTTTTGAGATATTTTAAGTTATATACTATTCATATAATTAACGAAAGCCGTTTTTGTAAGTCTTGAAAAACTGATCAATAAACTTTATTACGCGACTTAGTGCACAATATACACACACAGCATAGGTTTTACTTAAAGTTTTAGTGCACGAAATAATTGAGACGGGGGACCGTCGAGTACGTCTGGGATTCTAAGCTATACTAGACGAGGAACAACTTCACCAAAGAGCCATTTCAAAAGGAGTTCGTGGCCTACTATCGTGAAAAGATCACACACAATTACTGCTTCGTTTCGTATCCTGGGACTTTAAACACATACGTATATGGCCATTCAAAAGGTCTGAGTTGTTTCAGTACAACTAAGAGTTATAAGAAAAGGGTTATGGTTTTAATGTAATGTTCATTTTAATTGTTTATTTGTCTAGATGTAAATAAAATCTGTCGGAGTTTTAAGTCCGTGTCACATTTATGTTCGGTTAATGTATAGAAGCGTGAGAGACTAAACAGGTGACATAACCTTGAAAAATATTTAATATCTTTTATATTCTAGTGATAATATAAAAATATAATAATAGAAAAATATTTCCTTAAAAGAATAAAACACTTCTTGTTTTTGGGTTACAATAATTTAAACTTTTTTAGATATTTTTAATGTATTTTGCAGACAATTCATTAGATAAATAAGTAAATAAATAATAAAATTAATATTTAGGACAACTAACACACAACGCCATCTAGTCCCAAACTAAGCGGAGCTTAAATTATGGGTACTAGACAACTGATATAAATACATTTTTTTTGTAAATACATATTATACATAGAAAACACCCAAACTCCGAAACAAATATTTGCAGATCTTACAAACACTTGGTCCGACCCAGGATTCGAACCCGAGACCTCATGGGCAGCAGACGCGTAAGCTACCACTGCGCCACTGAGGCAGTTAAAAAAGATACCAATAATTATAAACGTTTCTCTTAATAATTAATAAAATTATCATACTATTTAATAATATTTTTTTACTGAAGCCACTGGTAAATTAATTAATGATCTAATTGAATCATCAGAAGATTCACAAGAAATTTTAAGTATTCGTAGTGATTAATCTAATACAATTCCCATTGATGCTATTGTAATTGATTTTGAAGAAATTGCTGATTAATTTTTTCACTAATTATATTAATATGGTAGATTCAAAAGTATTATTATTTCTGATTTAACTAAGAATATGATTGAAAAAGTTGTATTTAGTTAACATTTTGCAGTGTTATCTTTTATTTATATAGTTACAGTAAAAATACACTATTTAATTTCTATAATCGAAATCTCAGAATTTATTTAAATGATATTTGTAATCTTCATTGATCAAAAAGACAAACGTATTTAAAGATATTTTGACGTGGGCTTTACAACTAGAAGGTACTAGCGTTTTCTACAAGTCTCTTTGGAAAGAAATGTCGGAACAAACAACATAGTAGTCTTTTTTAACTCTGTGAACATTGATAAAATAAAAACTACGGGTATGGGTTGTGAGTTGGCCTTTTGAACTCAGGTCTATAGTTTTAAATCGGTCTGTCCACATAGACTACATACACACCTCAGCCGTCGTGTTACCGGTATTAATCGTGATCGAGATCAACGACCCGACCCACGACCATCAGCAGGACATTTGGAAAAACTCAAAACCACCAGAAAGGAATCAATATTACAAGCCAAGACTATACTTGTATTTACACAAAAAGGTTTAAACAAAGACATTAATTATTTAAATCGAACGAAACTACGTAACAATCTTATCTGTGTTAACGCCTACGGATTAAGCTTAACAATAGTAACATACTACGACATTCTTAGCCAAAGATAATTATAAACGGAACGAAGTAAAGGAATCATAAAGCATTCGTATTCAAATAATAAAACTATAATACTGTAAACTTGTATAAAATAATTACTCACTTAATATTATGATACACGTTTTTATAGCATTAAAATTTATAGATAAAAAACGGTCACTTTCAATAAACCTGAACAATTTAAACCTCTGGTAACCTTCTAAACGGCGACAAAAAATAAAGAATTGTTAAGAACCACTTTTATGTTTCGCTATGGTAACACTCCAGTCCAACCAGTCTACGTAGACCAGGGCATGGATGATGATGTATCTTAGCCGATTTTTACTATCAGCCAACTATGTAGGAGACATTATAGTGCACAACAATTTCCGCGATCACCGAGGCACGGGGGTTAAGACCCTAGCTCCCAAACTCCGGCCTGTTATTAGGCATTTTATTTCTATAATCAGAAAATCTCAATCTTTGGGCCTACCCCGGAATCGAACTCAAGACCTCTTTTTGCGCATATGAGGCATTATAAATTTTTTTACTGACGTCGTAAAAGGATGATTTTAACTAACGTGTCTGAAATAAAGATACCGAAGAGGCAAACAGTCAATTGATCAATAGTTTGTCAGACAAAGAAATCAGAGAACAGTAAGTTCTAATCGGTGTAGAATGCCCCATTCTGATGAGAGATCACTGTTTTAAAAGTAAGCTATCGAAACGATCACTATCTACCTATTTGATATTTTACACTGTTTCTGTAACTATTAGTAATCGGTTACATACGTTTATTTTATTTCTAACACTGGGTCTTCCTGCAGTATACAAATCTTCTTTTTTGCATTGCGTCCACAGCAAATCTCCGTTTCGATTGATTGATTTAAACCTCCTTCTTAATTTAGCATATTAAATATGAGTATTTGAAAATTTTCATTTAAAAACATTTTACTATTGATATTAGCAAAGTAGTTTCAAAGGTTAGCTGGAAGATGACTCGTGTTTGGGTTAAGCTCACCTTTGTACATGTTATTTCCTTGTACTTAACTAAGATGTTTACCATTAGTGTGTAATAGACAATAAATGAAATGAAATTTGTGAAATTCTACAAACACGCTCACAAAGCTTAATTGTGTTTTTGAATAATTTGCACTTAAATAACCTTAAACATTGAAATGTTTATATATATATATAGTTTTGATACGAGGAATTCGAGGTATACTCAGCATAGGCGTCTATTATTTGTATATTCCACGAATAAAACAGTAATACCACTATACAGCCTATTAGCACCCATGGAAATATTCGAAGCATAAACGACAGGCTTATTAGAAATTTATATATACTAAAAAATAAATTACCACTTAGAGTGGTCTTAAAAAAATAACCCAAAAAAATTAGGCTAAACGAGCAAAAGTATCTTATAAAATACAAGTTGTTATCAGCCTTCTTTAATGTAATAAGAATTTGTTTGCTTAGAACAAAGAAGTGTAAGGCGCCTTTTCGATAACTTACTACGCTTATGAAAAATCGAGCCACGGAAAAAGAGTTAACGGTGGGAGAATCATGCTTCGGTAATAATGTGCTGACTCGATCGGAATAACCTCAAAGAATATCGGTGTTAGATAATTTTTTACACTAAGCAAGTGAGGTAACCGGAATTAAAATATGCCCTGATTCTGTGGGTGGGTGTAGGTGGCGGTATGGTTACTTATCATTAGGTAGCTTAACTACTTATAAGTCTTCTATTATGGAAAGAAGATTAGAACATCTCAGAATATGTAGACTGTGTGGTAAAATCAACAGACTACGTTACAGACTGATCGTTAACTTTCCATTTCTATGACACTTTTGATATTGTTACTGTTCTAGATTCGATATTCTGACGAACAATAGCAATTGAATGTGTGCTTCACTGATAAGACCACAAACAAAAGATAAAATTATTTGACTTAATACTACAGATATTACTAAACAAATAACAGTCCAGACACGTGTCTTGCAATTTACCTATATCTTATTATGCTATAATAAAATTTTAGTAGTTCACATTAGTAACAAAAATAATAGGTAACCTACAATGTATATTAATATCACATCAAATTATGTTTCCGGAAAATCTATTCTGTATCCTTTGCCACAACTCAAACTATCCCTATACCGTCATCAATCATCATCAACAACCCATAACGTCCCACTGCTGGGATCGGGTCTCCTCTCAGGAGAGGGTTAAGGCCATATGTCCCCATGCTGGCCAAGTGCGGGTTGGGGACTGGCAAGACTACGTCGTGGCTACGTAATCTTGCCGTTGGATGTTTTTAGGCCGCCCAAAGGTTTCCAACTAAGCTTCACGACTGTTATCCTATGATTACAGCCGGGACCGACCGCTCAACGTGACCTCCAAATCACGGAGACGCTCATGGTAACATGCCACCAGCGGTCACCCATCCAGGTACTGACCACGCAGTCGTTGCTTACCCTCGGTGATTGTTTCTAGTCACCGAGTGCAACTGGGCTATGAGCGCCTCCTATACTGGTTTTCAACTAAATAAGTTTGGCCGTTGTTGTTTCTTCATACAAACTTCTACTCACCTTATCACCTTCTCAAAGTGTGATACCTAGGATAAACACTTTCCTAGGTCGTTTTTCGGGATTTGAATTATTTACATATCATATTTTACTTAAATAAATATAGTACAGTGATTAAGCGTGAAGAGGGAATATACATACACACTTTTGCATTTATAATATTAGTATGACAAAAATAGTACACAATTTAAATTGTATCATTAATTCCACTGAAACTTTTCGAAACTATTAAGAAAGAGTGTCAAATAATCGAGAAACTCGACGTATTTAATAAAACGCAAGAAGTTTGTGTTATCTGTGTGTTAGTCTAATTTTTAATAATATTTTTTTAATGATCGTGTCAGTAAATCATATAAAAGTGATACTTCTTAATAACTGTAACTGTATTCTTAATAATGTGCCTAGTTGTGTAATGTAGAGAGAGGCGAGTGATATTACAAAAAAAAACAAAAATAGATAGAATATGAACAGATTTTTTGAAGTTATACTTCTTTTGACGCGTTAGGAAAAAAATATGAGAGTGAATTTTTACGATCCGCGCGCACACCGTCACGAAAATCCGACACCCTGAAGTTAGCTACAGTCAAAACTTTAGTTTTACGATGCGCGCGCACAACGTCACGAAAAATCGACACCCTGAAGTTAACTATAGTCAATATTTTAGTTTTTCAAATTTTTATCTTGTTACGCCAAAGAAGTATAACTTCTAACGCATGTACACATACACTTTTTTTGTAATGTCTATAAATAAATAAATTAAGACTAAAAGTTAACGAGATTTTATGCTAGCAAGAAAGTCAAATGTTTGACCCGTTAATAGATTTACTAATGCCAATGACAATAGACGTATTAATGCGTACCTTAATGTTCATTTAAAGTATAAAAGCGTATCTAAAAGATGATTTTATACTGATATCGGTATAAAGAAAACAGTGTCTTGAACAGTTATCGCTTCTTACTCGAGTTAATTGACCCTAACCACAATATTCAATACATGTAGGTATACTACACAGATACCCTGTTAAATAAAACAAGTTGTTTATATAATAATATACTCGCACATAGACTTAATCGTTCAACCTTCTCTCTTTAGTAACTTGATTTTGTGCGAAAAATTTAAATTCGATTTCGGCTATTGTGATTCGGTATTTTTTTTGTTGTGATTTTTCTAATGGTGAATCCTTGCTGAGACCTAGGTACACCCGAAAACCCCTGTATAGTGAATTTCACGAAAATCTTTGGAGCATTTTTTGATTCACCGTTTAAAGGTATTTGATGGGATACACGGCACTGCTAGATTTTTCAAACGGAACTGCTAGGTAATATAGGTTATGTAAATGTCAAAAGTTTTTACGTAATCGGTCAAATCTTTAGAATCCAACATTTATATCTAAGTGGCTCATGTTTTACTTGTTTTGAAATACCAATATAATCAATAAGCAGATATTTTTAGGTTTCCAACATTTTGGAGATTTTAATAAGTTGTTTTTTCCATTATTTTTTCAATACCTTATATAGTTACTATCGAAGCTTAAGCCTATTTAACTCCTGTGTTAAGAGATTATTTGCAAAAAGAAACGATTACCAAATATTTGTAGTATCTTCCATTATCTTCCTCAGATCTCATTAGCTATGTACCATCCATTATACTATCATTTCCTTATTTAAAACTTTATGCACTTATGTACATCGGCGGACTTAATGCCTTAGATATTGTGCACCAGCCAATGATGGGTATAGCGATCTAGTAAGATGGATGCATCGGGATGATAGCCGGGCAGAACATCTTACAATTGATATAAGCTAAGAGTGTAAACATATACATATTCATATACATACATACATACACAAATAGCACACATTAGATAGTAGATTATTTAAAGAGGTATTAGTATTGGTTGGGTGGCCACTGGTTAGGTTTTATTTTTCAATTATCTAAAATAAAATTGGCAATTTACTAGTTAATTGATTTTTGTGTGTTTTTTCATAAGTTTCTATTCTAATTAACCTGAGGGCCAGGTAAAGATGGTTAGGTAAAGAAATTATATATATGTCGAAAGAAGACGAAAAGAGGAATGTTGACAATTCCAACAGGTTTCTTTTTAATTTCTTTTAAGAGGATTTGATTGATGAAATGTAAATATACAAAGGTCATGTATTTAAAATTAACAACATTTGTCAAAGCAATTAATGAAGGGAAAGATGAATTTGAAAACTACCTGGTTAAAAGTAAAGATTGGAAGAAGAACAAAATAATTTATATTTTATTACTGAATATCTTGGGGAAAACTCTTAATTAATGTTCGTTATATAAATGAAGCATCGTTTAAACTTGTCAAGTACTCGAACGAGGTAGGTGCTACGAACTTTTGTATGAGATCATAAACAAGTGATTAAATCTATCAGATGTAAAACAGAAGACTATAAGCAATCATATAATTTTAAGGAGCCTTATGAACAGTGATAGACCACTAATCAATTGAGCTATTGATTAAAATGTAAATGTAGTATTTGTCTGATCCAATTAGTGATGATTAATTTTGTGACTTTACAAGTGCTGTTGCTAACGAGCATTTTTTTTAGCTCTAGATGCTTGATGGATTAAAAGATAGTGATGAAATAAGTTACAACTGCTTTGCCACTGCATTTTAAGCTTTATGCAGTATATACTACTGATCAAGCACAAAATATGGTAAAACTGTTTTTATTCCTGGTATGAAATAAAAATAGTTTGACCTCATTCATGTAATCTTTTTGTATTCGTAAAATATCCGATAACACAAAAAAATACGTATTTTTCTAAGTGTTGTTGGGTTTTTCCTACAATATTTCTTTTATGATTTCCCTGAGTGTGAGAGTTTAGAGGTGTTTTACGTCCGTGTCTCGGTGAGCAGGTAAAGCCGTTGATCCCGGTTGTCGTGGCTTTCATTACTGGGAAGTCAGTGCCTTAAAATATATTAACAACTAATTAAACCTTCGAATTCAGTTTGTCCTCTAGATTGGGAAGGTGCGGAAGATCCACGATAAAACTGATATTTAGGTGAAAGCGATTGAACTAGTAGCCGACTCAACTAATCTTGGGAATAATAATGAAATATGGTGTATATGACATGGGGCAGGTTTTATGTTCTTTTAGGAAAATATAATATTACTTCGTTTGGTTAATGGGCTTGGACTTTCCGTTAGTAACCAATTAGGTGACTTATCTTCGTTTTTGAGTAAGACTATTTATAAATTTAAGACTTAAATTTTACTGCTTCACTACATATCTTTATTTTCACGTAGTGAAACTTTCCATAAAATTACCAATGAATATAAATAGGCTTCCCTTCTAATTGTTAATTATATCAACAGCTACTAATTGTCTATCTAAGGCTTTCCTTAAGACATTAGGAATGAGGTTTTGGCCTAAATAAAGCGTAAGTGGGATGTACTAATAAATAAATATTTCGGACAGTTAATACACAACACCATCTAGTCCCAAACTGAGCAGAGCTTATGGTATAGGTACTAGACAACTGATATAAACACATGTATACTTTTTTATAAATACATACATATAAAATACACAAAAAACACACAAAACATAGAAAACACTCAAACTCCGAAACAAATATCGACTGCCTCGGTGGCGCAGTGGTAGCGTACGCGACTGCTGTACGTGAGGTCTCGGGTTCGAATCCTGGGTCGGACCAAATGTTTGTATGATCTGCAAATATTTGTTTCGGAGTTTGGGTGTTTTCTATGTATAATATGTATATATTTACAAAAAAAAGTATTTATGTAGTAATATCAGTTATCTAGTACCCATAATACAAGCTCTGCTTAGTTTGGGACTAGATGGCGTTGTGTGTTAGATGTCCCAAATATTTATTATTATTTATTTATTAATATTTGTAGATCAATCAAACATTTGGTTCGACCCAAGACCTAAAGCGCAGCAGTCGCATACGCTACTATTGGAATAAAAATTAGAGTTGCGAAATGTGGAATTTCTACTTTATGAATTTTCTATCTAGTCCAATGAGATACCATTAATTGACTAGCCCCTCAAATAATAAGTGAGACTTGAGAGTTGATCAAGACTAACACTACTACTAAATACATGAACTTTTTACATGGTTACCTATACATATCATTAACGTTATCATAACCCAATTATTACACGGATTTAATACAAGTACCTAAACTCCTATCAAAGAGAACAGTGTTATCTTAGATTAAGGAAAAAATTGTGTCCAGTTTGAACTTCAGCTGTTGTCTTTAGATAATTTAGTATAGAACTGTTGATATAAAGCTAAAGTCATTATACCGACTTAGGACGTATCCAGATAAGATTAATTTAATAAAAGAATAAATAATCTAACTGAGTGCGTTACCATTTTTTTGTAGTAGATATACCGTGAGATCAAAGTTTTCATGCATAAATTATTTACATAAAATTAAATATACACGTATACTACTTTAGATATCCAAATCAATTAATTCATTGATTTTTATGTTAAATAGTGTATTTGTTGATTGGGTAGCATAATTATAATTTATTTTTGCAAAATAGATGGTGTAGCAGTTTTTTTAAATGAATAAAGATTTTTAACTTAAGTTAATAACCAGGGTTCTCCGAGGCAGACCGGATCTACGCTTACTGCGGCCATTATACTCTATATTAGTTGTTTATACCTGTTATTTATTATTCAGCTATTCATGCCAAATCATCATGACAAATTAGGCTATTAGGTAATTGCTGAGATGATAACATTTCATTACCAAAAATAGCAGAAATATTTGCATTAATAAATAATTACTTTTGTACAAATAATTTCTGTATTATCTTGTTGCTATTATTATTATAATAATAGTTGAATGTTAGTTATAATAAAACGTTAAAGAAACAACAACTCGATTAATTAAAATATATATAAAGTAATATATAGCCTATCATATATCGGTTTAGTAGTTTAGGCGCTGTGGTGTAATATATTTTACATACGCTTAACCTTACATATAGTACATTCACATTTTCATTACTGAATTGACAGAAAATTCTTTTTTCATACAGAATGTTGGTGTTACACCATACAACTTAAACAATACTAGTTCCATCATGTTGCGGAATCAATAAAACATCGTTGAATGTTAATTATCTAGAACTAGAACTAACAGATACTCGTACGTTGTTTGAACGTACACAAAAAAATATTGGGTCCACAACAAAACGTATGTTTTGTCACTCTTTAACTGATATCGGGTTTTCAATTATCGTCTAGAATTTTGAGGAATATGTCGTCTTAAAAGACACAAGCCTGGGTGGCAGCGGTTTAATATTAGAAACACGGTAAAACTAAAAATGCATAGATATGTATTATATACTTCATCAGGTATGAAATTTAATTACTATTAAACATAATGATTATTCATTGACCATGGTAATGGTTCGACCAAGAGGTACAATACTCCTTCATTTATTTTATAAAGGGAAGGTTAAGACTTAGCTATCAGGCGATCCATCGGGTCGTTTGCCCCCTATCCCGTAACAAATGAACATTATGTTTTTATGTATAATATGTATGTATTTAAAAAAAGTGTATATGTATTTGTTTCATTTGTCTAGTACTCACAACACAAGCTCTGCTAAGAGACTAGATGGCGTTGTGTGTTAGAAGTCCAATAGCCATTGTTTCATGGATATTTTAAATTCTTCCATTGTTTCATATCCATGATATCTATATACATGACGTTGTCGTTTTAAAGAAGCTAGATAACTTATTTTTACTGAAAAAATAGTTTATATATACAAATAATCTGTGGTTTCTTTCCGTTAATATCTATGAACTGGTAGATCTATTTTCACGAAACTTCAAATAGTAAGCACCAGAGTGTTCTCGGAATAATTTTTGCTATTTTTGCCTTGAAAATGGTTTGTATTCAGCTCAAAAGTTTAAACCCACGAATGCATTTTAAGTAAATATGGAACACATTGAGATCTTAGTTAATCATGTTATTAAGAGTGTGTACAGTGATGCAGGCTTCTCCCGATGGTTATCTCAATAGACCGCCATAGTGTGATCATGGCCGTTTAGGCACTAGGGCGTGTCAAAGAAGTATACATACATACATACATCCATACATACATACATACATACATACATACATACATACATACATACACTCAAAAAACATAACCCTCCTCCTTTCGCAGTCGGGTAAAAAACACCGACAGTTTCTTTTGTAGTGTCAATAAATATAGTATTTAGTTATTTCCCTTAGATAAGAGTTAGGGCATTTAATGACATCAATATATCGTCATCATTAAGTAATAAAAAAAGATTACCGATAAATATTGATATTATTTCAGTAGCATTTCTTTGTTTCAACAATATTAAGAGTCAAAAGTATTTTGTTAATACTAAAAGCTCCTGATTTTCTAAGGGTGTATTACACTTAAGAACTTTTAAAATATATCACTTGAACTGTCGAGAAATTTAAAATTATCAAACAAATATCACAAAAATTTTAAAGACTCGAAATAGTGTTTGTGAATAACACAATACTTATGAAAACCTTCGAATAACGATAATAAAGTTCACTTACCTCAGGTAAACCTTTGCTCTTAAGCCACTTGTTAGGTTCTTTCAAACAGAAGGTTCCATATATTAAAACAAGCAAGAACATAAAAGTTGTCATTGTGAAAACTCCATAATAGCCCATTCTCTGAAGTAGGAATCCACTCACGCCAATACCAATCGGCAAACCAGCTGTCATACAGAAATTTACTAAACCCACTCGAAATGTTCTTGATTCCTCCGAAGTAATATCACTTATGTAACTGAAAACTCCCAAGAACATAGTTACCCAACCACCAGTAACCGCAGGGAAAAACGTCTCTAAGAATACTGTGATCTGTACAGGTATTTCGTAGAAAAAGTATACATTGACAAGATTGTTCAACGACGCCAAGACCTCTCCGTAAATTGGCAGCAGTATAATTAATTTTCTCTTGCCTGTCCTATCACTCCAGGATCCTAAAAACATGATTATTATACAAGGCAATGCAGTATGTATAATGCCCTTCCAGATGTCGATGGAAGAAATAAGTTTCTGAACTTCTTTCTCATATTGCGAAAAGTTGCTACTCCTTTTTTGTACTAGCGCATCACAGATTTCGTCTCCAAAGTTTAAATTTACTCGACAAGCTTTATCCAGGTTGAGGTTTCCCATGGCAAATCTTGAAATTACACTAGGTATGATCAAACCAGCTAGCAACGGTTCTACAGTAATGTTGTCTTTTATGTGCCATAACTTTTCTGAAAATGTTTTATTCCTGTACAGATTCTGGACGATATCGGGTTGCAGAGGTTTCTCCTCAAGGTCCAAAGGTTTCGACTTAGTTTCAGCCATTTTAAATGTTATTTAACTTGAGTTGTTTGTTTGAATTATAACACCATTGTTTATAAACACCACTTGAATGCGACCGCTTGTTACTGTTACAATATTTGATTTCACATCACGGCTGATTTTGTTATATTGAAGAACTATTTCTTTTATATGTCTTATCGACGCTTATTATTTGTATCAATTACGCATTGATAAAGATAAATTTTAATGATGTCTTTACGAATTATTTTTTTATTGCTGATTAGGCTCGTTAAAGTACTACTGCTTCATTATTACTTTTTTTTTAGTGCGTCCAGGTATGTGGCTAGCTGGCGACTGGCATCTGTGAGATAGAATCATTGTTAATATACATAGTGCATGAAACGTTGTTATAAAGTAGAATTATACTGGCAGTATTTCTGTTATTTGTTTGGACTAACAACATTGTGATTCTGAATCACTCAAGTCGTAATTATTGTAATTCCTTTTGTATGTATCTTTCAACAATCACCAGCGTTAATTATTTGATTATGGAAGTTTACTAATCCATAATTTAGCATTGTTTATTTTAGAAATCGTAAACGATTTTTGTATCGAAATCTTTTTTTGGTATATGGAGCTAAAACTGACTAAAACTTCACAACTTCATTACAAGTAACCAGGGAACTAACTAAGACCTTGGGTTCTTTATTCTTTTGGCATACATAAAAATAAAAACCCCAAGGTCTTAGTTAGTTCTGCAGTTTAGCAGTGAAAGCGTAACAGGCAGACAGACAGATGGACAGAGTTATGCTAAGGCTAATAGTTTCAGAAAAATTGTGCTTTCTGAAAAAAAAATAACTGTTTCTGTAAAATTGGGATGTGAGAACAAACCCGTAGGTAATTCAGATTAATATTAATTTCGAAAGTAATCTGTCTGTCTGTTTTTCTTTCTCGTCTATGCTGCTGAACCGATTCGGATGAAATTCATAACAGAGAGCCATTGGTTCTTGAGGATGGACCTCAGCTACTATTTTCCGCGATGATCGACATACACGCGGGCGGAGTCACGGGCAAAACTTAGGTAATTAGTATGAATACAATATAAGAAAATATTTTGTTTAATTTCAAATAATAGTACGGCTTTCTAACCCCACCATTCATATTATTATTAAAAAAACATCATTAACGGCAGACAAGTGAAAAAATACAAAATATTCAATCATATTCTTTGTTATTATATAAAATAATTGTTATATAATTCCGATCAGTTGTTTTTTTCAGACTACATGGCTTGATCTTATTCGATAATCAGTTTTATCATAGGTCCATATTATTTTATTATTTACGACATCGACACCTGCACAAACCCTACCCAAAGATTAGTATATGGTATACTATGACAAATAGTAAAAGATAATTGAAGTAAAACAATATAATCTGTCATTAATTTAGTCGAAACTACGTACGTCCATGTCATTCGTGTAGTACGTATTAAGAATATAGAGTATCAATACCACTTTTCAACTCATCGATGCCGAGATTGATGACTAAGGAAGCAAATTTACGTTGGATAACATCACAGGGAGACTACCGTAGGAGAGCCACGCTTCAGCATTCATGGCCCGGCTCAACTGGAGTGATACTACAGCCTCACAGAAAACCGGTGTGAAACAGCACTGTGATTCACCGAGCGAGTGAAGATACCGGAGGCCCACACCCCAACACCTACCCCCATCCCTTCCCCATCTCCTTAAAACCGGCAACGCACTTATGACGCCTCTGGTGATGCAGGTGTCCATGGGCGGCGGTAATCGCTTAACATCAAGCGATACATCTGATCGTTTGCCGTCTATTCCAGAAAAAAAAACTAACAAGAAGGAAATTTTTTTTTACCTGTGGAAACCCCTTCGGGCTTTCACCCCACCGGGGTTTGTGGCGGGGCGATGTATCGGAATCGAACCGACTAAAACCAGACGGTGTGCCACTCAGCGCCTGAGATGGGAGGGATCCGGGAACCGCTTTCATACGCCATCCGGAGACAAACCACATACTAACCCAAGGCAAACGTGGTTATAGTAAATCCAAAATCTCCTTTGATAGAGTTGTAGACTCCTAGAGTTGAACTAAAAAAGCTGTTAATGCAAAAAAAAGTACTATGTCACGTGTTACCTTTTATTGGTAAACCCTTATTTCCAGAAGATTTCTCGAATTTTACAAATTATATTTTGGCGGTAATTCTGTAACAAATAATACAAGAATACAGTCAATGATGAAATGAACTTGTTGTGTGTTGTGTAACAATTAAATTGCACATGTCAATATGTTATAAAAGATATCAGAATCCATATAATTACACAATTTATATATTTACATTTGATAGTGTTATTTATTTGTGTAATGTAGTAATATATCGCGTGTGAATGCGTTTGTTCAGTGTGCAAATATTTAATATCTAGTCAACCTAGTTAATGTTAGTTAATAATTGCAAGCATTCAAAGGAGAACAAAATAAACCCTATCGGTCGTATATGTTAAAAAGGTGTGAGTTAGATCGGTCTTTAGGATAGACAGGATTAGCTCAGCCTTTGTGGTTATAGATATTCTTTGCAGGAAAAGTTTCTGAAAATATTACGCTTCTTGGAATCGTTTCATTAATCAAATCATATCTAATAATAAATCTATACAAATAAATAAAATTGACGGGGCTGTTTTTAATTTCAAATTAATATTTTTCGCTACTTACTACGGCGTTTACATTAAAAACGCAATGTTTAATTTTTTTTGTCTATCTGTTTGTTTGTTCCGGCTAATCTCTCGGTGGATTTTGACAGGACTTTCTCTGGCAGATAGTTGATGATATAAGGAGTAACTTAGACTACTTTTAAGGGTACCGTATATATTCCGTATCCTAGGATCAGTTTGTTGTCCGTCTGTCTGTCTATCACGACCCTTTTTTTTAGGAATACGTGAAGGTATCAAGCTAAAATTCTTATCAAATACTCAAGTCTAATGTCCCTTGCAGCTGTGAAAAATCTTTTGAGTAAACTTAAAATTTTAAGTCAATTCTACCAACAGATACAGCCGTTTATTCTGCACATTTTTGTTACTCGCAAGGGAATCAAAACCTATAATGTACTTTCCATGAACTCAGAATCTTAAAATTTGGTACGAAGCAACATCTTATAGCACAGATAAAGGAAAAATTGCGATAAGCATTAATTTTTGATCACATCATAAAATAAGACGGTATAAATTGAAAATCATTTTTATTTAGTTGCATTGGTCAGGTTGGCTTATCGTTAGTAAGAAATGCAATGAGTATGTATTGTGACCATAAATCTTAGACTATGCTTACATTTTCCATCTGGCAGATTAGAGTCAGTTTAGCAGGCTCATATATAAAGAAAAAAATCTGAATTAACTCTAACGGGACCTAGATAGCGCCCATTAACACAGTAGAAAATAATATTATTTTTAGGTTATAAAATTGAAGACCACTAACGTCAAAAATTTCAACAGTTACGTAGAAACCAGGAGGACAGTAGGCCTTTGAATTGGAATCCATTACCCGTTGGCTTAAAAAAGACAATCGAATTGATTAAATAATATACATACAAGAATAGGAATTTACTACTGAGCAGAGGGTTATAGTGCGGGTTAGTAGGTAATATCAGTAGTGGTAATTTAAGAATTAAACTTCCTTTTTAAAGACAGGCCTATTGATAATAATGATGATTATTATCAATAGGCCTGTGTATTGATTTGTAACTCATATATGAGTATATATGATTCATACAATGTTCGTATGTATTTCAGGATTTATCTACCACTTGTAGACCTCACTGGGTATTTTTATAAAGATTAAGCGGTTAACTGGCGTAGTGTACTGCTAGCAACTG
This sequence comes from Hyphantria cunea, assembly GCA_003709505.1. Classification (NCBI taxonomy): domain Eukaryota; kingdom Metazoa; phylum Arthropoda; class Insecta; order Lepidoptera; family Erebidae; genus Hyphantria; species Hyphantria cunea. Next base: position 1,493,464 of record PKRV01000225.1, read on the forward strand.
GTCCAGAATCTCGAATCACATTCAAGATCAATATGATTTATCCTTTTAACCCGTCTGTCTAGTGTGGTATACTATGGCAAAACATATTTTCTAAATAGAAGTTTAAGTACAGCATTGTACTGTGAAAAGCCTGTGTTGACAAAGAATAAAAGTATGAATTTATACTCAAATATAGAACGTATCTTGGTACATAATATAACTCACAAAAATACCCATACGTAATAAGCGTTTAACAAGTGGTTACTGATATAAAAGAATAAATTTAATACCAGTGATTTCGTAAACTAATGTAAACAAGGATGCGGTTTTAAAGTCACCAATCTTTCCATATGATCTCAGAGAAATAAATATTTTGAATATACGATGATAATTGGTAAAAAACGTGACATCTTGCTTACAAACGATGACTAGCTCTATCGCTGTGAATACCTTTTTCCGCGAGATGTTATTTGCGATCATTTTCCAGTTCACAGATCTGTGACCATCGCGTGGTCGTAATCATTTAGAAATAATACATTTATCCTTTCGACTTCGTGGACCATACGTGTGATTAGTATCATCAATATCAACAACCTTTAGTAGTCCTCACTTGGACATAGTTCTCTCCTAAGAAAATAGGTTTTAGCCATACTATAAGCCGAACGCTTTGTATAAGATTTGCTTGAAGTTTTCCTTCTTTTTTTATGGAATAGGGGCAAACGAGCAGACGTAATGCCTGATGGTAAGCGATTACCGCCGCCCATAGACACCCGCAATACCAGAGGCATCACAAGTGCGTTGACGGTCTTGAGGGATGGGGAGGGGGATGAGGGGAAGGGTTGGATTATGGGCCTCCTCGCTCACTCGGTGAAACACAGTACAGCCGCTATGTCACACGGATACGAGACCATGGCATCACTCCGGTTTTCTGTGAGGCCGTGGTATCACTCTGGTCGAGCCGGCCCTTGCATGCTGAAGCCTGGCTCTCCTACGGTCTCCTTCTCTTTACAGTACTGTTGTTCTGCGTTGTTTACTCTCTTAGTCGGCTTTTAAAGCACCTATGAAATGAATAATAAATAATAAAAATTGGCAGTCATAAGGACTACCGACAGATGTAAAAACTTAGTATGTAATTTGCGAAATGTAAAATTAGAAATTTCATAAGTTTTAAATTAAAATTGTCAACATCAAACATTAGTATTTCGGTGACGCGAACCCATAAGATTTTCCCCTACCTAGTTTTGTGACGTCGGCATGTTGGTGTCGCGTAGACGCGAGCTCAAGAGTTTTTCTCCTACCAATAACAGAAAGCGGGGCTAAAGAAGTTTTCACTTCAATAAATATTTTGGACATCTAACACACAACGCCATCTAGTCCGAAGTAAATCAGAACTTTTGATGAGGGTACTATATATATATTTTACTTTTTTTTCGTAAATATTTACATTTAATACTTAGAAAACACCCAAAATCCGAAATAAATATTTGCTGCAGCAGTCGATTCAAATATTTTGTCGTTTTATATATAATATATTAATGAATAAGGCGGTATCACTCTGCATTCTTAAAACGTCACCATACGGATTACGTCATTGGTTGTGAATATCAAGATCTCTTGGGTATATTAGTTAAAACAATCCTGGGAATTTGAAATTAATAAATATCACTGACGCTGCACTGAATTAAGGTAAAATTGTTGTTCCTATCACAATTAAAGTTTGTGGCAGGACAAGAAAAAAATTAATTCAATTGTTTGCAGATTTAAATACATAATGGGTGACACAAATACATGATAGACCAATATGTATAGAATACAAATACACGCAAGTGCGTTTGTATATAGACGTAAATACACTGTTGAATACAGAGAATCAGACAAAACATAAATAAATATATGTAGTGTAAAGTCATATTTTATATATGGACCTGACAAAGTCTACTCTGCCTGATGAAAAGTATGAGCAGAACCAAGTGTGATGGTATCCATTCCCATTGCGAATACAGAAAATGCAGCACATCATCATCATCAGCCTATAGCAGTCCACTGCTGGACACAGGTCTCTCCAATTTCACGCCACTTAGTTCGATCTTCGGCTTCTTGCATCCAGCTCCTACCAGCCGTCCTACGCAGATCATCACTCCACCTGGCCTGTGGACGTCCTACACAACGTTTGCCAAGATGCCGTCTCCACTCAAGAACCCGTTTACTCCAATGGTTATCAGTTCTGCGGGTAATATGGCCAGCCCATTGCCACTTCAGATTGCTAATCCTGTGGGCTATATCGATGAGCGTGGTTCTCTGTCGGATCACCTCATTTCTGATGCGATCCCTCAGAGAAATACTGAGCATTTCCCCTCTCCATAGCACATTGAGTGACTTTGAATTTGTAGACAAAACGTGCCGTGAGCGTCCACGTTTGGGCTCCGTATGTCATAACGGGTAGGATTGTAGACTACTTACAATTTTTTGCTTAAGTGGTTCCGAAACCCACATGCTTTTTAGGCATCTGAATTCCAAGCCACAGTAGATTAATTTTTCATGGGTTCATAAAAAATGAATCTTCTGCAGTTCATTACCTCAATTTTAACCACTGGTATAATTCACTTACTATACAACTTTGGTAGTGCCATGGATTCCAAAAAAATTTAGACCTATTATATTTTTACCAATTATGTATAAACTTCTGACAGACAACTTTTGAGGCTCTATATTTCTCCACATATCAATAAAAATCGTTTCCGTTTCTCTTCCAAGGTGACAGTCTGAGTCCTTTATGGTTCATGTAAAGAGTTCCAAGCACTCTGTTGGAGGGTTCAATATTAGAGTCATATCTTACCTTTTTGTATGGATAATTTGAAACTACTTACCTCCACTAAATTACAATTGACAGCGTTACTAAAGGTCACTCAAAACTTTAGCAATTCTATCAAGATGGGATTTGGTGTGGACAAGTGTGCAGTTATGTAGGTATGCAAAGAAAAGTGCGATTGTAAAATCTGAAAGAGAAGAGCTTTCAGCTTCTACAAAACTCAGATCTCTTTCTGCCACCGACACCTACAAGTATCTAGGTTTCTCATAGGCCTTGGAAATACCGGAACCTGACATGAAACAAACGTTGCGGGAACAGTTTTTGGCTGCCTGAAAAAGTACCTTAAAGTCTTTTATCAGGTGGTAACAAGGTTCCGATGTATTCCTTTAGTGTACTTAGATGAAATCAGGCTGAATTATATGCCCATGATAAGGGATTCCTTACAATGTGGACTACATTCCGAATGCACCACCCGCGTTAATTGGTTATGAGATTGTACTCGTATATCCTGTGAAAGTTTGGGGGCCATGGTCTATTAAATATCAAGACCCTACACAATCGCGAGATATACAATCTTAGAGAATATTTTCTACACACTGATGTGGGCGTTCATCGCAATGTGGTTGTAGTAGATACCGGATTCCTGCTGACTCGGGCTAAAGAGAGTAGGCACAAACCTGTAGTACTTAGGATCGCTAGGAAGTATGGAAGGGCAAAGACCTTCATGGTCGGTTTTATCGCATATCGGATATAGAATTCAAAATATCTTCGGTCTGGCTATGGTATGGTGATCTCTTCGGAGAAACCGAAAGTTTTGTTTGTGAGGTTATGGACGAAATTGTCATGATGAATAACTACCGGAAGTATAACCTGAAAGATGGTACGGTTGACGCCCGTTGGGCATATCACCGTCCTGGGGAATTTATCAAGCATATTACATCTGGTCGCTCTCGTCTCGCTTACGGCGAATATTTGCACAGGCACAACCAGGTAGCCAGGGTTATACATGAACAATTTTCCCTTAAATAAAAACTTGTGAGTTTGTAGGAGCCACACTACAGCTATGTACCCGACCCAGTTCTTGAGAATAGTCATACTACATTATATTAGGTGGGATTCTATTATCACAGACAGGACTATTGTTGGAAATAAGTCTAATGTTGTGGTAATGGATTGATTAGCTGATGACTGTCGATATCGTCGTTCCTTTTGATGAGAATCTCGTGAAAGTCGAAAAAGAAAAACATATAAAATATTTGGATTTATCTCACGAGATTGTAAGGTAGATGTTGAGAAAGTTCACATGATTTTGTAAAAGCTCTCTATGTCTTTTAATAATTTTAATATATTTTTTCACCAAACTTAGCAATTGACTTACTTAACATATACAACTGCTTTATATATCAAGTTTTGAAGCCACCTGCCAGCTTATGTGTCTTCGGTGCTTCTTTGGGGCATGAATATGTTAGCCATATTAGCGAGTACTCATTTTCGGGAGTAAATATAGAACTTAAGGCGAGCGACCGGCATCCTCTCGTATACCTTCTCCAAGACAGGCAATAGCCCAATTGGTCTATACGATTTGGGGACGGCGTACGAGTCCCTAACTGAATTACTCAACGCCACCACCACGGCATCTCCTCCATAAGATGTTAGTATAATATCAAAGAAATGAATAACTGTTACATTAAATTATTCTTAAAACTATTTAGCATTATTATTTCTGTTTCTGTCTGTCATGGCTCATGTTTGTAGACGCCTATGGACGATAGACAACGATATACGACGATATACGACGTCATATAAATGACGAAATTGATGCCAGATCATCACAAATATAAATAAATTTACATTGATAATTTTGTTTCAGTATCTTTCACGAAAAAATATTTAAGCACAAAGCTCAGAATCATATCACTACTGCTCGAGTTACTATGATTCTTTTGTAATTTGAAACTAATTAAAAAAATGTTTGAAGCTATAATTTTTATTTGTGATAGGAACTGCCAAAACTACTCCTTACTGATGGAAATGACTGATGGAAAGCATGAGCAGAATTCAAGAGTCGTGGTCACCATCCTCATTTATGTTTGTTATATCAGAACAGAACAGAACAGAGGCGCTCACAGCCCAGTTGCACTCGGTGATTAGAAACAATCACTGAAGGTAAGCAACGACGGTGCGGTCAGTACCTGGATGGATGACCGCTGGTGGCATGTTACCATGAGCGTCTCTGTGATTCGAAGGTCACGTTAAGTAGTCGGTCTCGGTTGTTATCGTAGGATAACAGTCGTGAAGCTTAGTTGGAGGATTTGGGCGGCTTAAAAACCTCCAACGGCATGGTTTACGTAGCCACAACGTAGTCTTGCCAGTCCTCAATCTGCACTTGGCCAGCGTAAGGACGTATGGCCTTAACCCTCTTCTGAGAGGAGACCCGAGCTCCGCAGTGGGACATTTTGCGTTGTTAATTGATTTGATTGATTGATATCAGAACTTCGTTATTTCTGTACCGATCTGTGTGTTTATTTGCGAAAATATATATTCTATTGGATTCCATTTACCTTTAAAGAAATACAGATTAAGGGTAAAGACTACGATTTATTACACTTCATAATGAAATAAGCGCAACAAAGTCGATGGTTTTCAAACAAAGGTCTTACCACCTACTGTGTTCTCTTTTGAATTCCACTTTCGAAAAAATCGTTCTTTAGTAATTACTTTTAAAAAGCTAAGATTATGTAAACATGACTTAACCGAGTGGATAATTAAAGATAAACATTGAATCATACTCACATTTACAAAGGTTAAATATTAGATTCGATCAATCATGATGGATTTATTCTGGCACTGTCATAACTATTGCAACACTACACATCAACCAACTCGAAGATCGAATAAAAGTACATTCATGAGTTGTTCAGATTAGGTATGTAGACCAATTACCTACTTTACCGTTTGTGAATCCGGCTATTTCGATCCATTGCCTGTTATTATGCCTTTATTGTTGCTTGAGTTTAATAGACGGTTCACAGGGCCATATTGTGTATGGAACATATTTTGGACAGCAATGCATTTACTACAAAAAAGAATGATTCTGCATTTAAATAACGATATCTTTATAGTTTTATGTGAGCATATATATGTAATATACACTCATATGTCATATAATCTAATAGAAGGTATTGTGGCGACTTCCACATACAGCAGCAACAAAAACTCATGACAGCGCCACCTAACCAAAATACACTGAACTACGAAGATACACAACACTATTAATCCTGAATCGATTAGCATATTTATATATTCCATTTTTTTACATGTGGAAAAACCTTTGGGCCGTTGACTGAACCGACTAAAACCACACGGTATGCCACTCTGCGCTTAAGATGGGAGAGATCCGGAAACCGCTTTATTACGACACCCAGCGCCTGCCCGTACTGATGGGAGCACTGTCTGCACTGTCACGAATGGAGGGGAAAGCTCTTCCCGACCATTCGTTGCCATACTCAGCCCGGTACGTCAGCGGTGAATATAGATTTATATATAATATCAACCATTGAGCAGTGGCCCGCCAGGCAAGATCACCTCGCCTGGTCGGAGGATCCTCCCTTTGTGTTGGAGGGACATGTGAACCGTTCCTCCACAATACTAACACATACTAATAATATATATTCGAAAGAAGTTTTGTCTGTCTATTACCCTTTCAGGGCTAAATTGCAATACCGATTTAAATAAGGATGACATAGAGATACAGGAAGATACATTTTTATCTTCAGGAAAGACTATACGGGTGAACCCTAGGGCAAAAGCTAGTTAATATTAAAAAATTTGAAGTAATTCTGTCTGAATGTCTGTTTCGCTTTCATAGCTAAACCACCGGATTGATTTCAACGAAAGTTGCCTTGGAGAGACTATTTAGCTTGAGGAAGGACATAAACTACTCTTTATCGCGGGCAGAGCGATATAGGATAATATAAATATTCTATCAATTTTAATAAATATATAGTTAAAATACTAATAGAGATAATAAATGCAAAATTAAAAGAATGAGACCAGCATAGGACCGGTTGTTATGAAGAGCTTATAGGTAGGCCTATGGCTTGCAGTGAACTTCTTTTAGTTGAGATTATAACGATGACGATGCAAAAATCAATCTTTGACTACTTGTCGGGACCTAATAATTTTTCAAATATTATAAACGTATTCCTGATACGATGCATTGCAGTTTAAAAATGGATTGTGCAATATTATTTCACGTCATTAGTCTGTAATAGGAATTTACAAAAAACAACAATTATTTACACAGTTATATATTTATAATTATATGACCTAATAAACTAAGATATCTAATATATAAATATATCATCAACAATCCATGATGTGAATTTCGCAAATAAACACACAGATTGGTACAGAAATAACGAAGCTCTGATATCAATCAATCAAATCAATCAACAACCCATAATGTGCCACTGCTGGGCTCGGGTCTCCTCTCAGGAGAGAGTTAAGGTCAGACGTCCCCACGCTGGTCGAATGCGGGTTGGGGACTGGCAAGAAAACGTTGTGGCTACGTAATCTTGCTGTTGGATGTTTTCAAGCCGCCCAAAGAATATGACCATATAATAACTGAGACCGACTGCTTAACGTGACATCCGAATCACGGTACGTAAGTATATATAAGTACATCATATAATACACACAAACACACACACACGCGCGCGAATATATAAGTACATAGACATAAAGTTATATAAACGATTATACGACATTTTATATATAATATTGTTTTAATCTATATGTTTATTTGTGTTGGTGTCTAGTCAGTTTATCAGTTTGATTTCATATATTTATGATATTATCTAGACAGAGTTCTTAGTACACAAGATGTCAGCGATCCCTTGAGCTATATATAACTATATATAACTACATCATATTTATATGTCAATGAATGAAAGAAAAGAAGATTGATTTTTTTAAATAGATATTATTTTCATATAATTTTATGGTTCAGCAAAAGAAAACAAAATGATTTATATATGAATTCGTATGATGAAGGCATATTTTTATTTACAATGACACGCTTATAGACCAGTTGCACTCGGTAATTAGAAGCAATCACCAAGGATAAGCAACGACGGTGCGGTCAGTACCTGGCTGGGTGACCACAAGTGGCAAGATATCATGAGCGTTTCTGTGATTCGGAGGTCACGTTAAGCAGTCTGTATCGGTTTTTATAATAGGATAACAGTCGTGAAGCTTAGTTGGAGGCCTTTGAGGGACTTAAAAATATCCAACGGCAAGATTACGTAGTCACAGCGTCGACTTGCCGGTTCCCAACTCGCACTCGGCCAGCGAAGGGACGTGTAGCCTTAACCCTCTCCTAAGAAAAGACCCGAGCTCAGCAGTGGAACATTATGGGTTGTTGATAATGATGATTGTCATATGCAATATCTTAGGATCATCAAAAATGTTTATGATTAATTCATTAATATTCATAACCATTTCCTTGTCCTTTTATGCGTTTCTATATTTTATTACTTTACGCCCGATAGATGTTTTTAATTTAATCTGATACTTTTATATAAAGACAGTTCTTACGAATTTGAATTACAGTAAAATGAACCATACTTCATTGTCGATGGGGTGCTGGAATATGGATACGGTTACTACCTTTCTTCATCCTATGGGTGTATAAGTATAGGTGGCGACTCAAGGAGCAATCTAAACACTGCAAGAAGAAAGAAAACTTAAAATAAATTCTATACCAAAGCAAAACAGCCGTTTATGATGATGATTATATGCCACAAGTAAATTGTAATACTGATATTTAATTCTGACTTATGTCTCTCCACTGTCTACATACATCTAATTATACATATATATACACGGAATAACAATAGTGTGTTTGGCAAATTATCAATCGCAAGCAAGTATTTTTTAATAAAGGTTTCATTAGCATGTAATTCTATATAAATAAATAAATTCTAATAAAAGATAGTATGTTGATTTAGAATTTTTCTTTACGACACTTGTTTGAGTTGAAAATTGGTCTTATTTTGACCCTTGATAATATATGCTCAATTCCAATTACATTGATGATGAGGTTAAGAGTGTATGTGCAAAAATGTAACAGACTAACTCACATTCGCTTTATTGGCATTCATTTCCTTTACTTTTTATAGTAATGAGATTGGATACCTCCAAAACCATCAAACGATATTTCACATATGAAAACCAAGAGCTAACTTGCTATGCAACGCTATCTATAAGAAAGAACACGGCAATCAAACCTGAAACAAATATTTGTATAAAATCATGAGGCGCTGTAACTAAACATCAATTAATTCAACTATGTGCTTCTTTTAAAATTAATCAATAGAAAACTCGTTCATTATAATTTCTACAGCAAATCACAATTTTGGTGCCGAAGACATAATGCCAGTTATGTTACCGTTTTATTACAAGGTTTCTTGCTATATTAACAGAATATTTTATAATAACACCCTTGAATAAACCCCAAGAAATAAAAGAATTTCACACCACTTCTTATGATTTTGTGGTATTAATCTTTTCAACAGTCATCATCCTGCACTTGGCCAGCGCGGGGACGTATGGCCTGAGACCTGAGCCCAGTAATGGGAGATTATAGATTGTTGATGATGATGATGACTCTTTTCAAGCGCGCTTGTTTGTACACATTGAATTTGTTCTTCTTCTTTTGATGATACGACAATCAGCCGGATCAGCTATTTTTGTCAATGTCAAGTATTTCAAGTCTTCAATTCTAAGTTTTCAAGTCTTCAAGTCTTCGTCGTGATGGAATTAATGATAAAAAATATAAAAAATGTGGATGACATGAAACGGGGACCGTCTTTCGCAAAAACAAAAAACGATCCTATTGAATTTGTTACATTCATGTTAATGATCTACCTGTGATGACGGATGGAGAAATGGAGGTGTCAATTTATGCCACAGACATAATAAATTAAAATGCAAAGAAAATTTCCAAAACAATCTTGTGTCTGGCCTGTGTGGTATAGAAGAGGAAGACCTATTTTTCAAGAAGAAGCCTCCGTTTTTCAAGAGGTGATCTCGAGAGACTTCTACGCGAAGTTCTGCTAAGCCAAATAACAGATATAAAACAAGCTGTTAAGCCTCCAATATCAAGATTAAAAAACTGTCACAAGCTGCTTGACATAAGCAGCTTTCGTACACGGATGATTATGTACAACGTGCCGAAACATGACCTCAGTAGCGTGATGACATAAAAGCCGAAATGTCAATACCAGATGAAGTCTGGCTCAAAACGAAGAAAAGTCTTTGTCACCCTTCTCCACCTCCTACAGAACAACGATTCATCTGCAACCGTTGTGGCAAAAAAAGTCGTTCTACCTCAGGCCTCTGTAACAATCAACGGCGATGCAAGAGCCCGTAAACCCACGAGCGCTGAATTTATATGTCCAGCATTAAACCGTTAAATAATGGTGATATAACTGTATTGCGTTATATTAGCTAAAATTTAAGTAACCGTTCAGCGGCATATCCTAAATGATACAGTTCGCTAAGAATTATTGTTTTATTTAGAACGCAGGTTGATAAAAATCCTTTGTGGCAGCTTTAAATTGCAAGAACTTGATCAGTTATTTTAGACCTGCTATATTTGGACTGGATGGAGGATTTAATATTTTATTCTATTGCCTAAATATTTACTACAACACAATATAAATATTTCAAATTTCAGCTTTTATGTGCCTTAACTTTGACAATGTTTTTTTTTAAAAAAAACAGGTAACATGATATACAAGTAGGCAAATAATGTAGCTTTAGAAAACACCAAATCAGATATTTCCTGCTGACAATCATTATCATCGTCATCAGTAGCCTGATACAGTTCACTACTAGACATCCTACGGAGATACAACCAAAGCAAAGACAAAATTGAATGTAAATCGAAATACAAAACCTGGAACTTCATATTCCGCATTTTATTTTATAACAGGTTGATAGTTGGTTGGATTAGCATTTGATATGGGAAATAACATGAGTTGAATTTAAACAAATTAAACTTAAAAGCGTTTATTTTAACCTCATTTCATCAAACTTTTTCAGGAACCTTTTCAGGGAGATCAGCATTCTCCTGTTTCTTCTGTTTTAATTCCTTTCTGTGTTGTGTGAAAATCCATCTGAAAATTATATTAAATTACTTTAAAAAAATATGTAATAGTTTTCACTACAAATGCAGTTTTGTTTTAAATTGACAAATATAATGTGAAGTTATTGTTCGTGAGCCATTGTCGTGTTTGGCTACTCGCGGCTTTTTTCGAGAACCGCCGCGTCCGGTGGTGCATGGCGACAGCGGGGACCATGGGGTGCGGCGCGTTGGCGTCAACCATAAGCTGGCTTCTGACTACGCTAACGAATTACACTAACACAGTACTCGACCGCCATTATTAGAATCTCAACGAATATTATATAGCAAATTTACAATCCACTTGCATTTAATTTACACCCGTAGTTCAAGGATTTGACAGTTCCAATAAGATAAGATTTCGTTCGTTTTAGATGAATATACACAAATGTTAGACATACATACATTTATCAGAATTTTATCTGTTAAATAGCAGCAAAATCAAATCCAAAAGTATATAAGTAACTAGTGACACTGGTCGCTAATCTTGTAAATTTAATAAACACATAATCAATGTGGCAGCTTTTGAATGATAGTAGAACCTACAAACCAAATATTCTCCTTTACTTAAAATCGGTTTTCGAGTCGGTTAATAAAAAGGTAGGGAATGCCCTATAGCTACATAATGTCTAACAACAACCCATAATGTCCCACTGCTGGGCTCGGGTCTCCTCTCAGGAGAGGGTTAAGGCCATACGTCCCCACGCTGGCCAAGTGCGGGTTGGGGACTGGCAAGAATACGTTGTGGCTACGTAAATCTTGCCGTTGGATGTTTTTAAGCCGCCCGAAGGCCTCCAACTAAGCTTCACGACTGTTATCGTATGATAACAACCGAGACCGACTGCTTAACGTGACCTCCGAATCACGGAGACGCTCATGTTAACATGCCACAAGCGGTCACCCATCCAGGTACTGACCGCGCCATCATTGCTTACCCTCGATGATTGTTTCTAATCACCGAGTGCAACTGGGCTATGAGCGCCACACATAATGTCTAAACATTTTATATACTTACAACAAAATAGAAATAGCAGGTAAAGTCATAAAGGCGCTAAATAAGAACACAGTTCCACTAAATATTGTTATGGTGTTGGAATAAATCTTGGAATATGTTGGATCGAACATCAGTGCAGCTAATGTTTCTATAAGACTGAACAGAGAATTCATTTTTCCTGAAACATAAAATTTATAGCATTCATTGTCATTAACGGTTTTTAACACTCCATTACAGAACAAAGGCATCCCTTTATATATTATCATCATCAAAAACCCATAATGTCCTATTGCTGGGCTCGGGTCTCCTCTTAGTCCCCACGCTGGCCAAGTACGGGTTAGGGACTGATAAGACTACGTTGTGGCTACGTAATCTTGCCGTTGGATGTTTTTAAGCCACCCAAAGGCCTCCAACTAAGCTTCACGGCTGTTATCATATGATAACAACCGGGACAGATTGCTTAACGTGACCTCCGAATCACGGGGACGCTCATGGTAACTTGCCACCAGCGGTCACCAATCCAGGTACTGACGGCGCCGTTGTTGCTCACCCTTGGTAATTGTTTCTAATCACCGAGTGCAATTTGCAATTTATTTATTATAATTGCCTTAAAATATGTAGACACTTCAGAATACAAGTTGACTATAAAAAGTGACTTCTAAGGCTTATAGATATCTTTACCCTCTTTAAACTACGGGCTAAAAACTATACAAAACTGCTACGTAAGATATTTTTCATTAAAGACATTCCACCAAAATACAAAATACCATGGAGCTGTTTATAACTTAAGTAACTGCTCTGTAGAGCTATAAAACGTATTTGACTAATCGCAAAAAATATAAAAGCAAAATTAAGTTGTATATTAAGTATACTAAAGTACTATTAAACCAATTGTAAAAAAAATCTTTACGAGTCAAATTAAGTTATTTATTAAGCATGTACATAAAATATAAACAAGGCTCCATATAAAACAATACTAGTTTCAATAAACACAAAGACTTACCTAATTCCTCGCTAGGGACTAACTTTGATGCCATAGATCTAAGTGACGTGAATGTAGTTGCGTTCAGGATTTCTACGATTGGAACTGTCAACAAACATTATTTTTACAAAATGTGACGAAGAACACATGAACAAAGATTTTTTTGTATATCAACCTGCCAAAATAACAGAATCCCGAAGTGGTGTTCACTATACTTATTTGAAAATGCAATAAATGCATTAGTGCATCATAGTGACCCACACCTTTGGCGGCCTATTGAGTTGATTCTTCATCATTGGGCTTCTGGTATTGCACTCACCAACAAAACACGCGAGAGAGTAGCACTAACCCGGTCGAGCCCGAAATAAGCTTTGCTCTACTACCTTGAATTGATGTTTTACTTTCTTGGATTGGTTTAATATCAGTTTAGATAGTTTAAAGACATCAATTATAAAATAATTACCGAGGAACATATGTAAATCCGTTGTTACAAATGCTATCAGAATAGAGCCTATGAGCTTGCTGACAATTGAAATGAGGCACAGCACTGAATCGTGGAAACCCCATCGTTTACTGAACACACTGATGGAAAACAATGCACCTGAAAAAAGAAACATTTAAAGCTACTTTGAGATTTAAAAAAAATAAACAGTAATCTTGTGTGAATACAGTACAGTATTTTATAATGACAATTAACTATTTCTTATTAGATTTGAAAGGTTTTATTAGAAGTAATAACAGATATTTTTAGGTCAAAAATAAAAATAATCATCACCAGCCTCCATTGATGGATATAAGACTTTCCAATTTTTCTAAAAATATAAATTCCCTACAGAAATACTATCTATTTAAATACCAGTAGACGTAGTAGCATGATCTCATAGAAAATAATGTAGATTTCAAAATTCCATAAGAAAGTGGTATAGAAATGCAAGATAGCGTCTAAGTAGTTACCTTGCTCTTTAGTAGGGCAATATCATCGCACATTAATCAAGTGCAGTTGGTAACGATGATAAAATACAGGTATTTTTTAGGTATTTCTAAAATATGTGGTTATGCTAAGAAGTATTTTTTAAAATGAAAATCCATTGCTTAAAATTGTTACCGAGCTTATTTAACAGTGATTTTTTTATTACATATCAATAAAGATTGCAAGAAATAACATAATGTTCTGTTTACTCGCTGTCTTCATTGTTGGTTTAATTTTTCAATTTGTTTCTTGTTGCATAGTACCTTTTTTGATGCTTTGATCTTGGTGATGACGACTAATAATTAATCAAACACACTGTATTTTTTTATAAATTCCACAGTGGTCTAAAAAGTTTCCGACCTAACGATGATACAAAATTTTTTTAGTTGTCTCTTTGTGATATGAATGTTTCTCCCTAAGTCTCACATTCACTCGTTTATGTTAACGAGTGTCGCTAACTTCACGTTGAGTTCGTAAACTTTTCAAGCCACCACCGCAGGTAGTATGTAGTACGTGAAAATCTATATTTGTTAGGACACGGTTACTTATATACTTATACAAATAAAATTTAAAAATGGCCATAAGAAATATTTTGTCCGTGACTGTACACCTGTGGAAAGCTGAGGCGAGCATAAATACTGAAACAAGTTTTTTAGAAATTTTGAAAATATTTACGAAAAAAAAATATGGTGGAACGTAGTCCGCTGCTCAGCTAGTATAAGTTAAGATAAAATATTATCGATAGATGTGCGTAATACATTTAAAAGGAACGACATGAATCTTGTCTCTTCTATTAAAAATGGTGAGATCTTACCTAGAGAATGCGTGATGATGCTGTATGTTGAATACAAACTGTACCTAATTGCGTCCCAATTCAACTTGTACCTTACGTACAAGTAAGTAACGATTCTTTCACCTGAAGGAAGGAAAACAAACATTTCAAGAAATATACAAATTATATTGAAAATAAATTTTCTATCGTGGAAGAGAAACGCTTTGGCATGAATGGGTCGGTTCGATCTCACAAGAAAACTGTGTGAAACAGCGCTTATTCTCTCTTTCATCGAGTGAGTGAAGATACCGGAGGACCAAACCATCAATCCCTTCCCCCCCTAACCCTCTCCATCCTTCAAGGGCCGGCAACGTATTTCTAATGCCTCTTGTGTTGTAGGCGGCCATGGGAGGCGGTAATTGCTTACCATAAGACGACACATCTGCTCGTTTGCACCCTAATCCATTAAAAAAAGAGTTGTTTTATAACGGAGACAAGTTAAAAGTGCGAGAATATTTTTTTTGTACATTACAGCTCTTCCTATATTTAGCAGTTTTATTTCTATAAACATTTTTTTAAATTTTAAATTTCCTTTACTTAATTCACTATCATAATCAGATAAGAAGATTGTTTTCAATTCAAAAAACTATCCGACATAATGTTTACAGTTTTGATGTGCTCTGTGATGTTTTATTGACAATTCTTATCTTCAAAAGGCGCTGCTGTTTTCTTATCTTAAGTCGTGTTGCAAATTAAACAACATTGTAGGTTGCCCTTTTCCTTATGTCTATTACATCTTGAAATCAGGGTCTAATGAGAAAAAATATTTTCATTACATTCATCTTGGATCTGGTCAATAGATCTACTGAGAATGAACCATTATAATATAATAAATATAATAGTTTTTGAACATCTAACAGACAACGCCATATAGGCCCAAATTAAGCAGAGATACACATATCCTTTTTTTGTAAATACATATATATTATACATAGAAAACATATTTGATTCGACCTGGGAATCAAACCCGAGATATCGAGCACAGCAGTTACTGACGCTACCACTGCGCCAACGAGGCGGTAACTGTCATAATTATTACTATTAATGTCAACTTTTGACAACGCAAACGGCATAGTGGTTAAAACCGTAACTTCGCCGCTATCTACTGCGTTGTGTGTTGCGTAACATATTTTTAAGGTTATATTTGTAGAGCAGGAATTGTTAATACAAAAAATGATAAAAACAACTCAAAGACATTCATCTCTTACCATGATTCGGTCCATATATTATGGCAACTACTAAAAGAGTCAAGATTATTTTCTGCCTGAAATTACTTTCACGTTTCTTGACTGCTACTTCTGCAGTCTCTTTGATAAGCGTTACCATATCTGAGCAGGTTACAGGTTTTGGCTGAAAGAATCAATAACAAAAGTATTTCTATGTTACAAATACAAAATACACTGTATAGTTGATCATTAGACATAGCATGTCAATAACGTAACATATACTAATCTAAGAAGTGGTTCCTAAAATAGTAGTGTAGTATATTAGTGTAGTATAGTATACTGTGGAGGAACGGGTGTCATGTCCCTCCAACACAAAGGGAGGATCCTCCGACCAGGCAAGGTGATCATGTCTGGCGGGCCACTGCCCAACGGTTGATGTTGGGAAGTTGTATATATGTTAATCGTCGCGAGAATTTTTAATGTGCGATGCAGGATTGTTAGCTTCTTCGTATACTACGTTACTCCGTAGTTCAGTGTATCTTCAGTAGATGGCGTCGTCATATGTTTATGATGCCCCTGTATGTGGAAGTCACCAAATCCAGATCTGGATGAGTAAGTTGTCTGTGCTCTGTTATGAAGCTTGCCAGTGCCTGAAAGCCGCTAGTCTCAATGAGTCAGGGCTGAAGTTTGCTGATCCCAGTGAGTCAGGATTGCATGCGGTGGGCGGTGATGCAGTGAGGTCCCCATTGAGTCGGGGCGGTGGCTGCGTAGTGGCTGGCTGCTGCTTAGACGGGAGAGAGACGCTCTGCTTACATGGACGTTGTCATATGCTACCGCTGTATGTGGAAGTCACCTCAGTGAAGTAAAAAGTTGTTCGAATTAAAAAAAAATGTTATATATCCCAAAACTTGAGGCCGGCTATAGGCTTTATGAGGCAATAGGAGCCAAGAATCAATAAAAAAAATTGGTTGCACGTTACGGCTAGACTCGCATCTGGTACAACTTGAGGAGGAACTTATGAAAATTAGGTGGCACTTCTTAGGGTAATGTGAAGTCTGAAGAGAGGGGGAGGAGACCATAATCCTCGACTCAGGCCACCTGATGTACTTCCGCGAGGGAGACCAACGATCCCAAGGTGGCGTGGGGTTTCTGGTAAACAAGTCGCTTTCTGGTAACGTTGTGGAAAGTTCCAGTGTGTCGAACAGGGTAGCGTACCTCATTGTCAAGCTTACCGCAATATACAAGGTAATACAAGTGTACGCACTGACCTCGGCTCACTCGGACGATGAAGTAGAGGATATGTTCGATGACATATTAAGGGCCCTCCACTCCACTACTAAAACCCACTACAACGTTGTTATGGGTGACTTCAACGCCAAAGTGGGAGCACGAACCTGCAGCTAATCGGTAATAGGATCCCTTGGATTTGGAAACAGGAATCATAGGGGGCAAATGCTCATCAACTTTCTCGAGCGGGAGGAACTGTTTTTGATGAACTCATTTTTCGAGAAACGGCCCCAAAGAAAGTGGACGTGGCAAAGCCCCGACGCTATGACCAAAAATGAAATCGATTTCATCATGACGGATAGGAAGCACATATTCAGAAACTTCTCAGTGCTCAATAGGTTTAACACCGGTAGTGATCACCAACTAGTCCGAGGTTCTCTGAATATCAGGTTCAAGGCTGAACGTGTCCGCATGATGAAATCCAGGCTCCGACCAACTCTGCTCCAAGTCGAGATAGGATCTGAAAAATTTCCAGTCAAATCTGGAAAACCGATTTGTTGCCATGGAAACAACAAGAGAAGTAAACCAGAACCTTGAAAATGTTGATCCTTAGAATGAAGGTACGAGATTTTGTCCAATGCAGCGTAAAAGCACGAAGTCGAAACCTTCAGAGAGTACACTAGGGTTAATGAAGGAACGACGTGAGAACCCGCCAGTCACTTCATCAGCAAAGCGGACTCTAAACGGAGAGATTAATAAGCGTGTACGACATGATCTTCGATGCTCCAA
This sequence comes from Hyphantria cunea, assembly GCA_003709505.1. Classification (NCBI taxonomy): domain Eukaryota; kingdom Metazoa; phylum Arthropoda; class Insecta; order Lepidoptera; family Erebidae; genus Hyphantria; species Hyphantria cunea. Next base: position 1,511,400 of record PKRV01000225.1, read on the forward strand.
AACTCTTTTGATTGAAAGAGCGATCGAGCAGAATTGAGAGTCAAAAGTATTTGTGCATTCTCTTGGAAGAAGCCATTTGACGGAGTTGACCAAAGCTAGGGAGAAGTCATTACTTCCAAGCTGGCCGTCCTTTCGGAAGTAGAAAGCTTCTATGGTAATTTGTACGCTTCGCATGCATCTCCGCCTGATCCCAAAAATGAGGACCCTAGAGCCACATTAACACGCCACTACACCGAAGACTTGCCAGAAGTCAGCATTGATGAAATCGAGATGGCTCTTGGACAGCTGAAAAGTGGAAAAACTCCTGGAGAGGAAGGCGTTACTACAGAGCTGTTAAAGGCTGGAGGTAAACCCGTACCAAAGGTGCTCTCCTGCTCGAAGGGAGAATCCCAGAGGCGTGGATTAGGAGTGTAGTCGTTCTGTTCTTCAAAAAGGGTAACAAAACCATGTTGAAGAACTATCGGCCCATTTCCCTCTTGAGTTACGTCTATAAGCTGTTTTCAAGAGTTATCACGAACCGTCTTACTCGAAGACTCAATGAATACTATCTACCGGAACAGGCTGGGTTTTGGAGCGGATATGGCACCATAGACTACATCTACACAATGCGGCAGATAATACAGAAGAGCGAAGAGTATAATCAGCCCAGCCAATTTGCAGATGACATCGTCATCATGGCAGAGACGCTGCAGGATCTACAACAGATGCTGAACGACATGGCTGTTTCTTCTGGGCGCATCGGCTTAGGATGAATTTGGACAAGATCAAGGTCATGTTCAATGAACATGTACTACCGGAACCGCTTGCGGTACACGGTGCCGTTCTCGAAGTCGTTCAGAAATATGTATATCTCGGGCAGTTAGGTAGAAGCCGCTACAGTCCAGCTAGGTTGGACAGCGTTTGGGAAACTTCGTCGGTTTTTCTCATCGTCGATCCCACAGTGCCTAAGCACGAAAGTGCGTGCGTCCTACCCGTAATGACATACGGAGCCGAAACATGGACACTTACGGTTCGACTGGTCCATAAGTTCAAAGTCGCTTAGCGTGCTATGGAGAGGGCTATGCTCGGCGTATCTCTAAGGGGTCGCATCAGAAACGAGGTGATCCGACAAAGATCCAGGGTCATCGACATAGCCCACAGAATTAGCAAGCTGAAGTGGCAGTGGATTGGCCACATTTGCCGAAGAACTGATAACCGTTGGGGTAAACGAGTTCTTGAGTGGAGACCGCGTCTCGGCAAACGTAGTGTAGGACGTCGACAGGCCAGGTGGAGCGCAGGACGGCTGGCAGGAGCTGGATGCGATAAGCCATAGATCGAACTAAGTGGCGTGAAATTGGAGAGGTTTATGTCCAGCAGTGGACTGCGAATGGCAGATGATGATGATGATGATGATGCAGTATCAGTATAAAAGTATTATGGTATAAACAATATTCATTTATTGCACTATCGTACATAAACATGACAATTTATGGTCTACTCTCCCTCCGTCTTACGAATTTTCGATGAGGTCAAGTGTCATCACAAAAAATTGCACAACGCCACTGCAGAAGTTTTCACTTCAAAAATATTTCTTTAGATAAATGCGTGTCAGCTATATTTTTTTATAAAAATCATTGGCTTATCCCTACATCGATACCTATATCGATATTTCAAGCATAATATTTAAGGTAGAAAAAAGTTAATACAATATAAAGTTGTGATAATTTAGTTATAATCAGTTTGTTTTCCAAGAGGTTCAACTTAAATTAGTGAGATCGTGCCTTTTTTCATCCACATAACATATTCATTAGTTCTAAGACGGTTGAAATGTGTGGGAGACATCGCTGTAGATGGTGCGCATGTATATTTTGAAGGTGTGGCTTGAGTATCCGATAGCTAGGTCCCTAATGATCAATGTGGCATGGGAGGTACACCCCTTACAGTTAAATTTATCACCCTCTGACTACCATATGTTTGGACCACTGAAAGAAGCACTCGGAGTTCAAAGATTCAACACCGACGACGAGGTAGAAGAGTTCGTGCGCATGTTGCTGTCCGAGTTGCCTCAGAATTTCTTCGATACTGACATCAAAAAGCTTCCGGAAAGGTGGACAAAATGCGTAACTAGTGAGGGGAAGTACCTTTTTGGGAAGTAAAATTTTTCGATAGTAAATAAATGTGTCAGAGTATTTGTCTCGATTATATTTGACCTGCCCGCGTAATTAATGGGAAATAAACACTATCCACTACTTATAAATTCTTATTATATATTCTTATTTTTTATATTATAATAACTCACCTTTTCGTTATTTCCTCGGCTAGACTTAGTATTACTTTTGAGAGTAATTACCCCGTAAATAAATGTCATAATATACACACTGCCTGAAATTAGGAATATTCCGTAGTAGCCCAGTACTTTTAGCAAAATTCCACTCAAAGCTGTACCGATGGGAATTCCAGCAGTCAAACAAAGATTCACGACTCCTACACGGAACGTTCTAGATTCTTCATCTGTAATATCGCTGATGTAACTGAAGACCCCTAAGTAGACCATGACCCACCCTCCTGTGATGGCAGGAAATATAGCCTCCAGAAACATTGTCACTTCAACTCCAATTTGATAAAAAAAGTACGTACTCAATAAATTGCTAATACAGACAAGGAATTCTCCAATTAATGGTAATAAAATACAAATTTTTCTATTTCCCGTTCTGTCACTCCATGCACCCATGAATATAACAAGTAAGGTCGGTATCGCTGTTGCTATAATACTCTTCCATGACTCTATATTAGCAATAATGTTTTGAATATCAGCTTCGTAAGCTGTCCGGTTGCCTTTACTTTCGATCAGAGCGTCACATATTGAGTCACTTAAATTTAATTTCACTCGACATGTTTTGTCTAAATTCAAATTTTGTATGGCTAATCTGCATAACATTGATGGCATAACCAATCCAATAAAAATTGGTTCTACTGTAATATTTGACTTGAATCGCCATAATTTTGTAACGAGTCTCTCAGTTTTGTCCTCAGATTTAATAGTCTCCTTTTCATTTAGTGGTTCTTCTTCTTGTAAGGTTATCTGTTTTTCCATTTTGTCCATATTGCATCTACGTTCTGTGAATGAATTTACCTTACTATCAGTTCCTTGATGAGAAAATTTGTTTTTATATATATTTATTTGACTTACATAGAGGTTGTTTCAAAAGGATTCGTTGTAACTATTTGGTATATAAACAAGTGATTTATTTAAAAAGTTTTTTTAAGATTTATTTTACTTGTTAATAACAAACATCAGGACAGGTGAAACTAAATGAAAGCTTATAAAAAATGAGAGACTCGAATCAGATCCATTAATGGGATATTAATTTTAACTGGCATACAATTTTTGTTTATTAGGGATAAGGACAAGGAATTTCCTTAAGGAAATTTCAATAAAGAAAAACTGAAACCTTAAATACCATAATTACGTGAAAGCTACACTGTTATAATATCAAATTTTATAAAATCTTAATACTAAAGTTATCAATTCAACAAAACTGTGGAATGAACTGTCGCCTGCTGTATTTCCGGACCAATATGACCTTCAAAACTTCAACAAAAGAGCATACTCTTTCTTAAAAGGCCGGCTACACACATGTGACGCCTCTGGTGTTGCGGGTGTCCATGGGCGGCGGTAATCGCTTACCATCAGGCGATATGTCTGCTCGTTTGCCACTTATATCATATAAAAAAAGTGTTTCATAATAATCAATCTAACATTGATTACACTAAAAAGTAAAGGAAATATGGAGATAAATTTCTTTGAATGATGTTTTGTGTTGAAAGCGAGCCTTATCTATTTTAAAATAATTATCGTATTTTATTTATTTATTTATTATAAACTTTATGCACTTTTGTACATCGGCGGACTTAATACCCAGGGCACTCTACCAGTCAACCTTGGGGCGGTAGAGAAATTTTATAAGGTAGGTACATTAGATTTCAGATTAGCAATAGACGAAAAGTAATAGTTAACTGAATGCAAAAACTTATGAACTAATATATACGAATACAATACACACGTCATAAATACTAGTAAGTATATATGATAAATATACCTATATATACACATATATACATATACATACATATAAGATAAATACACGTACACAATTTATATTAAATTCGTTCACTATGACCGCTTGAACTTAAGGTGTTCTATGGATTGTATGATTCTGCCATTTCGTTAAGAAGGAGGGAGAGATTTTCCTATGGGTCACCTGATGAAAAACTATTGACGCCGCTTATGAACGCAATCACAAGCGCGTTGCCATAACGGATAAGTGATAAATATAGTGCAGTACCAGGATGACTGTTTTCTTCTCTATATTATTTTCAATTGGTAAATTCTTCTAAAAGGGAGTCCGAGCTGGATTTATTTATCGCCCCGAAATCGTCTGCATACATTTTATGAAAACCTTTGGAGCTGTTTCCGAGATTCAGATTAGATATTTATTGAATTTGAAAGGACTAGACGATAATTGCTCATTTAAACGTATAAAATATGAGTGTATAATTTTTTTTATGGAAACATTCTGTATATAAAGAGAATTATCAATCTTAAATAAACATTAATTAATGAATAAGTATTTGCGCGTTTTGTTAGTTTAGTTTGAGCTCGATGTACCAAGTTGATAGCGGCGTATAAATAATGTAATCAGTTGTGCAAAGTACTCAAATCTCGTTCGTATTTGCTCTGAGATAGGAAAGTTGTGCAACGAATATCAGATATTCTGTACAATGAATGAATTGATAGATTTTTCTTCTTCAATCTTACTGAGCCGACTCTAATATATGAACGTCAACATGTCCAACACAATATAAACGAAGAGTTTGAGATTAATTTGATCTCTCTAAGAGTAATGAAATTTTACATGAAAAGAAACAAATATACAAAAACAAAAATCATTTTTGGAAAGTTATTAAAAAGTTTTTTCTACCATGTCCTTTTCTGTGTTGTGGATATCTTTGAAACAAAGTTGAAGTGTTTCCCTTAATCCAGATACTTTTGTTTGTCCATTCGCGTGTGACATGATTAAGCGCTGAATAGGGCTTATCCAAGGCCTAAAGTGCAATTAGTTGAAGAGCGGGTAACCTGGAACTACATATTACTTGTTTGTTCAAAAGTACAAAGTGCAATCATATCGTACAAGATCAACAACTTATGCCTTAACCATTTTTTCTCATCATTATTATCATCATCGTCAACAACCCATGATGTCCCACTACAAGGCTCGGATCTTCTCTCATGAGAGGGTTAAGGCCATACGTCCCTACGCTGGCCAAATGCGGGTTGGGGACTGGCAAGACTACGTTGTGGCTACGTAATCTTGCCGTTGGATGTTTTCAAGCTGCCCAAAGGCCTCCAACTAAGCTTCACAACTGCTATCCTGTCGTAACAACCGAGAACAACTACTCAACGTGACTTCCGAGTCACAGAGACGCTCATGACATCGTGCCACCAACGGTAACCCATCCAGGTACTGACCGCGCCATAGTGTTCCAAACATATTTCTTATGTGGATTTTAGCCCAATAAACATAAAGGTTGGTACATATTTTAATTTAAAACGCAGTAAGAGACTATTTACGAATCCAAGGATTGAATTATATTGGTAACACACTGCGAAGAGATTCCGATCATATTGCCAAACTATTGAGGCACTCGATTGGAATCCGCAAAGAAAGTCAAAACTTGGCCAGCCCAAGTAGACCCAGCAATACACAGTTGCAGACCAGGCCAAGAAGGTCAGAAGAACGTGGAGCGAGACGAAATGCGAAGCTTACAACCGAATGCAATAGCGGATTGCTATGGATTGCTCCATCTAGGGGACACAGGACCTTAAGTCAAGTAAGTCATGAATATAAGGAACCCATAATTCCGCAACAGGTTGGCAATTAATCGCTTAACGGGGCCCCGAGACACTCATTCTCCTCAATTGAACTCTTGAAATATGCGGGGCCAAGAACCTCTGTATTTACTTTAGTAATCCAACACAGGCGATATGAAACAAACATTATTATTATTTTTCCGCTATTGCAACATAGTCGCACTCTTGCCTTATATGGTACTATTATGGTCTAACGTGTAAGTTTAACAACACCAAGTTTTTTATTTTAAAAAGATGGTTTTTATCCGGGGACAAAGCAGTGCCCCCGCCAACTTGAGCAAAAAGCGTCACGACCATACCAGCTTTATCTCGAAGCGGTTCAAATCATTTTCGAGCCTATACTTTCATTGTGGATAAAATTAAATTTTCAGTAACCAAGCATGCAGTGTATAAATACATTATATTTTAAATTTCAGTTAATTTTCACCATTAGTTTAATTATTATAACTAGTCAAAGTCTCTTAATTTTTTCACTCACTGACTTATTGATCGATCATCAAAACTCTCACTTCACTCAGCACTTCTAGAATACAGGTAGTATTTAGTATATAAATCAAGGTAAGATTAAGATATTTTGCAATTTCGGTTCTATATTTGCATTGAATAAATCAGTGCACCTGTATATGTATAATATAATTTTGCGATGGGCGTAGAATGGTAAACTTGTAAAATGGTCAAAGAAAAAAAAAAGCAAGAGTGGTATATACGTATGAAGTTGTACTGAAATTCAGCAAAGTATTAAGTAGACTGAATTGCCCAAAATCGCCAAGACAGAAAGAACACTAATTTCATTAAGCTTGATGTTCTAATTTTTTGTTAGGTACATTTATAGTGAATGAAAGATAACAATTTTACATAAGGATTAACTTTAACTATTGTTTGACGTCACTCGTCATCTTATAAGACAGGGAGGGGCTTTAAGAAAATCCGTTGTCTGTGTTCAAAAACTAGAATGTACAAGGAAAAAAGTAAAAAATTAGTATTAAAATAACCTTTTAGTGTACAATAGTGTACATGGATAAAATATACCCGTCCACGATGGCCAAGTTCTGTTTAGGAGCCATAATGACGCCAGATTGTTTAGAGCGATTGCCAAGTCAATTTCTTAATTGCATTTGGTTCATGGATCTCACAACTTTTTACGGTAGAACTGAGTAGTGACTCTTGGTTTTTTACAAGTTATGTTTTTGATGGTAGATGGTTTTTTAACTCATTTGTTGTTAATGCAATCGCTACTGTGTTAATAAAGGAGGTGTCAATGCCTCAGAATGTTTAGAGATCAAATAAGTGGTATAAGAAAGCTGAGATCATCTAAAAAAAAATTTTAAAGGGTTATGCAGCATAGCAGATTCTGAAGAAGTTATGAAGGTTTAAAATTATTTTTATAAATCAAATATAACACAATGTTTTTGCAGTTGTACAGTTATACTGTCAGGTCTGTTGCAAAGATTTTTTTATGTGTGCTCGTTCAAATATATACTATTGGCTTATCCCCACGGCTCCAATCGTGTGAAAATCCATGAAAAGTAAAATAGCTAAAGTCATTCTCCAACATTTTTAGACCCTCTCACAACAAATATGTACTAATTTTGTTTTACCAGGTTAGTTTCTAAGAATGAAAATAAAGGAAAGAATAATATTAATATTATGACTGCCTCGGTGGCGCAATGGTACCGTACGATACTGCTGTTCATGAGGTATGGTATATCTGCAAATATTTGTTTCGGAGTTTGGGTGTTTTCTATGTATAATATATATATATACTAAAAAAAGTATTTATGTATTCATATCAGTTGTTTAAGTCAAAGCAGATCTTGTGTTATGGTCTAACCCATAACACAAGATCTGCTTAGTTAATACAATAATAATAGTATAATGATATAATATCAATAATATAAAATATAATAATTTCTGGAGAGTAACTTGTATCGCAAATACAATCTAATCTCCAGAAATTATTAAATTCACATGAAACGATCCGTCACGCTAAAACCTTGCCTGTATTTAAAAAGTTAGTGAAGGATTATTATCTTTGATTATAATAACATGTTTATAGTATATATATTAACTCTGTGTATGTATTTATGTATATGTATGTGTTTATGTGTAGTATGAGTAGATGTATATTTATATATGAATGTTAAATATTTTGAATTTGGTGTTATTTTTTTGTAATTATTCAACTTATTTAAACATATTTGAGATTTGTGCCCCCTACTACTAGTACCCTAATTAATGTCACCAAATTATCCGTATAAAGGTTATCTGTAAGAGATCGCCATGAGCGATAAGAACGCCATTCGTCTCATTTGTATGTTGTAACTCTTTTTATTTCTATCTGTTAAGTCTGTATAATAAAGATAAATAAATACTGCAAAGAGAAAGAACTACTAAATTGAAGCAATTTCTATACTAACTCTCTAGCTGGTGAAATTAAAAGTTAGTCAACTAATTTTCAAAGTCATATACGTATAAACCATCTTCAAACAAGTAGTATGACGTAACACGCTATTATGCCACGCGCAATGACTTGCTACATATCTTACAGTTTCACTTACAGGGGAGAAATTACATTTGTATCATATCTTTATAATAAGATTATATAGATATCAAAGTAATTCTTAGCGCAATTCCAAGACGTATGTTTTCTTACCTCTTAAAATATCTTATTAATTTTCTTTACTTATTCTTATTATCACAATTATACGGCACCTTCCTCAATATTTTTAGTATTGAGGAAGGTGCCGTAAAATTTTTTTTTGGCCCTCAAAATAAATATACATGAAGGGAATTGGGGGAATTGAATTAAGGCTTCTCAATAGGTCAACACGGGTGTGTGGGTCACCGTGTTACATTGTTACATTGTTTGCATTCGCAATGAGTATGGTGACCACCACTCTTGAATTCTGATAATACTCTGTTTCAGGCAAAGTTGAGGCACTTTGGAAGGTCATATTTAAAAAAAATTGTAACATATTAGTTTTACTTAAAAAAATAAATGAATTTGGACATATGGGAAGCACCAGCTTTCAAATAAAAATATAAAAATTGAAATTCTCCCAGTCGAAAGTTCAGAGGTGATAAACATAAAATAATGCAGTCAAATTGAGAATCCTCCTTTTTTGAAGTCGTCTAAAAATAAATCAATTAAGGCTACTAGACTAAGAAATACCGTATGTTGCGCCACATTTTTAGTTGTCCATTTATTTTTATGTTCCCAATGAAGGTTTTCTTTCAACGAACGAAACGAAAGAGTAAAAATTTAATTTATTTTACGACTGTGTATTATAGCCGAACTTGAGGTGATGGACGTCATTTAGCTGACGCAGTCTTCTGCAATATTTTTTATTTTTAAAACTTTCTTTCCTATGTGGTTATCATAGAACTTTAAATAATTTTGTCAAATGCCTATTATCAAGGCAGGGAAGTTAGACTAATCTGTTCTTGAAATGCTGTATTATTTTGTGTGAAACTCAGGAATAGCGTGAATTAGGGTATTTGTGGGCTTCAAATATTTGTGGAAGTCCAGAGAAAGTTTAAATGTTGAGAAACAATGGACAAATTGTGAGCAAAATATACAGACCTAAATTTACTAAAATTAATTACATTCAATTTTATTAATATAAATTATTCCTTTTGTCAAACATTTAATACGATCATCTGTACGATATAAATGGATTCAAATTAAAGAATATAATTATATAATAATAAGAATTAATAAGAAATAGATTGAGCCGAATAACTGTTAATCGACCTGGAATGTAATAAATACTGTGGAGGAACGGGTCACATGTTCCTCCAACAGAAAGGGAGGATCCTCCGACCAGGCGAGGTGATCATACATGGCAGGCCACTGCCCAACGGTTGATGTTGGGAAGTTGTATATATGTTAATCGGCGCGAGAACTTCTATTGCGCGATGCAGGATTGGTAGCTTCTTCGTGCACTACGTTTCTCCGTAGTTCAGTGTATCTTCAGTGGATGGCGTTGTCATATATTTATGTTGACGCTGTATGTGGAAGTCGCCACAATACCATAATACATAAATTATATCCACTGTATGATTTACAATGAAATTTGGTTAGGATTTACTGTGATACTTGAAGAAGGACATAAGCTACCCTTTCCCGCAATAACAGACATAAACGTGAGCCGTGGGAAAAATCTAGTTGACAATATAATAGGATTTAGTAAGGGTAGTCAATTTTGTCATAGGTTTAATACTTAACTTGGTTGTAACTTAATTTTCATAACGTTGCAAAGGAAACAAAGTACACTGCTGTTGCCTAATTACTAGTACATTATGTATAGGTCAAATGACCAACAGACTGAAATATGTTGAATACTGTTATAACTCTTTATAGACTTCTTACGCTACCTGGAATATTCCTTATCTCTACAAAATTTGAGTCCTGACTGGGAGGTTTTTGAGACTGTTGTTTGACTTGATCAAACTCATTAATTTCCTAGTAAGTGAAAAAGTGTATGAACAAATCCAATATTGAAATTAACTAACGTATCGTTATCGTATATATTTTTTTAATATTATTAATAATAATTTATTTTTTTTGCAAAAGTTACTATTTTTATAGTATTTATTAAATTTGAAGAAATCAAAGAAATTGCGCTATCTAACTACACTATCAGCAGAAATATTAAGTATCAGTATAAACTATTACATTTATTTTTAGAGTGGCTAAAATATCAAGGACACCGTAGGTAAACGAAACAAAATAATCAAAGATAAATAAATGACGTGACGTGTATAATATTTTAATCTCATAAAATTTACCGGCACTTTTTTTTAAATATATACTTCTTAAACCGAGCAGTCTCACAAGGTTTAACTGTTTTTATACTTATTTATAAAAGTAATTTAAAAAGTTTTCTCTTATTTTAATAGAAATTGGAATAGGATGCAAACTAGCAAACGTATTGCCTGATGATAAGATAATAACTCAGAGAATAGTTGGAACGAAAAAGTTCGACGCCGGATTTTTTTGATCGTGCTTAAAGTAACATTAACTTATGATCTGACTATGTGTACGGTGACCAATAAAGGATAAAGAGTGTCATCATGCCCCATTGATGCAATGAGTATCGTAGAGTATCAACTAAGGGAGTAACATCCTCCTACACAAATACAGACATATTCATACTACAAACATGAAGGATTAATTACACTCCACAATCCTTTATTTTATTGCCTTTTTTTATGTTACTGTTTTATTTAATCTTTAATTGTTTCGTTTTATGCATATATAGTGAAAGGTAAGAACTGTTTCGTTTAGAAATCTAAAGAGGAAAGGCGCCGTCGTCTAAATTACAGAAATTTAGTTATCTAGTTTAGACGCGAATGTTCACTGATTTGTGAATTTGTTAATATGTAAATATCGTATAACGACGTATTGTAGACATAAGAATTTAGTGCTTGAATAAATATTATTATTATTAAGAAAAACTTGAAACAAGACCTGTACCAACCCGTCTGACTAGTGAGGTATAGTAGGATTAAACCTCCGTTCTCGTGAGAGTTCTAAAGACTGATTATTTTGTTTTACTAGTCTTATTGTTAACTTAAATACACACTACGTCCAATTTATTGAGATATTTAGATTATCATTAAAATAACAATTTTCAGATATGGATAATTGAATTAAAGCACTTAATGATAAATTATTTTTACATAAAAGTAACGATGTATGTTTTTCTGTGGACACGTATTATTCCACAATAACTCTTTCATGATCTAAATCAACGTTAAGAACTAAAAGATCTTCTTTCTTCTTAATATCTAGTTCTGTTCCCGCAAAGTCATCTTCTACACCAGACTTTCTGGATTCCCGAAGGGCTTTTTTGTGTTGAATGTGAAACCATCTGAAAAATAATATAGTAATAGAGTAGAACTGACCTGTTTGAAGTTAATGGCTATAGATTTGAAGACGGCTACTTTATTTAAGGTTTGAATCTGAAATCGTTCCATAAAATTATGGGTTATACTTTGGCATAAATGGGGCTTCTCTACCGGAATAATACCATGGTCTGACATGTAAGCGGTGTTAAGATATATTTTTCGATGATTTTCACCGAGCCAGTAAGATCATGGAAGAACAAACCCCTCCTCTCCCCATTGAATCCCAAATAATGGTAAACCACTAATGACTCTAGAATTGCAGGTCAATGGACGGCAGGGTTACTATCAGTTGACCTGTCTTCAGATTTGTCCTGTCTGATTTTCAAAGGTCAGTTTTGACAATTTTGTTCAGTCGATCATAGGTTATATGCGTACATACATTTTGCTGGTTGCTTTCATTTATATAAAATATATAGGCATAGATATTATATCAACCACCAAAATCAGAGAGTGCAGGAAAGTATGATGGTGTTATTGTTACTAAATAAGTAATACACTTACACAAAAAATGCCAAAGGTGGTACTGTTAAAATAGTACTGACATAGTACACAATACCAGGATCAACTACAATCGTATATCGGTAAATCGTTGAGTAAATTGGACCGAAGGTCATTGATGTCGCCACTTCAACTAAGTTGAAAAATGATGTCATTTTGCCTGAAATAAGAAAGTGTCAAGTACTTTTACTCATTAATTATTTAATCAGCTGGTATTTTGGTTGAGTCTTATTTTATACGTGGTCTCACATGTGACATTAAAGATCATATTCTATTTTTTTTACTGAATTATTTACAAATGCTTTGGCAAAATATACTATCAAAATTTTGAATCAGAGTTACCTAGACTCAAAATATATAATCCGAGAAGTCTAGATCCTGACCTTGATTGACAGACTAGAGTTGTTACCAGGAATCGAACGAGTCTACAAATGAATATTAGTTGTAAAGCATCAGCGTTAAAATACTCTCTCTCTTTCTCTCTCTCTTGAATCCAAGCCACCATCAAAAAATGGTTAGGATATATTTTAAATTCAAAAGAATCCTAACTAGTATATTATAATTTGCTGAAGGAGAATCAAAGCCTTTAGTGTGTAATTTAATTACTTTCAGATATCTAACACACCACCATATACTCGTAGTACCAAATTAAACAGAGTTTGTAGGCAGGTACTAGACAACTGATGTTAATACATTATTTTATACTTTTTTTGGTAAATACATACACATTATACATAGAAAACATTCAAACTCCAAAAAAAAATTGCAGATCATACAAATATTCAGTCCGACTCGGGAATCGAACCTTAGGTCTCAGTATTCGCATATGCTACCATATGATGTAAATGTCAATGTTTAAGTAGAGAATTAAAATTAAGACAGCTTCTTCTGTGTGATAAATTTGAAGCTTTTATAATCAAAGTTACCCAGTTCGTCACTCGTACACAATTTGGATGATATGGAGCGAAGCGCTGTGAAAGAAGTCGCGTTGAACATCTCAATGGCTACCCCTGAAAAACACATTTGTTATTAAACATTAATTTTTTCTCAGTTTTCCTTGTTACTTCTATTATAAATCCATAATAATATTATAAATTCAGATGTAACTTTGTCTGTCTAAACCGCTACACCGATTCGACATAGACGCGGGCGTAGCAGAAAAAGACTGCAGAGCAAAAGCTACATCCACCTTTTTTTTTTACCCTACCCACACACATACATACACATTTCACAAATTTTAGAATGTGTAACATAATTTACAGATGATCTCTTTCCGCAAAAATTAACTGAGAAAAATTGAACGCAATTTTTTTACATTTATCATAATAATGTGAGTGCGGTAATCATTTTCAACTCTATAGGATCACAACATAATGACAGGATACATCTTTATTCTTGTAAACTAAAATAAAATGCTATTCTAAGGCCAGTAATAGTACTCGCCTTAGAATAGCATTTTATTTTAGTTTACATATAGATGTAATTGATGCTCATAAAGAAACGAAACGGTGAAAATACGTACCAATATACATATCTCTAGTGTTGCGTGCTATACCAGTTGTAATAGATCCCAATATTTTACTAACGTTGGATATGATACCCAACATTGAGTCGTCCCATTTTAAGCGATGGCTAAATAAGGTGATTGAGATTAATGCTCCTGAAAAATTAGTTCAAAATTTATAATTAGAACGCAGTTTGTCCAATGAAGGAGTGATAAATTAACTTATAAATAAATAGCACCAAGATTTAACTCCGTGCCGCTACATTATGATAGATGGAAAAAACTTTATACTGTAAGTTTCTATACTCTAATGGATGGAGTTTGTCCCAAAACTTAAGTTATACCTTTTCAAATATATTTTTTCCCAAATCGATTCATAAACGACAATGTTTCGAGTTAATAAATATGACAAAATATACCTTATAAGCCGATTGAAAATAACAAAACTCAAAAATGAGTTTGAACAAGCTTCAAGTATGCAAGTTTCCTCACAATGAAGACATCGTGGGGCAACTTGCATACTTGAAGTTTCACAGCTAGTATTTAATAAATTCCCCGAATTTAGAACAGTTTGGATGAGTTGCTGGTAATCAATATTTAGTGATGCAATTTAGACTAATCAGCTAGTTTGTTTATATAAAATATTTCTATTGTAATATAGTACTGTCGATGTATTTCAGAAAATCAATAATTATGATAAAATAAAAGTAAAATAAAATTATATTTACCTAAGGAGTGAATGCAAATGTAGAAAGTATTGTAGAAACTGTACTTCAGAGCATCCCAGTTGAAACAGTAACGTGTAAACAAGTATCGTATTGTGTTTTCTCCTGAAATCAAGGTCGTATGCTATGTTATTTATAACTGATGAAAATTATGATAACATTGGTATTAAATATACCGTAAATATTTATTAACTATTCGTGTCATTGGAAGAAAACAAACTCTAGGAAAGAATAGCAATGCACGCATGCTGAGGACTGTCTACCTTGCATTTAATGCTTGCAGTGATATTATCAAGTATGGATATTCATCCAAGTCACAAGGTGCTGCATTACGGTACCTGTCAGAATAGCACAGAGATAAATAAAGTTTCCTCTATGTATATAAAAGGCAACCGTTGCTGACTATCTACCAACGTACAGCTTAAATTACTAAATGGATTGCGCTGAAATTTAGTACACATATAGCTATTACGATGTATGCGTGCGCTAAGAAAGGATTTTTCAAAAGTCCACCCCTAAAAGAGAAAAAGGGGTTTCAAAGTTTGTATGGAGCACCCAGATAACGTAGGTTTTTCGTTTGAAAACTCGCGGGGTTTATGCTTTCACTAAATGAGCAAATACCGGTTTTAGGGTTTTTTCAAAAATCAATCTTCTTAGGGGTAAAATGGGGTAACAAAGTATTTAAAGCAATATGTGTATCGCTTTTAAGATTTTTGGTAGCTGGTAACGAAAATGACATCGGTTTTAAATTTTAACAATGCGAACATAAAATAACATGAACTATCATCATCATTATAAAATAATAAATTAGTAGTATGCCCACTACTACTGGCCTCTTTGTGCAGTCGGGTAAAAAAGTACTTAAAATTCTAATTCTGACCTCTTGATCTGAGTTTCATCTAAATCGGTGCAGCCGTTTTCCCGTTATGCTCGTTCAAATAAAAATCATACAAACAACCTTCTTCAGTATACCATATGTACGTTCAGATTGTTGGTGAATGATGAAACTACGATAAAAAAATGTGTGGCAGTGTCTGGGACTGCCGATAGAAGTGAAAACTAAGTAACTTGTAAATTGTATCGTCGAGGGAGCGTGCGGTGCTGATGACACGAATTTCACCCTTTGCGTCCACCCAACAAGTCCATATTTATACACAGAATACATATAGCTTAGGGGAAGCGGTTGGCGATGACGCGCAATCCAGGATTTTTGTTCACCCTAAAAGTGATCAATGCGCCTAAAGAAGTTTTCACTTTAACAAACACTATACAATTTAGATAATATTAAAACACCTCTATATACAATGAAAACATAGAAAAACACACAACTAGAAACTGTAGATACATTTGAATTACTATGTATAACAATAGATGACGAAGAAACTGTGCCGGACCGTGGACCCGAATGCTACGACGGAACGCATATGGGCAAGTCCTATACGGCCTTGGCAGGCACAGCTCGAAATACAGGGCTGTATGACTAGCTGACGCGCTCTCTGTGTGGTTCTGCCGAGATTTGAAGTTTGGATAAGGACGACAGTCTGTGTCAACTACCGATTAACGGGCTTACCGGGCACGGTTGCTTCAGTGAGTATCTTAATCGAATAAATCGGGAGGCTACATCAATGTGCCACCACAGCAGGTCCGAACGGGACTCTGCCCAGCACACACTGAAGGGCTGCCTTACGTGGGAGTCCGAGCGTCCACCTGTCATCGCCAGCATTGATGGCGGCAATGCTAGCATAAGGTGAGGGATGGGAAGTCGTGGTCTTCTTTTGTGAGGACGTTATGCTACAGAATGAATCCGCAGAGCGTGATCGGGAAAGGACCGATTAGCTCCCCAATCGTAGCTTAAGAGTAGCATATCGCAAATAGAATAGCTATCAACTAGCACATCCAACTACCTACACAGCCATAGTTGCTTCCGATTGTATCCGATTATAGACTTGAGATACTGTCTAAGAATATTTCACAGTAATTAATCTATGGTTAAGTAAGGTACAAATAAATCGATCTATTGAACTTAAATGATAATTCAAATTTATGGCCAGGTTCCATACTAAAAATGAATAAAATATAAGTTAAGTAATATATACGTACCGTGTGCCGGGCCATATATAAAGACAACGCATGCTAATATCAATATAGACTTTATCCTCCTATTGTTGGGCCCATTTTTGAATGTAACTTTTACAGTGTCTTTTACGTGTTTTACATCGAAAAAATATTTTAAAAAACTCCATACACCGGATGGTTCGTTCTGCAATTGTAAATCCTGTTATAAAGAGCGATTACACTTAAACGATTTTTGGTGATATGTTTCATCATTGTGAAAAATCGGACCATGCATTGTTGTTGTGTACAGCCTTATGCTAATATCATTTTGGGTACTGCTTACGTATGTCCCTTAACAGATGAATAGAAAACCCGAGGTTTACACGCCTATAGTAGATCTATCTTGAAGGACATGTGATCACTGAATTAAGATATTAAATAATGAATGAAAAATGATTTATTCTTATATTCTATTCTAAAAACAAAACTACTTGGAACTTACCAGTGACGCTTTTTCTGTCACAATTCTTTCAGGATCTTTAATACAAAGAAATCCGTACGTGATACTGAATAAATAAAGAAATGAACATAAAGAAAACACGCCATAATACCCTACTTTTTCTAATAGTACACCACTAAGAACAGATCCAATTGGCCCACCAGCTGTCAGACATAAATTAGCTACTCCAACTCTGTACGTTCTTGATTCTTTACTAGAAACATCGCTGATGTAGGCAAATGCACCCATATAAGTTGTGATCCAACCTCCAGTAATAGCCGGAAAGAAGGCTTCGAAAAACATTGTAACTTCAACAGGCAACTCATAGAAGAAATAAGCATTTAAGATGTTACTTAAACACATCAACAACTCGCCAATAAGTGGTAGCAGAATACAAATTTTTCTCTTTCCAGTTCTGTCACTCCACGCTCCTAAGAAAATGATCAGAATGCTCGGGATAGCAGTGAGCAACACATTCTTCCAACTTTCCATTAATGCTATAAGTCCTTGGATAGCCAATTCTTCTTTCATATACAACTTTCCTTTCCTGGCAATTAGAGCGTCACAAATCTTATCACCGTACGCCATGTTTACACGACATGCTTTGTCTAAACTTAGATTTTGAGTCGCCAATTTTGCCAAAGTTGATGGGACGACGTAACAAGCCAGGACCGGTTCTACAGTTATGTTTTCTCTAATGTTGACCAACTTCTCTTTAAAAGATTTCTTTTTAATACTTTTCTCTTTTTTCAGAGGTTTTTCTTCTGGGGCACCCATCTTATTTGCGTTTACAAATGCTAGTAAAGTCAGAGATACCTTCCTTTCTCTGAAGCCAACTAAATATTAATTTTGAGTGATAGGGTATCTATTATAAAGTACCATATCAGTTTCTGAAACAAATGTAAACAGTACTATTTTGTTTGTTTATTGATTGCATAATGTGCATGTGTCTATCATCATCACAAAAGTGAACCTTTCAGTCAACAGAACAAGATTATAAACAAAATCGGGAACAATTTCATGATTTTAATGCCAGTCGTAACCAACATGTGGAATACGTAATAATAATCAATTTGCCATGTTAGTGGATAGTATCATATGAAAATAGATGACTACTGAGTTGCTATATCCATTTTAATGTTAAGGTAAATAATTTTTATTTAAATTAGCTCTCAAACTAATTCTGTTTCAAACTTGTCAGTCGGTATCGTCTGGTTTTCAAGTCCCTATAAAATATATAGATTTGTATTTATAATATACTTAGGTCCAACAAAGTTGCAAAGTACCATATATTATTATTCCCAATTTCGGCCCGGCTATAATATCAAGCGAACGGATGCTAGACATACACTATCTTATCACCAAATCTCATCTTCATAGATCAAGTAGCTTTCTAGTTTCGAATTAGTAGATAAAGGTTTAAATACTATTAAACATTCTAAAATACATCGACATTGATATAATTAACTTCTTTTTTAGAGTTCTGTATCCAAAGGTCAAAACGGGACCCCATTTAGTAAGACTTCGGCGTTCGTCTCTCTGTCCGTCTGTCACCAGGCTATATCTCATTAGCCTTGATCGTTAGGCTGTTGAAATTTTCTGAGATGTATTTCTGTTGACGTTATATTCAAAAATAATAAAATCAGAGTAAAATAAATGTTTAACCCTCCCATACAGCAAACGTGATTTTTTTGCTCGACATTGTTAACAGCAACAGATAGACGCTTGAAATGTTTAGATATTGGCACGAAACCCTTTCCGCGCGAGTACGGCCCCTTTTTGGCCGATTTTTTATGCTACATATTGATTAAATAAATAAGTTGACTATAATATATATAGACTATGCAATCTGGATAGTGACCACTGTAATTTGCGGGCTTACAAAGCCAGATGGGTTTTCTTTATTAAAACACTTGTTAATTTTAAGTGCCTGGTCGAAAAACGTGTTGGAATAATACTAAGACTTGGATGTGCTGCTCTTGAGTCAGTCAAAGTCAAAAGGGTAAGGGTAACAACAAAATTTCATACGAACTATTTTAAAATTGTGAGTCGTGACTGACTAGTTCTGAAATCATCCTGGAGCATTCCTCGTCTCAAAAAAAGAAATTTATACGTACTTCTTTTTTTTACTAAGCTATTGCATAGCTTTTATCGCGGGCTTTGAGCGCGGCGACCGAATCAAGACATTCTGTAACGAAAATAATCCTAACACCCCCTACTCCCACCGGCACAGTGGTGCGGCGCTGAAAGCCGTGCCTCGTCTAACGACGTTTCAATTCGGCAGACTTCGGCACGGTGTTTGTGTGCGTGCGACTAGACGTATGCGTGTAGACTGTACGAAGCTCGCACGGATCGAGACGAGCTACTCCGAAATCGGACCAATACGTAAGCAGCTATTTGTGTGAAAGTATATAGACGTATAGGTATCTATCATAAAAAAACGCTATGCAATAGCTTTACCGCGGCAGTTCCCGAGTGCCACACGTGTTTTTTTTAACATTGTATGTACCTGTTCTATTAATACTGTAACGTTTTTGACATCGTCATTATTCAATTTAGCAGGTGTTTTTTTTCAACTGAGTTATTTTTAACTTCAAATATATTTTCAGATTTCACGTCGGGTCGTATAATTGAATTACAGTATCAAGATTTCTGAGAAAAAATACTACGAAATTCTCATCAGCAACATTCTGTACAGTATTGTTACGTTTCTCGCAGAATTTTTAATCTTGGATTAAGTTATTTATAATGTAGGTTATTTAAATAATATTTATGTTAGCAGTTTCTTTCACGAAGAAATAACGGAACATATTCTAAAAATGTTGAATAAAGTTACAAAGAGCATAATTATACGAAAAAGTTGTATACAATGATATAAACAGACAAATTCTAGTTAAGAAACATAATATAATTAAATTTTTTTTTTTTTTATATTTAAGCTGCCAAAATGACTCTGCCCTGCCTGATGGAAAGCATGAGCAGAATTCAAGAGTGGTGGTCACCAACCTCAATGCGAAAAAGAACAATGCAGCATGGTGACCCACACTATGGCGGCCTGGGGGGAAGGGGGATGGTGAGGGGGATAGGGGGCGCTGGATTGGGGTATGGGCCTCCGGTATCCTCACTCACTCGATGAAACACAGCGTAAGCGCTGTTTCACACCGGTTTTCTGTGATATCACTGGTACCGTGGTATCACTCCGGTCGAGCCGGCCCATTCATGCCGAAGCGTCGCTCTCCCACGGTACTATTATATATATACATATTTTAACCAACAATGAGCGCTCAAAATTAAGATAACTCGAGTGCTTAATTAATCTGTTAGATGTAAAAGCCTAAATTCATCAGTAAGTCGGTAAATAGTTTACAAAAGTTAGCAAAAAAAATTAAGACAAAATTAACTTAGCACCTTTCATAAATATTTTGGTTGCAACATAGGGGAACATGCGAGTCGACCATGTTTTTGCTTCCAAAATTTTACAATTTCTAATTCGATGGACACACATTATAAGCAGCCAAGATAGCTCAATAGTTAAACCTATATACCTTCCATTAGCAAAAGGGAGGTATCGATTATCTAATTTATTTAAATTCCTGTGGGTATTGTATATATTTTGTCCGTAAATTATGGTTACTGTACGTAGTTGAAAAATGTTGGGTGCCACTGCGGCCGCGACGCCATTGTTTTCTAAAACTAATTTACTGCCGACATATTTCAGAGCTTACCACGAAGAATTGTTGGCACTATTTCGCACCTTTTTAGGATTATATGTACGTGTGACACTAAGATTTTGAAAGTCGTGTGAATTGTTTTTGGTAGTTTCCTTACTTTCTAATGTTTTTTGGGAGTACTATTTTGTCTATCATTACCTACCTGCTGTTCATAAACCGCTCCCATCTTCTTCTTCTCAATAATATTTTCGATGGTAAGTTTTTTAAATAACTTAAATAAAACAATAGATGCTTTAGTCAGGTCATTAAATAACACCAAATTTTAATTAATTTTATTTTTCAAGCATGATTCCAAAATAGCTTACAATAAAATGTAATGAATGCAATTGACTATACTAAGTGGTTTTGTTTCGTGAAACATGCATTTAATAATATTTTTAGCCCCCGGCGCAAAAAGGAGGGTCTTATAAGTTTGAAGTTGATGTTTGTCTGTTTCTGTGTGTATTTATCTGTGGCATCGTAGCTCTCAAACGAATGGACTGATTTCAATATGGCTTATTCATTTGAAAGTCAGTTTCCTTGTGGTGGCTAAGAACCAAAGCAAATCATGTGTCATGGTCCAGCAGTTCTGGCGTATGATTACTCCATTAAGCGCTTGCGTATGGGGCTTTTTTAAATTTCAAATTTTAGCTTGTTCATTATTAAATAGTTAGTACTTTATTATTCGCTAAGCAAACATACTGTGTGATTTTATTTTTAATTTGTAAAGATATCTTTATATTTCTAACCATTATGTTTGAATAGAAAATATGTTATTTTTGACTTTTATATAAGTAAAGATCTTACAGATATTCTAAGATCCGGCTGGAAAATCTATACGCTCATGATGTAGATACTCAAATTTCTTAATTCATTTGAAATAGTGCAATATATTGATTACAGAGTGCCACTGAAAAAGTGCCTGCAAATATTTCATATTGTTGTTAAATAAAATATCGTTCCTATTACAGCAATGTATCTAGAAAATTTGAAAAGCCATGGGTGCTGTTGCCTACTCGGCTGGAATCACTTACCATCCAGGTATTACTTTGTTGTATTTATATGTTCATGCCGTGTATTCATATATATTATACATGAAATTAAAGCTTTTTTAAAAAAAAAATAAGATGATATACCGCTGCCTGTGAAAAAATCATGCCAAATTAGGGTTGCTAGCCATAAAAAATGTCAGCTGTGAGAATTTTTAAGGCCATTGCGCATGCGTTGATTGATAGGGTTCTCAGCCACCGATGCAAATAGTAGTTGAAT
Organism: Hyphantria cunea; assembly: GCA_003709505.1. Lineage (NCBI taxonomy): Eukaryota > Metazoa > Arthropoda > Insecta > Lepidoptera > Erebidae > Hyphantria > Hyphantria cunea. The sequence goes on from PKRV01000225.1 coordinate 1,533,484, forward strand.
TGACTTCACAGCTACTTCAAAATTATAAGTAAAAAATCAAGATTCTGGAAAAACTCATTTATTTTAATTAGAAAAAAACATCCTTTACTTAACAAATTAAAATAGAAAAAAAGGCTATTCTGTAACCGGAATAGAAGTAAATTTCCCGCAATATCTGAAAAACTCTAGAAAAATGCAAAATTATAGGCAAAGCATGAAATAAATATGTTTCCAAAATGCATCAGCAAATTTCATAAATCAATATAATATTATGAATGGTAGGTAATTTTGAGTATTATAATACATCCGAATATAGAAATAGAAGTTTACTTAAGCTTCCGGATGCAACTGTAAGAATGCCCATATGATTTCGTATTGAAAAGTTATTCCAGAAAGAAAGTAACAAATTTTGACATCCTGGCATTCAAAAGGTGATTAAGCTCATTTTCATACTTGTCCTCGATATTTATCGATAGATGAAGATCGTTGAGTCCGAAAAAGATTAATTTGAAAATATGAATATTATCGTTGAGATAATCCGCACTCTATCTTATATACCATACATGATATATGTCCTAAACTTTTGAATTATGTATTTAAATCAGGTCGACGAACTTAATCGGAAAATATCAAAGTTTTTTGGAAGTTCCGTCATGAGGACCATTGCAATTGATAAATTTCTATGAAATGTACTAAAAACAGTTAATATGAAAAATAAAATTTTATCGATTTATATTACAAAAATCATATCACGCAGACTATATTTGAAAACATACTTGATTTTAATACAACTACTAATTATAGAGTCGTTAAATATCAGTTAAAATAAGAAAAAACGTATTTGAAGTAAAAAATAAATACACAACAGAAAACAATTTATAGGATACACATAACATTTTCTATTTAATTTGTCTAAATCCGAAACCTCGCTGCTTTCACTACTGTCGTAGCTGTCACTGTCATCGGCACAACTATCAGACTGTTCTATTAAGAACAGTCTGGGAGATCGTTTTTTGTTCTTGCGAAAGGCGATCCCCATTTCATGTACTCCACATTTTTTTATATTTTTTATCATTAATTTCGTCACGACGAAGACTTGAAGACTTTAAATACTTGACATTGGCAGAAATAGCTGATCCGGCTGGTTGCCATCTCATCAAAAGAAGAAGAAGAACAGTCTGATATTCCAATAACAAATTCAGATAAATATATCCGAACATTTGTTATTTGAATTGCATAAGACATTTTCAACTTGTATTAGAGTTGAGCTTCCTAGAAACCACGTCAATGTACGCGTTGCAGTAAAGCAATATCCAAGAAGTCCCCAGGGCTGGAGTGCAACGAATGTAGCAGTGTGACACACAAGTAAGCACCTACTGCACTAAGCTCATTGTAAAAGCTTGATTTGTTGCAAGCAGCCTAAAAACTCGAATGGACCTGCTGCTAAATCATGTAAACAATACTCGTTTGTAGTGGCGAACAATGGAGAGGGTGATCACGAACTACAAGGTGAAGGAGCTTAATTTACTATTGAAAATCAGTATGTGGAGTAGACCTGACGAAGAAAGTCTACATCACCTAGTGTAATAAGTAAGAGGCTGCAGTTTTGACTGAAAATGCAACCGAATAGTGAGATTGGTTTTCATTTTGTTTTTTTTTCTAATTGTCTTTTACTTTAGGTGGTTTCTTTTTTTTTTAATCTGTGTTCGGTTTCCAGGTACTCCGAACAAATGTTTGTATTGCATGTCAGTCGGTTTGTGCCATGTGTTTTGTCTTTGTTTGGGTATGTCTGTCTATGTATTAAGAAATATATCATATTATTATTATTATAAAGTCTATATCAAATAAGCCATTACAACCAAAACCAATATTTATATCGCAAAGATAATGCCAGAGGTTAAAGCAAGTTTCACTTAGTTTCTTTCATAACATTATGAAATATTTAATGTTCTCTCTGTACGTTGACATCTGGTTTTACAGTAATATTTAGCTCTTGTATTCTACAGATAAGACAAGATCTATGGTAAACATCTTATTTGGCCTTCTTAATATATAAGTGCATAAATTTAGCTACAGGTAGCACTTTCTTTGTTTAAGGTAATCAGTGCAGATAAAATTATGTCAAGAAACGGTGGGTGACATAAAGAATAGGTTATTGGCCTTCAAAACCAAAAAGATTTGATTTTATACCTAACTTTCGTTACTTAACATAATTTACTACCACATCTTTACTAAGCAATAAAACCGCTATTTGTACATCACATTTTCTATTTGTTTGTTAATTTTTAGGGTTTACAAACAGTAGTTTGTAAACCTTAGTGTAGTTTGTATTACGTAAATATATAGACGTGCTAGTTTTTACCTACAACTCAGCTTGCTTTTGTGTTGGTCATCGTAGTAAAGAGTAGGCTATGTCCTTATTCAAGAATAAAAGTATCTCATGCCCAATTTCATTTTTATTGACGCAGCGTCTTAGCCGTGAAAGCGTAACAGATAGACAGAGGTACTTTACAAAATTTTTCATATTAAGATGGGCTTTGTTTCGCAAAACAAATTCAATCTAAAATTCCTAGTTAAAGAGTCTTCATTATTAAAAAAGGCACGTATCGTCACTTTGGAAGAATGGCTATTTCAGCCCGCTACTACTTAATCGTCTGTAGCCTTATCTGTTATTACAACATTAGCATAATACACGAGACATCAGGCCTTCACCGTGGCCATATAGAAAAAGTAGAGTGGAAACTTGCCAATCGAAAGACACAAACTCAATCACATTTCACAGCCAACATCTTCAGTAAAATGACATTAACCGCGAACAAAAACTAGTATCATGTTTTGTAAGGGTGTATCTTATCACCCGATGTTATTCTGTTATTATATTAGCAAACACGACTCGCCTGTTACTGCATATTATAAGACCGTGAGCTGTCAGACTTATTATTTAAACATTATGTATTTTGTGTATTTTCCTGTGCTTAATATAGCTAATGATAACATACCGTCTATAATGTCATAGCTGGAAAATCTGTTATACTGTTTGAGAGGTTTTAGTGGAATCGAGCAGTGATAACACCGTTAATCTATAAATAAATAAATGTATACATTTTTTTCACGGAATGAAACACGCTACAACAACGACAAAGACGCGGTGTAATCAAGACGTAACTTTTTAACTCTTGTACTAAAGGATTGCCATTTACAACTATTGTTGGTAAAAGCTGAATAGCTTAAATATTATTATGTGACCTGCTGCTTTCATGTTTTACTTGATGGATTAATTCACATGTGTTTTGTCTTACACAGTCTTTTGTTCAGTAAAGGTTAGAGGTTTAACTTTTCATTGGGAATTGTAAAAAGTTATATTTATAAGTTTAACTTATAGATTTTTTTACTAAATATTGATCAATAATGATGTTAATTTACATTTACTCCTAATGTGAGGTGGCAAAACGGCCATATTTCATAGTTAATAAATGAAAACATACATCATCTGGGTCCTGAAATTAAGGCTTAATGCTCGTTCCGTCGCAATGTCGTACAGTACCGTATTATCAATTGTATTCAAATATTATCATAAGCATCAAAACACAAACAGTATTCATTATGAAAACAGTTGCTTAAGATTTTGTGCTAAATTTAATATGAACTTGGATAAATTTACATAGGTTATTTATACAACGGAAATATACCAACCGTCAGCATGTAATCAGCGTTAACGATTGAATTGTAGGTATATTAAAAACAGCAAACATTCCATATCTGCTTCAGCCCCTGGATCTGAGCAGATTCGATGGTAAAAAAACAGATAGGCTGACTCTCGTGCCGTGGAAGAGTGGCAGGTGCCTGACCTGGGACGTTATTTGTGTTAACACTGTTGCCGCCACCTATCTGAGTCGCTCCGTCCACTGCCCATCGGGCATCGCGAAAGACGCTTGTAGGAAGAAAGAGACAGAAGTATGTGGCTTTAGAGCAGCATTATCATTTCATTCTTGTGGTGGTGGAGACCATGGAGAGCTGGACTGACACTCTTAGCTTTGTAGGGGAACTAGGCCTTAAGTTTGTGGGATATAAGGGTGACTCCCGTTCCGGCTCGTTCTTGGTGCAAAGATTCTCCATTACTGCTAGTAGTATCATGGGAACCTTTCCACCGGACGGTTTCAAGAATATAATATGATAATGAAACAATTAAATATACAATCTATACAAATAATCAAAAATACATTTAATATATTTTATTTTTTTCAAATATTAAAATTGATCTGGCAACTTATATATATAACTATAAGGATTAAAATCTATAATATATATATAAACTAACATTATAAATTCGAGAGTATTGTTTGTTACACTTCCAGGGCCATATCGCTGCACCGATTTCAATGAAATTTGACATGCATATTCTTTGAATTCTGAGGGATTACATAGGCTAGTCTTTTCTGCGATAACTGATCACACAGATGGAGCCTCGGACAAAAGCTAGAAAAATATTAATTATCCCGCTCTAGGATCAATAAATAATGTCGAGTTGATATCTCCTCATCTTGTCATTTCTTAAAATCTCACTTTTAAAGAGTTTGAAATTTAGGGCCACCATGCGCATGTTCCTTACTATTTTTAGACGATGACATTCTTGTCCTATTACCATTCATTTTTAGCTAACAAATGAAATATACAATATACAAAAAAAATACAAAGAAATCACTAGATTCTCACAAATTACTATTATCAAAGTGATCCTGTGAGTCCTGCAGATATTGACTGTAATTAAACAAAATGCATTGTGAACAATTTAAACTAAACGGTATTTATTTCATAAGACCATTAAAATAATAAATAAATGAATTTTACACCTTTTTATAAAATTAGAACTGGGCGATGAGTCGCCAAAGTCTCGGCCCCCTATAATGTATATCCCTTTAGCAGGAAAGGCAATTTCAGTAAGTGCGGCAAATTGTTTGTTTTTCACCAGGTACCAATTCACTTGTACGTGTTAAACCGTTTTTTTAGCTCGACTAAACGTAGCATTTATTTTATTTATGTTTAAACATTATGTTATTATTCAAGAGCCTATGTGGTCGGGGATTCGGTTTAACATTTTTGTGGGTACTTACTACGATTTGTGTGAACTGGATTTTTTCATTAAAAGGATTTAACAATCACACAATTCAGTAGCAGTAAGATTATGTTTATTATAATGAGCTAGCAATATAAAATTGCAATCTGCATATTTTCGTTCTACTTATGTTTCTGAATGTTTATTTTTTTACAATATAAAGCGTAGAAAATTTTTAATCACTGACAAATATTTCGTTCAGAAAGGCTCAATTTAAATATGGTTGGGTACTCGACTACGAATAAATACATTACAGTCCAATTCAAGCTCTAAAGTTGTGTTTGAACACCAAACTTGTAACTTAGAAACAACAAATAATCCAGTAGAATGTAATAAAAACGACACAAGTCCTCCAACAAACACCTTCATAAATCATAAAGAAAGATTGCACTTCAAAACTTAGACTTTATTTCTGGATATTGAAAATCTATCGAATTTTCTTTGCATAGATTACCCATTCGCTCTAGATGCAAGTTTCAAGTAAAATGTGATGCTTTTAAAGTTTTGTTGGACTTCGTGTAATGAGTTTGAATAGGAATGGCTTTAAGAACTTTGTAGTTAGAATCAATATGGAGAATTGTGGTAATAGAGACGAGAAGAAACTACAAATTTATCAAAAAGGATATGCATTCTCATTGAAGTTTATATGAGGGGTAGATGTGCAGCCAGATCGTGGACTTATGGCAGCCCTTGGGGTGGGTATTCTCTCACTCAGTAACGTGATTATGGCCATCTTGCGAAGCGAGTGGGGGAGAGGCTTAGAACTCTCTCGGTGCGCCAAGCCCGGGAACGGGCCCGGTACTCTCACACGCAGACGAATTGACGCCCGAATCCGCAGAAATATCTATGTCCTCCATAAGCGCAAGCCTTGGGGAGATAAGTGATGTCATCTGTTACCCTAGCAGAAGCAAGCCGAGCAGAAATGGAACACTGGGGTTTCTGCACATTAGGGGACCATCTACAAATCGTAGATAGTCCGAGGTACGTCCGAGGGTTCCAAGGATTTCTTTTTGAGGGTTCCTCTACTTCAAGTTCCCAAAACGGCGTGAGGTAGTCGGTTCGAGTATGACATTGCCGCCGGTGGTATATGGGGGTATTTCTGAACTAAAAAATGGAATAATATATATAAAAAGGATAGCATTTTGGTTATTATCTATAGCCCAAGAAACTAAAGTCTTTAATATTCTGCCCAGTGACATTAAAGCTAATGATTAATTATTATAATCTAGCCAGTGTCTTGTGAATTGTTTTTTTATTTTCAAAGCAAATTGTGTAAATTATTTTTTTCTTCGATTTCAACTGTAATCCACCATTTGATGAAAATTAAAGGGAAACCTTACATGTTATAAGTGTTATAACAGTCTTTGGAGACAAAGATAAACTATTTAGATATCTTGAAAATACTTCTAACATGTATTTTTATTTCGTTGTTACAATAATGTTCTGTTCAGTGTGTTTAGAGGACATGTCGGCAGCAATAGCCGTTAACGGTGCCGGGCCTCCCACAGATTGGGCATCTCTGATGTTAGCTTGAATGCTATGGTAGACGATGGTGATTTGATAGCGAAAATACAATTCGTCCGATAAACGAAAGGAATTGAGCCTAAATAGGCGCGATGTCTATCCACGGGGACTTAAAATATCCGAAATCGGCCGCGCATCTCCGTGAAGCCTGAAGGTCTGGCTTGGATATCTGAAGAAATTTTCCAAAAGAAAGTGCGGAGACACAAGACTACTAGTGGATGTGAAAGTTACAGTTTTCATCTCAGAAATTTTCCTTGTTCTCAACGAACGATTACATTATTAATATAAAACCTATAATGAAATTGAGCGCGAGTGATGAGAAAAGCCAGCTAAAATTGATTTTAATATTTTGTTGTACGTTAATCTATATAAAATGAAATTACGTTGTAAAAATTATGTAAATATAATAAAAAATTCTAGTAAAAGCATATCTGCATAACTAAGACTTAACTTAGTTTAATTCAGTGGGATATTTATATACACACATAAAGTCCATATTTATCCATTTTCCTTTGTTTTTTGTAACGAAAAAGCTACAAATCCTACTCCTGAGTCCACTATCCACTTGCCAAGCTCACTTCAAAAGTGTGTCTAAATCTTACGAGTAGAGGTAAATAAACGTAGGGCCAAAACTAGGATCTCGTCAAACGTAATAAGCCTCTTTGAGTGGCGCCAGTCACGTAACAAATGAACGAATATACGAAAATACAAGAATATTTTCATCCTTCTTTTGCGTGCCTTAGGTGACGATATTCGCGTTTCTGTGGTGGTATATGATATTGACAGTAATGTGTAATACTCGGATAATTGGCAGCTGACTCAGACAGCAATAGTAAACCAGTGTAAGCTTGTGGGAAAGTCAGACAGTTCAAAAGTATGTAATTCTCATTGCGTGGTTGTGGTACATAATAACTAAACATAATTTAGTGCCTTAGTAATTAGATTTGAAGACTGATGTAAACCAACAATTTTGGAGACTGGTAAATTTGGAAATTATGTTCTCCATCTCCATTATTTTTGGTTTTTAGTTTCATTAAAACACGTAAATGCCTCTTGGATCATATATTGTATGATTATGAATTTGGAGTTGTACAATCTAAGATAATTAACTAGTACCTATAAGTAAAGGCGTAGTATCCACTCCTAGAATACTAGTCGTTGATGAACTAACCGTTGAGCTTTTGTTATTTATAACTCACTAGCGTTTGAACCCGGATTCGATCGCGCAAGGGATGGCATTTCCAAAATTCCTTTTATAGTGCTCAATTGCGTTATATGAAAAACCTACCTGCAAAAGTTCAAGTTTCTAGGTTCGGAGGTTCAACCTGTGCGTTGATACCTGGGTATCTTTTATATTTTTTTATATATAAAGATAACTGTATGTATTTTTTATGAACTTTCTGGAAATATTGAAAATAAAAAATCGACACATGCGAATCTTGGAATATAGAAATGACATTTTTCTTAGTATCAAATTCAGTGATATTTCCGAGAACATTGAGCGGGAAGGCAAAAGGCATGCTTTGACTCGAGCAACCGTAAACACGTGCGCTTCCACATCCACATATTGTCATGTTAGAATAATGTTTAGAGAATACATATTTGTAATTTCTTTACTTCCTTTCATAAATATAAAAATATAATTTATTTGTGTAAATGTGTGTAAAAGAATATACTTTTGTCGTAATCAAATATTATTTGATGTATTTTATATTTCGATTCTTTCACATTTTTCACACCAAAATATAATTTTTAGTATAAAATCGATATATGCATTTATAGGTGACCTGTAAAAAAAATATTTGTATGTTTTGGGCTTTGTAATTATTATAATTCTGTTTAAATTCGTTAGAACTGCGGCGTCTTTGAAAACAAAGACTACATACTATTTAGAAACATTAAAAGGATATATCCATAGCATATCACCATATTCCCTAATCCTCACAGTGTACGAATATAAAATAAATATTTTATTAATTTTATTATTTATGTCATATTATATATAGTTACAGTGCCTATGTATTTGTATAAAGCGTTAAAAATATGCTGTTTTTATATATAAACGTATGTTTGTAATGCTTTGTAATGTATATTCAGTTGTTTAAGTATGTAACTTATGTGCTCCAACCTCACAGGATTTCTACACCACCCGAAGGTTGACTGGTAGATAATGTCTTGGGCATTAAATATAAAAGTGCATAAAGCTATAAATAAATAAATGTAGATTTTCTAAAACCTTAGTGCGGATGAAATATTGAGTGCGATGAAGAGTTAAAGGTTTCAGGGTATAATAGAGTGTCGAGTGAGATGTTAAAAAGAAGGTTGCCTCGGATGTACCTGCTGCTGACTTTTTAATACATGCTGGTGGTACGGCCAATTATCACAAGACCGGTATAAAGCTGTCATCGTTCCACTGTTTAAGGGGAAGGGGTTACGACAGGAGTGCTCTAACTAAATTATCAACAAATCATTGTTAGTTGAAAGTAATGCGTGACGATTATTAAGGTAATTTAATTAGTAGTGATTTTTATCAGTATCTCGACCATAGTTTGTCATGCTCACTAAAATATCATTGCTTGCGATGTCGTCGTGGTGGGGGTCGTTTCTTTCCCTCTGATATGGCGGGAGAGACGATGGCTGGTCATGCGTTTTACTCGTAAGCGGGTGCTGCTTGGGGTGACTGGTCGGCCTAGTCAGCAATGCTTAAGCCAATACTATTGATTTAGTTCGTTTAAATGCAACTTTAGCCTCTTAATCTAGTCGCGAATTATCTTTAACAGTAGATTTTGCAACTGAATGTAGGTAGATGTGCCTTGAATGATTTCTATGTTTAGGTTCAGAACTTTAATGGTATCACTTCGTGTTTTTTGTTTTTTCCCATACTTATTGAGAATACAGACAATGAAGCAATGCAACATAGTGACCCACACTATAGCGATCTATTGAGATGCTTATGCATAATTAAGTCTCCGGTCTCGCACTCACCAACGAAACACGACAGCACGAAAGCTGATATTTAAAGTTGGCCTTCTGTGAGAGCATAATACCGCCCCGGTCGTGATAAAAACATCGTGGCTCTACGACCTTGATTCTTTCAATTTTGTAATGCTTGCTGAATAGGAGCTTTTAACCAGCGGTTATAAATACTCTGCATTGATTAATCAATGGTACAAGTTTACCACTTACGTTGACCGACATGTTAAGTATCGTTACTTCGGAGAAAGTAACGTGATCGTACAATACTTATAAAAACCAAAATTATGTAACCTTAATATTGTCTTTGTAAATTTTTGTACGTAACAGGTAAAAAATTTTCGTAATTTGATCCGAATCCGAAAAGTTTTGTAACGAAGAAAACTTTTCCTTGATTACTGATGGGGATGGCAATAAATGAAAGGAAATGTACCTTTTTTGGAATACTCCAACAAAATTGCATATTTTTTAGGATAAATTTGTTAAGCTAAGTAACTCTATAAAATAAAGACATCACTAGTTAGCTCACAAAATTTAACTACCAACAAAGTAGAATGACTTCATACAAACGTTAAAATTTACATTTAATTTAATAAACTACCTACATAACCAGTTAAAGTTGGTCCACGAGCGTCAAACATTTGTTTGTGTTTATATGTTCTGTGCGGGTCTTACATGTTGGATAGTAAAATGGCATATTCCGGTTACAGGGTTAGGTCTCTTATATTTAATGTATGTACACGCCCTTAATACAATCCCTTGTTAAGTCAGAAATCTTTTGATATAATCATGATTTTGATCATCTACTTAAAACCAGGAGTAATGCTTTAAGCATGCTCTTTTGTAGTAGTCCCTAATAACAAAAGAAAGTACGAAAAAGACGAGTTAAAATTCAAAAAAATAATCACCCCTACACAAGCACTAAATCGTTTAATCATAAGCCGATGCCGTCGGGGATTAAAACTGTAGTGAAAACTTAAATTTTTATTAATTCATAAATGGGTTGTACTCACGTTTACATTTACAGTACTTTTCAACCCCTGATGCAAAAAGATTGGTGTTATAAATTTGACGTCGATACCTGTGTGTGTGTGTGTGTGTCTGTCTGTGCCATCGTAGCTCTCAAACAGATGGCCCGATTTCAATGTGATTTTTTCAGTTGGAAGCCATTTTCTTTGCAGTGGTTTTTAGCTAAGTTTGCTAAATATCGTCGAGCAGTGTAAGAGTATCAGTTTATTTGGCAAAATGATGTAAGGCATTTTTAGCGTATGATTAGAAGATTAAGTGCTTATGTAGACGGTGTTTTTTTTATATAATTTGTTATGTGTGTAAAGATAAAAAAAATGTCACACAGTCGACTATGAAAATATTTTAAATTATGTGTTTACGCTATGAACTAACACAGTTGAGGGCCCTCAGTGTTTTTAAAATTAATATGGGTTAGAAACCTTACATACCTAATTCTACATTATATGTAAAAAATATGTTTCATTACATCATATACTATTATAAATGCGAATGTAAGTTTGTATGTTACGCTTTCACGCAAAAACTACTTAACCGATCCTCATGAAACTTTGTACATACACTCTTGAAGGTATTAGAAGTAAAATAGGATATTTTTCTTTAAAAAAAATTACGAAAGATAAGAAAATTGTTTGTCAAATAATCGTCATATTTAGCGTCTTCAAAAGCATATTTTAAGGTGTTGAAACTTCATTGTATGTAGTATTTTTTTAAAATTGTTGATCTCAGTCAAGCAATAAAATTTAGTTATCATATTGATTCATTTCTATTATACCCTTACCCTTTATCTCTCATACTTATTTAATGGCTCCACTGCAGGCGAAGCCGCGGGTAAAAAGCTAGTAATTAAAGTAAAGACAACTGGTTGCTGTCTGTAGTTGGGATATTTATAAAGAAAACTATTAAGAGGAGGCTTTATGAACGCAATATAACTCAAAACATTGATATTTAGATTATTTGTCGCTTTTTCTGTACGTTGTAGACTGACAAATGGCTTAACCGATGTGAATGCGGTTTTACACTAATGCGTTGCAGTTTACTCCTCTTAACATGCAGAGTGTATTTCATTTATATCGATTCATAAATAAATAAAGTTATAGTATTTTAGTTTGAAGAAGCGCCGTGGTAAAAGATTTTTACGTGGGTAGAGTCGCAGGCAAAAGGTAGTTATTTTAAATATATTTACCTAGATACAATACAGTATGCTATGAATAAGCTGTGGAAGGGTCATCTTTCAACTGATGTAACTTTTTTATATATATAAACAAATCTTTATAACCTAAAATGTGCGAAAATATGTTGATGTTGAATCGTAGAGGGCATTTTTTAACTCTTATTTCCGTATCATAGACTCAAGAGTTATACAAATTATTCTAAGAAATTCACTTATACAAAATTACTTAGCAAACGGTCACAAGATTATCATCACACAGTTAAAAATAAACACAACGTTCAACGAGATAGGAGCGGAGTATAAAATCTTACCGGATTTCGCTTAGACGACCGCTCACAAATATTGCCTAGCGGAATTACAGGCATTACACCGTGGAATTACCTGATATTACACTCGGAATTACAAGTGTTATACCTGTGGATAAACTCTACAGATTACAGGATGACAGAAATATAACGTTTGTAGATAAACAGGTTATATAAGATGTTTGGTTGGTATAGTAGGATTTAGTCTTAAAAGTAAAAAGATGTTTAAAATAAAGCGTCAAGTTTCTTTCTTTCTTCTTTCGCAAAGTACTTTACAAATAAACATGAAACGGACATAAAGAACATCTAGACTCAGAAATACAATTTATGAATCACAAAAAGTGTTGTCCCATGTGAAGTTTGAACCCACAACACTGGAGTGCAGTAGAAAGGGCGTAGCGACCGCTTAAACCCATTCGTGCTGTCGCGGAGCGTATGGTCAAGTTGACTAAACATTTAACGGTACGGTCAGCTTAGTAATTTAAGCAAGTATCATCATCATTATCAGCCTATCGCAGTCCACTGCTGGACATAAGCCTCTCCAATTTCACGCCACTTAGTTCGATCTATGGCTTCTCTCATCCAGCTCCTGCCAGCCGTCCCGCGCAAATCATCGCTCCACCTGGCCTGTGGACGTCCTACACTACGTTTGCCGAGACGCGGTCTTTACTCAAGAACTCGTTTACCCCAACGGTTATTGGTTCTTCGGCAAATGTGACCAGCCCACTGCCACTTCAGTTTGTTAATCCTGTGGGCTACGTCGATGACCCTGGTTGTTTGTCGGTACACCTCGTTTCGGATGCGATCTCTTAGAGAAACACCGAGCATAGCCCTCTCCATAGCACGCTGAGCGACTTTGAACTTATGGACCAGTCGAACCGTAAGTGTCCACGTTTTGGCTCCGTATGTCATTACGGGTAGGACGCACGCATTGAAGACTTTCGTCTTTAGGCGCTGTGGGATCGACGATGAGAAGACCCGACGAAGTTTCTCCGCTGCCCAAGCAAGTATCGTGGCTTCAAATTCCACATAGGACAACACTTTGTGTTAAGACAAAAATTATTGTTTGTATCCGTTTCATGTATGTTTATAAAGTCATCCGCGACACAGGAATATTTATTCCAAACGCGGGAGTTGTCTTTAAAAAAACCTTAAATACATTGAAATAAGCATTATATAACTGCATACCTACTTGCATATACTATCGCATTGGGATACACCTGTAATGATAGTGTTTTGTGTATGGAAATGAAAAATAAAATTGAATTGAGGGTACTTAAATTACTTTCAGTGAAATTCTCGATTCACGATGTTATTCATATCTAAACTATGTTCATTGTTTAGTTGTATACCCTGTTATCAAGTTAGTGATTCTGAATGATAAGCAAGAGGTTTAGTTCGAATACCATTCCGACACTGGATAAATATTATTTGATGCGCATCATAATTTGCTCTGTATTTGAGTATAGTATATCTACACCCGGTTCAAGCAAGTTTATTATCAGTCTGGTCACCATAATAATTTGGATAAATCTAATCTAAATCTGTAGAGACAGATACCATAGGTGACCAAATTATTAGAGACTGGGACAGTGCAATGACCAGACCTTAGATATGGTGCTGTACATCCTGATTGAATGTCCAGCGTGGGATAAGTCAAGGACCTGATCTCGTGTCGGCCATCGAGTTCGATGTTAGGATGTTAGATTAAAACTAGTGTTTAATATTTATATAATAATTTATTTAACAGACCTAACCAAATAAAATTACAATTTCTTTGAGCAAATCAACGGTAGAACTTGAAACCTCTTCGTATAAAATTTGTTTTAACGAAATAACTATTTCTAATAGCTATATAATGTTACAAATAAAACTTCATATAAATGAACTTTATAGAGAAACGTTTCACTAACAATTATCATTATAATATTTATTTAATATTTAAATTTCCAATAGATTTCTTATACATATTTAATATTGTCTACTTCATTATAATACAGTTATAATTAATTGTTATGCTGACAATTTGATTTAAAATTAATATACATCATACCGCAACTTTTATATCTGTTTTAATTGTATTTTTTAGAAAGAACAAGAATATTTTGTTAAAATATACAAACTGAAACTTTTTCACTTTGAATTCGAAAAGAATACATTTTTAATAAATATCAATTGTGATATTCAAAGCAGTTATATGTTATAAAATTATTAAATCTTTTTCATGACTTTCCCGGTGACAGTGAGTTGAGATGATCAAGCGATATTCAGACTTCTTTAAATATTGACCAAAAAACGGCAATCCAGTGAAGTTTTGATTGATATCTCGATTATGTATTTTGATCTAATACCATAACAGTTATAAGTCGATACAATATCAGTATTTTCTTTACCATAAATAGCCGTATCAGTTACTAACTTGAGTCGGGAATGTCATTCAATAAAATGGTCACATTTTTTCCAGCGAAAAACGGATTCTAGGAACAACGCTACTGGGTCGAAACTTTCTGACATTTTCATGTTAATATTAAAGTTGGCAAGTTTACAAGTACTTTTTCGTTATATTTTGGTTGTTTTAAGATTTATTATGAACTGTAATGCCCACTTATTCTCACGGTAACTTTATAAGAAGTAGGTTTTAAATATTTTCAGTGTTGTTTCTGGCACATTTATTTATCTCCTTAGCAAAAGTTTTTGAATGTCAAATGCGACTTCCCAGCGTAGGTGTGTATTGTATCGAACAAAACAATGAAGTGGTCTATATATATATAAACTAGGTATAGTGATGTTTATGAAATGCTGTAATGCAAAATTTTTCTTTTTTCACAATTTTTTACAAATCAAATTGTGTTGAATCATTTTTATTGTATGTTCTATAAATGTAAATATGTATGTATGTAGTTTCGTTGTGTACTAAAAGTACATACACTCTGTTCATATTACCTAGTGTTAGTATATTTATTATAAACATTAGTCTATCACATATAATTCTACGTAGACCTTTTGTCAGATGCTTGATATATATTTATAGAAATTATATTTAAGAATCTAAAAAGGGTCTCCTTAGAAAATGTTTTTACAATAGATGTCTAAATATCTATAGCATGAGTTTTAAGATCTTTGATTATTTTACATTACATTTTTATCTTAGTCTTGGCAATTCATAATAAAGTATTTTAATTACATATAAATAAACTTTTCATGCCAGTTTTTTTCTAAGCTCACATAGAATAACGAGTCGTAACAGTTTTGTGTTTCAGTTCCCAACCGTTTTCTTCTAAATAGATATTCTGTACATGTTAGATATTGTTTTAAAATGGCACGAGACTATAAAATACCACAAATACCAATAATTGGGTATACGTTAGACTTTTGTTGGCTAATTGTCATCTACTAAATACTACAGATCACACATTTTATTTTAAGAACATCCATAAATTTATTATCACTTATATATTACATAACTATCTATATACATTTTTAGATACGTGATTTTAGGAATATACTATTTAAAGGAAACATAAATTAAATTTATAAAGGGTTACTTCAAGTAATATTTTTCGAAATTTAATAATGTAGCGTTAACAATACATTTTACATACGGGAGCCAATAGGAAGGGTTTAAAGCAGCATTTTTTTCCTATGGCGCAACAACCCGGCGTGGGTTTTGGCCTCTTCCACAATATGCCTTCAGCGATCTCTATTCAGGGCACGTCTCCAACAGAACTTCTTTCTCAGAGCAGCCAGGTCTTCCTCGATACAGTCCCGCCACCGCTACCTGGGCCTACCGCGCGGTCTGTTTGTTGAGGGGCCCAGTTTGTGATTTACTAATACAAGCCGCATTTACTTTGCTTTATTTTAGCTACTTAAAATGTATGATAGTGATGGCATTTTGCATAGCATACAGTTCTAAATTTAATATCTGTTATACTTTACAGACACGTTAAAACACTGAATAAAGAAACAGTTTAATGTCGTGTAATCTGTATAACGTTTGCTCAAATACAGCAGGTGCTCATAGCCCAGTTGCACTCAGTGATTAGAAACATGCACAGAGGGTAAAGAACGACAGCGCGGTCAGTACCTGTATGGGTGACTGCTGGTGGCATATTACCATGAGCGTCTCTGTGATTCGGATGTCACCTTAAGCAGACGGTCCCGGTTGTTATTACAGGATAACAGTCGTGAAGCTTAGTTGGAGGCCTTTGGGCGGCTTAAAAACATCCAACGGCAAGATTACGTAGCCAAAACTTTCGTTGCTAGTCCCCAACACACACTTGACCAGCGTGGGGACGTGTGGCTTTAACACTCTCCTGAGAGGAGCCCGAGCTCAGTAGTGGAACTTTAGGGGTTGTTTATGATTGACGAAACACAGATCACATTATTATAGATGTTTCAAATTTATAAAATTTATAAAATTTTTTCAAAGACATCATCTTAAAACTATATCCAAATCATATCTGCAGCTTTGTAAGTTATCGGCTCGGCTTTCTTAAGCTTCAACGGGGCATGACAATACATGAAAGAAAACAATTTCATGCTTATAAAAATCACAACTTTTTCAGTTCCACATACACATGTAACACATATACAGTAAATTATTTTATTTATATATTTATAAATTTATTTTAGTATTGCCTCGATGGCGCAGAGGAAGCGTTGTACGTGTGTATGATATTGTATTTTATTTATAATTCATTTCTTGCATAGGTGTTAACATCAAATTATATTTTCTTGCATACTAACATTATCAACAAAATTATGACGAAATTATTCTATTATTTTTAATACTTCTTCTTAATAAATGGCAAACTGTGCCGAGGTCGACAATTCTGCCAATTTCAACTGCCATTGAGATACGAAATACGAAATACTTTATGAAAAGAAATGTGGAATTTGCAGGAGACTGAGTGTGGAAAGATTATAGCAAATAATACAATAATCTCTCTCGATTTTCATCGATTCTTAAACCTTTTTCGATGCGGTAATGTATTGAAGTTTCAAAGTTTGACGATTGTATAATAATTTACTGTATGTGTATTTGGCTTAAGTTTTTAAAATATACCACAATCAATATGGCTGACATATCCGTATACATGTAACGACACGTTTAACATTAAAATTTAGTTATTAATAAAATTCACTTTTATTTACATATAAATCGGAGTAATTGTGACAGCCCCATCGTCCTTAGGTAGACATCATCGTAGGATATTCCTGTAAAAGAACAAGGGTTAATAAAAGGAACATTATTTATTATTTTTATTTAAAATACATAGTATGCAATATAAAAACTCAATGAACAATAACCCTTAATATTTGCCAGGAGTGCTTAATTAGTGTAAGGGCCTATTGATCAAGAGGTCTCGGGTAAGATTTCAGGGTCGGACTGCTGTTGGGTTTATCTTACAAGAAAGTCTTAGCAGCCCGGAGTATGGAATATGGCAGTATTTCCCGCTCGTGCCTCGGAGAGCACATTAAGCCGTCGTTCCCAGTTGTCATAAACATCTATGGCAATCGTTACTGGGCAGTCAGTGCCCTCGAATATATTGACAAGTAGTTCAACAATTGATTTCTGCTCACCCTCAGGGTTGCGGAGGTCTAATGCCAGTCGCTCCTTGTAAAAACTGATATTCAGGTAAAGCCGGTTGAACTAGTAGCCGACCCCAAATCTTGGGAATAATAAAGGCTACGAAGATAATATAGTTACTAGTTCTATATATATTGCAACAAATCAGTAAATGGGATGTCTAAAAAGTTTTCGAACTAACAATGATACAAGATATTTTTATTTCTTACTTATTTTTCGACATGGTCTTTTTGCACACCATATATTTATTTTAGCATTAAAAAAATAAAATCCAAAGATGCAGACCTACATTCACGGGTTTTTTATAACAAGTGCTGCCGTCTGCACGTTGATGTCGGCAACTTTTCAGACCTCCTACTGATATACTACATGATTTTTTTTGCTTACCCAAATATAAATTCACATACAGCAACCATACTGCTGAACAAAACGAGCAGCACCGAAGCGGCTATCGGACCTGTTGACAAACAATAATCAAATTAATCCCAAATTACTTTTCACCGTTTTGTTCCAAATATTAAAAACAAGTAAAATAATAATAAAAAAACTCGACTGCGTCAATATCTGTCATCTTTACTAAGTTCAGTATTTTTTAATAAAACATAAAAGTTAGATATATATACGAAATCACTGTAAAAAATTCTTTATTTTGATACTACACTCGATGTATTTTGAAAAAACATTTTTTTTAGGTTACTTTTTACGCCATAAATCCGTAACTTTGTTTTTTTTTAATATCCATGTACCCAGGGTCACTCTCACGACTAAGACGTATCTATTGACAACACTCACATAAAAATACGACTAGCCGTTAAGGCTCTAGGGCGTGTCAAATAAATATACATACATACACTCGAAAACCCTCCTTCTTTCGCAGTCGGGTAAAAATGGTCATCGCATAACTCTCACACCAAAGGTCACTTAAAAAGTTGTACTTATATAAATTGTTCCTCAATCACGAAACCAAATTAATATAACCTGGTGGAATCGTCAGACAAATATTTACTAAGATAGACCGTTTCTGGTGATTAGTATGTGCCAAATAATTATATATTTTAAATGTCTCAAAACCCCGTAACCTTTATTAAATTTTTATTTTCAAATCTTATTGCATCACATCACATCAAAAGCCTTTCATAATTCATAGCTCGACATAGCCCTCTCTTTAAAGGAAATTTCACGTTTTTTCTCATTACATAGATATAAATGTAGAAAACCTTTATATAAATAGTATCTATACTATTTTTTTTTATTCATTTATCTTTATTGTATACACATAGTAAGAAATGGTACAACAGGAACAATCACACAATATGTATAACAATTGGCGGTCTTATCGCTTTCGGCGATTTCTTCCAGACAACCATAACACGGATACGTGTGTTTCAAAAATGTTAAAATTTAGGTTAGCTTATATACAGGCAACACATAAATCATATAAAAAAAATCAAAGAAAAAAACAAAAAGAAATAGTAGCGATCCATATACAAATTTTAGACACTAATCATATTACACAAACATACTTATACCTACACAAATACATATTCACACTGAACTATATATATATATATAGTATATATATGTGTATATATATATATATATATATAT